>JAUIMM010000532.1:5845000-6356062 GCA_031769625.1 Taudactylus pleione | reverse complement strand
AGGTGCCACATGGCACATATAGAAATTAAGGGGTCTATTTACTAAGCAGAGGGAAAAGTGATAAGAAAGTTATAAGGTGCCAGCCAATCAGCTCCCAACTGTCATCTCACAGGCTGTGTTTGAAAAATGACAGTTGGGAGCTGATTGGCTGGCACCTTATCACTTTCTTATCACTTTTCACTCTGTCTCCTAACACTGCTTAGTAAATAGACCCCTATGTGATGATGAATATGGCCCTTAATGCCGATTAATGTTATTTATTGCAGTAAGTATACATTTCTACTGATGTCATCCAAGTTCTCAAAAACTTACAGCGACATTAGAGACTATCGTCTCCTTCAAGGCAACTTTTTGTCGCACTGCGTGAAATCTGTCCTAGGCTTTGTTCAGGCTGAGATCAGCACCTCAATTTATGTGCATTTCTTGCGCTTCAGAAAGAAATTGTCCTTCAAGCTTCCTATTACAGATAGATCATTGAGTTTGGGAGAGCTTTCAACTCGCAATTTCATTGCTTCATTCACTTGAATAATGTACTGAAGGGACGCGGCTGTATTATAACAGAACAGAAGAAGTTTCTGTGACAGTCTAGTTATGGTTAAAAGGAAAAAGATTCTACCAAAAACAGAGAGAATCATAAAAATATACTTTATATGAATTAGAGATGAGCGGTCCGGTTTTCCTGAGAAACAAACACAGCAGAACTTTGGGGTTCCGAGTAGCTGAGACCCTGCTCAGGTCGGCTGTAAGTTCGGAACTTGGGTTTGAAAAAATCAAATCTCGGCTATTGGTTTGCGTTTGAACAGGACCAAATTGTATGATTTTAGCTGTTTTTATGAATTTTAAAGAAATCTAACACCAAAACCGAATCCGAACTAAAAAACTTAAGGGAAGTTTTGCCAAAACCATAATATTTGAGGGTGATTTAACCAAAACACTGGGGTCCACGCACATCTCTCATATGAGTCAGGTTTAAATGGAATTAACATTATGCCCAGCCATGCTTAAACTACAGCTTAAATCTAAATATTAATAAGATTTGTGCCGCAGCAATAACCATATATATAGTAGAGATGAGCGGGTCCGGTTCTCAGAGAGCCGGACTCCCCGAATTTCAGGGATCCAGTGGAGATCCGAGCCACAGCAAAATCTTGCGATCCCACCACCATCAGGACCCCCACACAGAGGACACCGCTGGCACCCCCGTTCTGCCGACACCGCCAGCACCCTGCACTGAGGACACTGCCAGCACCCCTGCACTGCTGCCCCAGTACTGAGGATACTATCAGCAACCCCACACTGCTGGCACTCCCACACTGAGGACACCACCGGCACCTCTGCACTGCCGACA
The DNA here is from genome assembly GCA_031769625.1 of Taudactylus pleione. NCBI lineage: Eukaryota > Metazoa > Chordata > Amphibia > Anura > Myobatrachidae > Taudactylus > Taudactylus pleione. Next base: position 6,354,714 of record JAUIMM010000532.1, on the reverse strand, counting down.
CTGATAGCACACGTGCTCTGGGGACACCGCTGGCACCCCCACTTTGCCGACACCCTGCACTGAGGACACTGCCAGCACCTCCGCACTCCCAACATACTGAGGACACTGTCAGCAACCCCATACTGCCGCTACTCCCACACCGAGGGCATCCCCGCACAGCTGACACTGTCAGCACTCCTGCACTGAGGAAACCGCTGGCACCACCACTCTGCCGACACCGCCGGCACCCTGCACTGAGGACACTGCCAGCACCCCTGCACTGCTGCTCCACGTACTGAGCACACAGCAACCCCACACTGCCGACATTGCCGGCACTCCCACACTGAGGACACCACCGGTACTCCTGCACTGCCGACACTGTCAGCACACATGCACTGAGGACATTGCTGGCACCCTGCTTTGCTGACACCACTGGCACCTTGCACTAAGGACACTGCCCGCACCCCCGCACTACTGCCCCACGTATTGAGGATGCCGTTAGCAACCCTGCACTGCCGCTACTCCCACACCAAGGGAATCCCAGCACAACCGACACTGTCAGCACTCCTGCACTGAGGATACCGCTGGCACCCCCGCTCTGCCGACACTGCCGGCACTATGCACTCAGGACACTGCCAGGACCCCCACTCTGCCAACACCGCCACACTGTCAACACCGACAGCACTTCCGCATTGAGGACACCACTGGCTGGTGGTGCCCTCACATTGAGGGCACCACCAGCACCCTGCACTGCCGACACTGCTCTCACAGTAAGTGCACTATTGGTGTATCCCACCCACACTGTATAACACACTGTATCTGTGTTGGAAGCTGAACTGCCACATGTTAGTGCCGCCCACTGCTGTCGCTTAGCTTAGTCAGCCAGCTAGCTGGATGCAACCTTTTGGCCCTAAACTAGATAAAAAAAAAATCAAAATTGTGAGGTGGTCAAAACTGATTGGAAATGACTGGATATAAATGTTAAAGAGGTTTATAATACTGTAGGAACAAAAACAGACCCACATTATGTGATTTTAGCTGTTTTTATCATTTTTTTTTTTAAAGAAAAAATACAGATCCAAAACCAAAAACCAAAACATGCAAGGGAGATTTTGGCAAAACCAATCCAGATCCAAAACCAAAACACGAGGGTCGGCGCACATTTTTAATCCATATTATATGTATTTTCTCTATGCACTCTCACAGTACAGTGTATATAGCACTTACCTGTTGTTGTTTATAATTCTTATAATTATTTTTTATTTATAAGGCACCACAAGGGGTCAGCAGCACCTTACAGAGTACATAAACAGAAACATTATGTTTCTAAAGGGGCTTATCCATTAGCAGATAAAATTAACGATTGAACGATATATCGTTCCTTATATCTGCTAATGGATAGGCCCTGAACGATGACAGATGCGCCCTCCCGCAGCCGATAAATCATATCTATCATCTCTCCCAACATGTTGGTCAATTATCGCATATAGCTGTACAATATTAGAAATACTGTATCTGGCAGTTTATATGTGGTAAACGACGAACGACGAAAGATATTAGCAGCAGCTACAGAGCGCTGCAGAGAAAAAAATCCACTCCCTGAGTGATGTCATGCGATATCGTTCATCGTTCGTTGTTTGCCAAAATCTGTCATGTACACGACAGATATCGTTCAGCACAGCCACCGGAATTTTCAAGGGATATCGTTTGGCTTTCCTCTTTCAGAAAAACATCTGCTAATGGATAGGCCCCTTTACAGTACAAAACATAGCAGGACATGGACAAGGTTTATAAACCTTGTTGCAGCAGCACTAACAGTACCCAAATAAGCAGTGGGGTGGCTGATCCTAAAGGTTTAGTGCTGCTGTTGGCATGGGGAGTATGGAGCAGTGGGTTTGGATGAGAGCTGGAAGGCTTTAATAAATAAGTGGGTCTTGAGAGCCCATTTAAAGGGAATGGGTATGAAGTCCCAGGGGTTCATATTCTGACACCGGAAGCCCGAAGAATGAAGATGCCAACAGGGGTGGTAAGTATGTTAACCCTACCCCTCTCCGTCTTCTAATCCTAACCCTCCCTTAGTGGTGCCTAACCCTTACCCTTATCCCCCCTTCCCGCACCCCAAACCTAACCCTCTGGGGGGTTCCTAAACCTAACCTCCCTCCAGGGGTGCCTAAGCCTAACCCCCCTTCCCCATAGCCTAACCCTAATCTCCTCCTGGTGCCACTAAAACTAACTCCCCCCCCCTCCCGCGGTTACCAGCTTACAGGGCCCCGCTTACTTTCATTCGGGATGTCGGTTGTCAGGATTTCGGCGCTGGGCTAAAGATAGGTAACGAGATTTCGATGCCTTTCTTTAGTCCTGAGTCGGGATTCCCATGGCCTTCGACGCCTATCTTTAGTCCTGAGTCGGGATTCCGATGGCCGGCATCCCGGGCGCTGGTAAATTAACTACATCCCCATTTAAAGCTTTGTAGAGAGATGGACAGTCTGATAGTGAGAGGGAGAGAGTTCCAGTGGTAGGGAGCAGCAATGACAATACTTTGAAGGCTGGTGTTGGGGGAAGTAATTAGTTGGGAGGAGAGGCGGCAATCATTTGTGGAGCGAAGTGGGTGGGCAGGAGAGTAAAAGAGAGATACTGTAAAGTGGGCTTGTCATATGCCAACGCTACTGGGTCTAACACTGTCACTTTGCGGCCATCCATGTCCCCATCTCCAAAGTGTTTAGGGGCCTATTCATTATCCCTTAATTTCTACATAAGTAGGTGAAAATAAACATTTTCACCTAGTTTTGTAGAAATTATGTATCTGGGCCATTCATCATAAAGATAATAAATGGATATCTCCTGCTTACCTTTCTGTCCTGATCTGGCCCAAAATTCATCAAGCTCCAAAAATACAATTTTTTTTGGAGATTGCCAGCAGGAACGTATGCTATCTTTAGATGGTGTTTATTCCCAGACCCCTGCTCCTTCCTATAGGAAAGAGTTCCTGGTTGTGAATTTGATCATTTTGGATCCCTGACTTACAGTAGCCCTGGCAAGTCAGTCCCTGGCTGTGCTATGTTTCACTTCTACAAAAGGGGGGGAGGTCAGGGGGGGTACACAAACTTACCGCATCTGTAGGCAGTGCTGCGCATGCGCTGGTTTTACAGATGTAACAGCGCATGCGCAGCACTGTTACCAGATGCGATAAGGTAGTGTAGGCAGGAAAAGTATCTATTTCCCAAAAAGCTGTCATCGCAAAAATGACAGCTTTTCGGAATAGATACTTATGGAGAGGTGGAATGATGAATCCCACCTATAATTAGCTAGAACTCCATGAGAGTTCTAAACCTAATTATCTCCATCGAATTTTTAGGTTTAATGAATAGGCCCCTAAAGCAGTGTTTAAACCAGGAAATGCTGACAGCACATTGCTAGAATAACATCTCTTTCAGAGGATCAGTAGCCTGGCCCCTGGTTCAGTTTCTGCACCAGATTTGCTTCACAGCATTTTGCCTCAGTGTGTTCCAGCACACCTGCTTTAGTATTGCTCCACAGCATTCAGGTCCAGTGTAATCCAGCAAACCTGCTTCAGTATTATTCACAGCATTCAAATCCAGTCTGCTCCATTAGTACTCCAGCAATCAGTTCCAGTGTTTCATGCAGTTTGCTTCAGTTGTGCTCCCAGCACCTAGGGCCTGATTCAGAGCCGCTCGCAAAAAGCGAGCGCTCGCTCTGAATCAGGGCATCTGCTTTTCTAAAAAAAAAAACGTCCGCCTGTGGGTGACCAGGTGATGGTCGCTATGGTCGCGACCATCCAGCTTGCAACGAGACCCTTGAGGTAGGGTCTCGTCTGCCGCAAGCCCTGGTGATGTCAGTAGGGCCGCCCACAAACGGCAGGCGTTCCTTCAGGAATGCCTCCGTTTGTCCAGCCACACCCCCACCCCGCCTACACAACGGGGCGAGCTGTCGATCAACATCGACAGCCTCCCTGTTTGTAGCGAGCCCCCTGAGTGAGTGAATGTCCCACTCGCTATGGGGCTTGCGCACGCGCATTGCGCACGCCGCATGTGCGCAATGCACAACCATCGACCCGCTTGCGAGCGCATAGCACTTGCGAGTGGGTCTGAATCAGGCCCTTAGTTCCAGTGTTTTGCAGCCTGCTCCAAGATATCTTACATGCTATTACAGCCATAGGCTATCCTGCTAGCTTGAACCCATTCTCAATATCTGTCCTACCCATTCTGCAACATCAGTCCTCTGCTACTCCTAGTGGTCTGCATGAGAAGTAACATTATTAAACCGTCCAGCTTCAGTTGCACACAGGACGGGATGTACTACACATCGCATTATGCATGCCGTACATCCCGCCATTCAGGGGCACCGAGAGGGGTGAAGCGGGTACTATTTGCCCGGGCGTGATGGAGGGGCCCCAGGTCTGTTGCCTGGCCCCTCTTCCTTACCTGTCAGCAGAATAGGGCCCCTTGGAAGCTCAGAGCCCTGTGCAAGTGTCACCTTGTTGCTGGGCCCCCCAACCTGCTGGGCTCTCAGACAGGTGCCCCTCCCTGTTCTCACCTATGGGCGACCCTGCCTCCAGGGAGTACCAGAAATGGTACCTTAAGAGATAATGCTGTGTACCTTTCTGGTGCACATACTGCGGGATCGGTATGAAATACCGCCGGGTGGTTCTAATCCCGACGCTGGAAAACCGGTGGTTCTAATCCTGACAGGTAGGTATTGTCCTATTCACTAACTTAACCCCCCCCAACCCTCCCTTAGGGGTGCCTAACCCTAACTTCCCCCCCAAGTGTGTAAACCTAACCCCCCCCTTCCACACAGCCTAAACCTAAGTCTCCCAGGGGGGTGCCAAACCCTAACTCCCCCTTCCCGTAGCCTAACCCTAAGTCCCCCCCGGGAGCCCTTAACCTAACCTTTCCCCCCACGACTGTCTGCACCCGGTGCCCAGCTTGCCTTCGATCGGGATGCCGGGCGTCGGGCTCCCGGAGTAGGTAAAATGACAGGCATCGGGATTTCCACGCCTGTCATTAGACCCTTGCCGGGATTAGACAGTCGGGATGCCAACAGTCTGCATTTAGACCATTGGCATCCTGACTGCATACCCATACTGCAATGTAATGTGTATATTTATCAGGTGCATCACTCAGTCATTAATGTTGTTTGGTAATGTCATTATATGCAATATCAGCCATCTTAATCTCTTTATAAAGCAGTGGTACTGTGTCCTCCCTGGGTCTGATAGGTAATATCTGCTGCTCCTCGCTGTCATTGTGATATTAATGTCAGATTTGTTATTTTTATCTGAGATGACTTAGTGTAGCTTGCATCTCTCCAGCTCCAGATGTCAGGCAGCGCTGCCTGTCCGTGACATATGTGCCTCTGGCAGGCAGTGACGGCTTGGGACTATGAGTATGTATAAACAAATTTTAAATGCCATCCCAATATCATTCAAATTCAATTTTCTTTTATTTATTTGAAGAAGGCACATATAATTGGTGATGGTGTGTAATATCGTCGCAATGTTAGCTCTACAAGTTTCTCCAGTCACTCTCCTATCAGTTTATTTGAATATGAGATCAAATTTATTGAAAGACAACTTTGCACAATGCAGAGGAAGAACAGTGTTATCTATGGATACCTGCCAGTCACTCTTCTGCCATCGTACTGTAGCTTCTGGTTTGCTGTCCAATCCTTCATCCCCTTACATGTTTGGGCATCTTTAGGTCTGTCCTACTTCTCTCTTGGCATAGACATCCTATTTGTAACAATATTGTCCACTCTCCTCATGGTGCCCTTAAGTCAATGCAGGTTTTGCTGTACTGTACAACAGTTTCTATAGAAATGGGTGTGATAACCCTCCCCCGAGGGCCTAACCCTCACCCTCCGCAGCCTAACCCTAGCCCTCTCCCTAGTGACTAACTCTAACCCTCCCCTCTCGTAGCCTAACCATAACCCTCTCCCTAGTGACTAACTCTAACCTTCCTCTCTCATAGCATAACTCTACCCTCCCCCTAGTGACTAACTCTAACCCTCCCCTCTCATAGCCTAACCATAACACTCTCCCTAGTGACTAACTCTACCCCTCCCCTCTTGTAGCCTAACCCTAGCCCTCTCCATAGGGACTAACTCTAACCCTCCCCTCACGTAGCATAACTCTAACCCTCCCCCAAGTGACTAACTCTAACCCTCCCCTCTCATAGCATAACTATAACCCTAACCAAATGAATAACTCTAACCTTCCTCTTTCATAGCATAACTCTAACCCTTCCCCTAGTACCTAACTCTAACCCTCCCCCTAGTGCCTAACCCTAACCCTCACCTCCTACAGCCTAACCCTAACCCTCACCTCCTGCAGCCTAACCCTAACCTTTTGCTGCCGGTCCACATAGAGTGATAAAATTTCACATGTCGATATTGCGAGAAAAGAAAGTTATAATCCCATTATGTGACTCTCTGCTTTGTTTATTTTCCTAAAGTCCACTTGTTATCTAACTGTCCCAACCTCGGTCATACATGTGTAATGTGCCCTGTAGCGGGACTGTGTTGCCATGAATCACAGGTAACTAGTGGATGTCTGTCAATTTTTGGAGGCTGGGACGATCTAATCTCCCAGACAATCCTAGACATAGTGACTGCCTTGGAAAACTCATTGTATAGCTTATTTATCTATGTAACCACAGGCATGTTGATCACAATAGATGGCAGTTTACCTGCATAAGGCACCAGGAAATATGTTGAAGGAGCAATGACTCGGTGATGCGGCAGATGGAAGTATACTCAGACCTGGAGGAAGAGGTCAGAGAAGCAGGTTGGTGGATTTGGGGCCGGATGTCCCTTACATGAGGGACGAGGGAAATAGGTGGAAGGAGACAGAACAATAAGGGGGGAGATGTATCAGAGCTCGGAGAGAGGTAAAGTGGAGAATTCTCCCATAGCAATGAACCAGCTTCGTTCTAACTGTTATCTATCTAGCACAGTTTATAAAATGACAGTTAGGAGCTGATTGGTTGTTGTGGGCAATTTCTCCACTTTATCTCTCTCCAAGGTTTGATACATCTCCCCCTATGGCAATTATTGACCAAAATCCCCTTTCACATCTCACACGATTAGGGCCCTGCTTTACTGGCTTCACCATGACAAGAACTCTTACCATTCCCAGCGATACAGTACATTCCCTTTATAGCTACACCCCACTTCCCTTTTAATTACCTCCACTAAGGGGTAAGTTAGTTAGGTTACATTAAGTCCTTACATAGATAATAGTCACGCACTGTATGTGCAGCATGACATATACTAGTCTGATAGTTTAATTCTAATGAGGGCTTGTAATTCCAGTCCCCAAGGGGGTATTATGAGATCAAGATTTCTGCATGGGTGAGGAGGGGGAGCGGGTACAAATTGCCCGGGCCAGGGTCCGGCACCGCTCCCCCTCCCTTACATGACAGCAGCCCAGCCATAGCAGTCTCCTATGCCTGTGGGGGGAGCGATAAAGCTGATAGCGCCCCCCATTGGTTATGCACCGGGCTGAGGGGGCTCAGAGCGCCCCCCTCCCCAGCGCGCAGCGGCACTGCAAAACTTTTTTTTTCTCCTCGAAGGGGGCGTGGGCACGCCTCCCGCGATTAGGCCATGCCCCCCTTTACCCGGGCCCGCCGCGGCTCTCGGCGGGCCTGGATTTCTGTACTGGACTCGAGTGTGTCACTCAAATTGCCTATGCCACTGATTGTAACATCTGTGCCCAAGGGGTGTAAAAAAGTCGACAATGTCTAGAAAGACACCTGATGTTAGACAGTCAATATGTCAACAAGGACAAAAGGTTGACAGGGACCAAAGGTCGACACACTAATGGTTGAGATGTAAGGGGGTCGACAGCTACAAATGGATGACAAGGTCAAAAGGTCGACACAAAAATGGTCAGCACATTTTTTATTTTTATTCTAACCCTAACCCTCCCCTTGGTGTCTAACCCTAACCCTCCTGGTGCCTAACCCTAACCATCGGGATAAGTGCCTAACCCTAACCTTTGGGATAAGTGCCTAGGCCTAACCCTCTGGTAAGTGCCTAACCCTAAACCTAACCCTAAGAATAAAAAAATGTGTCAACTATTTTTGTATCTACCTTATTATATGTATGTATTATATGTATCTTCTCCTTTATCTGAAAAAAAATAAAAAACATTAAAAATGTTTGTCCAAATTCACAACTCTTAATGGCAAGAAGGAAACTCACACAATGGAGTCTTCAAAAGTGCGTGTGGCTAAATCATATTTTGAGACTGTTAATGGAAAGTGCCTGCCTACAGATATTTTAAACATCATAAAAGTTTTACTTTTAGAAACATATTGCAGTGTGGGTTATTTATGGCAAAATAGAATCAGTGGTTCAAAAAGAAAAAGCTAATTTAAAGTACCAGATTCAGCAACATCCCAGCACACATAACATTTTAAGGCCCTAATCTAAGCATTCAACGCTCGTTACTCAATGCTTTGCCAGCACAAAAAATATACTATGTGAATAGATCACATTATGATATAGGAGTAAGTACTCAAAAGCGTTGACAAGAGCATTTATCTTGTAATTAGTTTTCTTGTTGTGTACATGCTTCTTGCTGTATGTTTCATCATCTGGTGCTCGGTAATTGGCCAATAAAATTATAGCGGAAAGGAACATTACGGCATATGATCCATCCTAAGCATGTCTATGATCTCAGTATACCTCTTCTCTGACTTCTCAATAGTGACTTCAAATGCACTTCTGTAATTATGCAAAAAGAGTTCAATGACAATCCAATGACTGTCAACTTCAGATCGGGACATTCCTCAAGGGGAAGAATTGATGCTAATGGTGGATGTGAGGGCCTTTTACCGTTTGCTTCAAGACTATTTTTCTTTACTTAATCATTTATATTAGTCTACCTACCCTACACAATACATACTAGTGGCAATTCATTTAAAGGGAAAATCTAAGTTGGCTTGGCCTTTAAAATAATTGTTGCTTTAAATCCAGTGACTATCTCGTCGTAATAGCGCCGGTTCCCACAAATTTGCAGGCAATTCCATTTGGCAGTTGTAAATGAAATATACTTATTTGCATCTTCTGTTCCATTTGTTTGTTCAGTTGCATGCACGTAGATTTGCTGTACGGCGCTACCTTCTTCACGTAGTTGCGGCACTTCCTGGTCATCAGCCACCCTTAGTCCGTGTGGACTAGTGGAAAGACAATTTTAGTTTTTTTGGGCCCCTTCACTGCCGTTGATGGGGTTTATGGAATAGGGTGCGAGTGGTGTGAAGCAGCACAATTAGGGCTGCAGATTAAAAGCGGCACTAACGTAAAGGTCAAAGCCAGTTTGGTTTTGCCTTTTAAATTATTGCCACTTTAAATCTGCAGCGGAGGTCGCCGAAATCACACTGCGTCTCACAGCTCATGCCCTATAAAAATACTACCATGCGTGAGATTCGTTGTCCACGCTTTTGGGTACTGTATAGTCATATGGCAAGTCCCACTGGCAGCAGAGGTGTTTTAAAGGGATCGGTATGATTTACCGCTGGACGCATGCCCGACGGTTCTAATGCCGACGCTGGAAGACTGGCGGTTCTAATCCCGACTGGTAAGTATTTTTATATTTACTAACCTAACCCCCCCCTAACCCTCCCTTAGAGGTGCCGAACCCTAACCTCCCCCCCAAGTGCCTAAACCTAACCCACCTGTAAGTGCCTAAACCTAACCCCCCCTTCCCCGCAGCCTAAACCTGTCTCCGGGGGGTGCCTAACCCTAACCCCCCCCTTCCCCTAGCCTGACCCTAACCCTCCCGGGGGGTGCCTAACCCTAAGTCCCCCGCTGGGAGCCCCTAACCTAACCCTCCTCCCCCACGGCTGTCTGCGCCCGGCTATCCTTTGATTGGGATGCCGGGCGTTGGGCTCCCGGCATAGGTAAAACGACAGGCGTCGGGATTTCGACTCCTGTCATTAGACCCTTGCCGAGTTTAGACAGTTGGGATGCCGAAGGTCGGCATTTAGACCGCCGGCATCCCGACTGCATACTGTTTTAAATAAGCATTCTACTTATACCTAGATTTATAATGGGCACTAGTCCATGCCCAGCACTGACATGTGGGATGGAAAACCTCAATTATAAACAATATTTCTTTGCTTTGAAACTGGCACAATGTATACAGTGGCACCCTCCCTGGTTGCGGATTTGGATAGATATTCAATTATCAGCAATCCTGCCATTATCTACCTGTACTCTCTAGTGGGTCTCTTGCAATCAGAGGCCATAAAAAGCCCACACACATCCACAAATTAATTAATTTGTTTCAACTTGGACCTATTGTTACAAACTTTATTCTGTGTCCCCCGCAACCATCTCGTTTGACACCCATCTGGCACAGCTCAGATTTCCCTTTTGACCTCACTAACTCAGTATTCTCTTGTTGACACTAGTCCAACTTTTTTATTATTTTAACAATACAAGAATGTAAGTGACCTTTGTAAGTCTACAAGAAAATTATAAACTCATCTCATCATGTATTCCAATTCAGACAATTATATTATTTCTCATTGAACAAGGTGTTTAGGCCACTAACCCAATTTGAGTGGCTCTTCCAAAATAGCTATTCCTCTAGGAGCTTAATATAATCTCTCAATGCTGTTGGCCTGTAGTAAAGGAAAAGATCTTCATGAATCTAACTGGGCGGTAGAATTTGGTGATTACTTGATTCAGAAGGCTGGTGAGATATCTGGACAGGAGCAACGAATGGCTTTATCAATGTACTGTATATGCTAAGAAAGTGCCTATGAGCTGCTCAATCTCTGGTACTAAGAACCAACTGGTTTAAACAAAAACTTTGCAGCTGTTTTTTACCTCTGCTGGCATGGTTTCCCTTCCCAGAGTCATCGGTCCATTCCTGACCTCTCTGAGCACCTAAATACATTTATTAGACATGTACAGTATTTACTTCTGCTACATGTTTAATTTCTGCCCCATGGAGGTGAAGAAGAAGAATCTCCAACTCTTTTGGCCCCGAAGAAGATAATTTAGAACATTTAAGATTAATAAACTTAGAAATTCTTCTCTTTTATTCAAGACTTGGATGTAGTTTTACAACCTTCCCCCATTAGAACCATGGATCAATTGATGGGCATGTCCCAGAGGGAATTCCTCCCTTCATCTTTCCATACCCCTTTCAATCACCCTGTTCAATAATAAAGCCAAGTAATGTTCATTTTCGTGTATCTAATTTGCATGTTCCTGTTTGATCATATCTGATGTCGCCAATGAATCATTCTGTAAATTATAAATAAATAAAGATTATGAAAAAAAAAATAAGTGCTTCTAAACCACATAGAAAATGTGCAATAAGCTTATAGGCAACTCCTTAGGCTTAGATATATTTAAGTTGGGTCTAAGGCAGTGATTCCCAACCTCGGTCCTCAAGGCACACTAACAGTCCTGGTTTTAGTTATATCCATGATTGTGCACAGATGGTTAAATCAAAATAACTGAGGTACTAATTAAGTCACTTGTGCTCAAGTATGGCTATCCCTAAAACCTGGACTGTTAGTGTGCCTTGAGGACCGTGGTTGGGAACCCCTGGTCTAAGGGGTGTGGTGATCATGAAACAGCCATTTTTAGGAGGAACCTGCTAATATTAAGAATCCCCACAATGTACCATGGAGGGACCGCATCAGATATCTCTGCTTTCTGCGGTGGTCCCTCCCTTTCCAAGTGCAAAGCAACCCCTAAAGGTTCTTTCGGGGCTGCTGTGCTGTCAGATTTACCAAGCTATGGAATGCGAAACCACATGAAGATGGCGTTAGTCTAACGTAGCTTATGGGCTACTGTACCACAAATCTTTCAGAGAAGGATCCTCCAGATCCATCTTTTGCGTTCACAGAGAGTGATTTCTTTGCAAAGTAATTCCCTTCCTCATGTCTCTATGGCTCCAGCTCCCCACATGTCACTCCAGCTCCCTCATGCCACTCCAGTCACACATGTGTTACTCAAGCTTCCCCTGTGTCACTGCAGCCCTGTTAATGTAGTCACCCCATGTCATTCCAGCTCCCCCATGTCACTCCAGATTCCCCGTGTCACTCCAGCTGCCACTGTTAATCCAGCCCCATGTGTTTGGGGCAGGGAACGGGGGGGGAGGGGGTATGACACCGATCTGCCTTTGCATCAGGCCCTTTGTGTTCTTGTGCCACTCCAACAATATTAATTTGTCTTTTTTTGTTTCAAATGATGTGTTATAAAATGTTCATTTGCTTTACATGACCAGCATAAATAGTGAATCTGTGGAACAGTGTAAATGCCGTAGTTGAGTTGTGTATCCTACAGATATTGCTTTGTATTATTTTCATACTAGCCAACTTTTGAAAACTAGTTTCAGGGAGATTCTAGCTAGCAGTAAAATGCACCACGTGCCATTGAGAGGGTGTGTCATGATCCACCCTAAGGGCGTGTCTAGCTTTACATATGAGCGTATATGCGCTTACATGCTCGTTGCGAGATATTTCAATATAACATTACTTAGTAGCAATATATTTTGGGGAATTTTGCAAGTATTCATTCTTTACATTGCTTCCGGCAATACTGGATTTCTTGTTTTCAACTATTCGCTGTTATATGTATTTGTTATGTTCACTCAGCACTATATACATGATAAATGTCATGCCTATGCAACTGCTTTTGAACCTTTATTTTGCCTAAGTACCAATGGTTTACCACATACGAGTACGATAAGAAATTGAAGGCTTACTTTAATGATCATCTCTTGGTAAAAAAACAGATTTTAAAACTTCTGTTGTCTTGTCCTTTTTGTGTGTTTAACTAAAGATTACAAAATAAATACATTCTCACCATCAACCACAGCCCACACACACTAGCAACAGCAGAAAATACTAAGATAAGAAGGCACTGATCACAGGGGTCAGGCAACCTGTGTTCCATCCTGCTGGGGGCCCAAAAGGGATTTGCTGAGAGTCAACAGCAGAGGCTGATGAGCCCTGACAGCATTCATAGTGACTACAGCAAATAACTGTCTTTGCCCAGAAATGTCTTAATGGTCCCATGGCTGCAGTGAAGAATCCAAAGTATCCAGGGGTTTTGATTTACAATGCAAAGGAGTATGAGATCAAAGCTTGAAATGGGATCCTCCCGCAAAATCCGGGAGGGTAGGCAACTATGACTATTTTATACATTTATGAGGGAGCTGATAGCATTTGTAGACTGCATATGGTGAGGTCTAGTACTGTATATGCTTCTAATGCATAATCAGGGGCAGTTTAAGAAAGGAAGGGGCCTGTGTGCAGCCTCCATATGGGACTCCTCCTCTCTGGCAGCTCAGTAGACTCTGGCTGTGCCAGAGTCTACTCCAGCCACATGTCCTCTGAGTGACCTCTTGTGTCCTACCCCATGTCACTCGAGCCTAATGCCCTCTCTCACCTCCTGTCTTGTGTCTTTCCAACCACATGCCCCGTGTCACTCCAGCCTCATGCCTTGTCTCTCCAGCCTTCTTCCCCGTGTGTCTTCCGGTCTTGAGGTCCAGCCTCCTACCCAATTTACTCCAGCCTTGTGCCCTGTCCAGCAGACTCATTCCACCCCCCACTCCCCCTGCATTTCTACAACAGGCCTCATTCCCTTCCTCATGTCTCTCTGGCTCCAGCTCCCCACGTGCCACTCCAGCTCCCTCATGCCACTCCAGTCCCACATGTGTTACTCAAGCTTCCCCTGTGTCACTGCAGCCCCATGTTAATCTAGTCACCCCATGTCAATCCAGCTCCCCCATGTCACTCCAGATTCCCTGTGTTACTCCAGCTGCCAATGTTAATCCAGCACCATGTGTCACTCCAGCTCCCTCTGGGTCACTTCAGCTCGAGTCTTACCCCCATGCCACTCCAGCCCCCCATGGGTTACTCCATCTCCCACCTTTGTCCCCATTGCTCCCTTATTTCAATCCAGATCCCTCATGTCATTCCAGTTTCCCCATGCCAATCCAACCCCCAAAGTGTTTCTCTAGCTCCCCCTGTGTCACTACAGCTTTTCCATGTCAATTCAGTTCCCCTTTGTCAATCCAGTTTCCCCGTGCCACTTGAGCCTCTCTCTGGCATTACTTTAGCTCCCCCTTGTGTCACTCCAGTCCCACTAGTGACACTCCAGCTCCAGCCCAGACCTAACTTCATGGGATTCTGGATGCAGCGCTGCTCCTCTTCTCTTTAATGCCTCCCTACTGTGCACTGCTAACCTCCAGCGGTACAACATTAAGGCACTGATCACAGGGGCCAGGCAACCTGTGTTCCATCCTGCTGGGACTCCAACAGGGATTTGCTGAGAGACAACAGTAGAGGCTGACAGCAGTCATAGTGACTACAGCAAATAACTGTCTTTGCCCAGAAAATCCTTGGTGGTCCCATGGCTGCAGTGAAGAATCCAAAGAATCCAGGGGTTTTGATTTACAATGCAGAGGCGTAAGAGATTAAAGCTTGAAATAGGATCCTTCCACAAGATCTGGGAGGGTAGGCAACAATGACTATTTTATAAATTTATGAGAGAGCTGATAGCATTTGTAGACTGCATATGGTGAGATCTAGTACTGTATATGCTTCTAATGCATAAGCAGAGGCAGTTTAAGAAAGGAAGGGGCCTGTGTGCAGCCTCCATATGGGACTTCTCCTCTCTGGCAGCTCAGTAGACTCTGGCTTTGTGCGAGAATCTACTTCTAGCCACATGCCCTCTGAGTCACATCTTGTGTCTTACCCCAAGTCACTTGAGCCTCATGCCCTCTCTCACCTCGTCTTGTGTCTTTCCAACCACATGTCCCTGTGTCACTCCAATCTCATGCCCTTGTCTCTCAAGCCTTCTTCCCCGTGTTTCTTCCAGTGTCATGCTCCATGTCACCTCCTGCCCTCTGTGTCTTTCCAGGCACATGCCTCATGTCACTCCAGTCTCCTGCTCCCTATGTCCTATCCAGCCTCCTACCCATGTCACTCCATCCTTGTGCCCTCTATCACCTGTTTGCTTCATGTCTTTCCAGCCACATATCCCCTGTGTCACTCCAGCCTCCTGCTCCCTGTGTCACTCCAGACTCAGGCTCCCTTTGTCACCTTCTGCCCCCTGTGTCTTTCCATCTGCATCATCCCCCCGTGTCTCTTCATGAGCTTCATTCCTCCATGTGTCTCCCCAGTAGCCTCATGTCCATTTGTCTTTCCAGCCACATTGTTTCCCATGCATCTCTCCAGCTGCCTCACCCGCCCTATTTCTCTCTAGCACTCATCATTTCACCTGTGTAACAACAGCAGCCTCCCCCGTGGGTCTACAGCAGCCTCATCCCCATTGTGGCTCTTCAGCAGACTCATTCCACCCCCCCCATTCCCCCTGTATTTCTACAGAAGGCCTCATTCCCTTCCTCATGTCTCTGGCTGCAGCTCCCTACATGTCACTCCAGCTCCCTCATGCCACTCCAGTCCCAAATGTGTTACTCCAGCTTCCCCTGTGTCACTGCAGCCATGTTAATCTAGTCATCCCATGTCATTCCAGTTCCCCCATGGCACTCCAGAATCCCCCTGTGTCACTCAAGTTGCCAATGTTAATCTAGCCCCATGTGTCACTCCAGCTACCCCTTGTGTCAGAGTCCATTTCCCTCTGGGTCACTTCAGCTCCAGTCCTACCCCCCATTCCACTCCAGCCCCCCATGGCTTACTCCATCTCCCACCTTTGTCCTTATTGCTTCCTTATGTCAGTCCAGTTCCCTCGTATCATTCCAGTTTCCCCATGCCACTCCAGACCCCCAAGTGTTTCTCCAGCTCCCCCTGTGTCACTACAGCTCTTCCATGTTAATTCAGTTCCCCTTTGTCAATCCAGTTTATCCATGCCACTTGAGCCTCCCCCCAGTGTCACTCCAGCTCCCCCCTGTGTCACCCCAGTCCCACCAGTGACACTCCAGCTCCAGATCAAACTTAACTTCATGGGATTCTGCATGCAGCACTGCTCCTCTTCTCTTTAATGCTCCCCTACTGTGCACTGCTAACCTCCAGCGATACATCATGACATCATGCATGAAGAGAAAGGTCTCCTCCCCTTTATACCCGCACCATGCTGATTTCCACAGCAGCGCAGACACTGGATACCATCTTGTCGCTGGGCCTAGGAGGCGGAATGATGCAGAGACTGAAGGGCCGAGCTGACTGCAGCTGCACCCCTCCAGGCTACAGAGCTCTGGGCAGTGGTCCTGCCAGCCCACCCCTTGAGCCGCCCCTGACAACAATAGGCATTTATGCTTCCCATTAGAAAACAGTTTGTCTTCAACTACATCGGCCAACATTAAAAATGTTAATCTTCAATTCTGTGACTCCTCATAAACATAAAAGTTAGATTGGAGATACTTATATGATAAATTATTCACATTTTGTTAACGTGACTCCAGTGTCGTCTTTGTATGAGATAATTAACTGCATAAATGTAAATTTATGTTATGATTTAAAATAAAATAAAAGTACTTAAAAGAAGACTTTGACTTACAGTACAGTGACTACTGTTCCCAAAATGTGCAGTTTTTATGCCAACTAAACAAATCTGCACTGATATATCCAGTTTGACAGCTAAGTACTTACCACACCATGAATTATTTACTGGAGTCATCCGTCCACCACATACAGTACTTTATAACGAATCTTATTAATATCTCATTGCATGCATTCTATATTATACTGGGCTTTAGGAGTTATGCTGCAAACTGTTACACCAGATGTCAGTTTTAATCTCTAGAGGAGTACTATTAAGGACACCAGCATGGAAATATACAACGACCAAAAGAAAATTCAGCCTTTATTATTGGCTGGTGCAGTGACACATTTTATAGGAATAATTATAATAATATATTATCAATCCAGTCAAAAATGGTGCTTTAATAAGGTCATTATTGCTACAAGTCCAGGTGATAACTAGGCAGCAAACCTGTCTTATTTGTCACTGATTTATAGGATAGATTTAGTAATATAGAGTACAAAAGAAATCCTTATTAAGAGATTTAGGACAAAATAAAGAGCTTTTAATAGAGAGGCATTCCCATTCTAAAGGCAGGACAAAGGATTAGGGATCAGGGATAACAGTTTGTTACAAATTTAGAACAACTTCATTGTATGTTTTACTCAGCGGAAACATTTACCAAATAGATTACATGGAAAATAAATGTTTTGTTTTGAAACATGAAAATGCGCATTGGGATTGCAAAATATGATTAAAACTTAGGTCTTTGGAATTGTCAATGAAGTAATGTATGACGCACAGGGGTTATGGTTTGTCTGTTTTGTCTGCAAGTTTATCCACTGGTTCCGCAGAGATAAAATATATAAAAACAGAAAACTCAAATAATAATATTGTCAATGGCTTAGACAATAAACTAATCCACAAAATGATGTTAACTCTTATAATAATTATTATTATCCTTTATTTATATAGAGCCACAAGTGTTCCGCAGCGCCTTACAAAGTACATAAACAAATGAGCAAACACAAAAACAGTGACTTACAGTACAAAACAATGCAGGACAAGGATATAGTTTATATACATTGCTGCAATAGTAAAGCAGTAGGGCGTCAGTAACAAGTTTTAGGTGCCCTTGTGGGGAGTTTGGAGTAGATGATCGTATGAGTGAGGGAAGGAGCACATGAGGGAAGAGGGCCCTGCTCGTGAGAGCTTACATTCTAAAAGGGAGGGGCAGACAGACAGGGGTGACATAGATGGGGTAGACAGGAAGGAGCATGGAGCAGCAGGTTAGGATGAGAGCTGGAAGGCTTTGATGAAGTAGTGAGTTTTGAGAGCCCGTTTGAAGATTTGTAGAGAGGTGGAGAGTCTGAGGGAGAGGGAGAGAGTTCCAGAGGTAGGGAGCAACACGGGCAAAATCTTGGAGGTGGGGGAGGGAAGAGGTAAACTTTTAAATCAGATCAATCCCATGTTCTATAATGAACATGCAATAAAATATAATATAAAAATATATTACATTGTAACCTGTGATTCGCAGCTACACTGATCTACGATAGTTTTTTTAAATTGCTTAACTAGTAAAATAATTTTACTTAATTATGTGCTGTCCAAAAGACCCAATGCTTTTTGGCATCCTGTATGCTGCTTTCCTGTCACTATGACGTCCTCGTCTTGGATTTCAGCACCAAAAGGCCTGATTCAGACCCGTTCGCTCGGATGTGTTCGTACGCAGCGGTCAGCTGCCAACGTATGCAAGTCCCGCGATCGCTAGCAAGACATTAGCACGCCCACTATGTCTTGCCATGCGATCACGGTATGTATTTAGACGCCCACCAGCCCTATACAAGACGCCCACTTTCCCTTAGTAATACAGTAATACACATCATCTCCAGGAAGTGTATTAAACAATCGGTAACATCGGACCCATATGCAGGACTTGTGGCTGACAGACCCTACCGCAAGCACTGCGAGTGCCGCTGTGTGTAATTCAGCCATGTGACGTGTATGCTGACGATGCATCTTAATTATGTACGCCCCTGAAACGGCGTTCCAATGCACAGACACGCCTGCATTCACACCACCCCACTCCCGTTACCATCGACCACCCCCTATCACCACCCACAAATGGCACGTCCTGTCACTCATGCTTGCGGAGCATCTGTGTACAGGGTGCGATCGCCTCGGGATCGCATGGACTAGTTCGTGCACCGCACTGCGTCTTATATGCATGGGCACATTGCAGACAGCGGACATGTGCGAACGCAGCCTAGCGACCGGATCTGAATCAGGCCCTTAGTTCTTATCAAACTTTATTGCCTGTTCACTAGTGTTATAAATGAGAAATTGTCTTCTGGATAGTCCTTATATCATAGCAGAGGACTGAGATGGGGTACAGTATACATAGTTATTGTATGTAAGCTCAGCAACATGAAGGAAACACATCCAATTGTTTTGTAAGTTAATAATATTAAACTATGCATCATTTCTGCAAATGAATGTGTGTAGGCAGACAAGGGGTTAATGTTTCTGGAGTCACAGATAGCCAGTCAGCTGTGTTTATTGCCCAGCCCACTGCGCTTAACCCCTTATTTGCTGTGGGTTTTATCACCCCCTGTGCTCCCTGTGCTGAGGACATTGTTTTTCGATGTTTGCACTCATCACATTCCACCTGGTCCAAATTACACGATTGTAGCTGTTTTATCAATTTTTGCAGAAATCCAAAACCAAAACAATCGAGGGTGGTTTTAGCAAAACGAAAAAGTGACGATGATTTAGAACCAAAACCAAAACACAGGGTCTGTGCACATACTGTATCTAGTAGAAACATCAGTTAGCAAATAACACAGGGATATAACAGGTACAGTTGCAATACAGTAGAAGCAGACTGGAACCCTTTGGGCATTGTAGTGCACCAGGCATCTGGGTGTAATGGAAACCAGTGGGGGTAGCGATAATACCCCCTAATACAGCGATGGTACTATATTGTAGATAGATGCTGATATTCCTTGTAACTGTAGGAGATTTTCAGGGTTCCACCCAATCAGTATGGACACTAGGGAATGTGCGGAAACACTGCTCATGAACATTAGAGCATGTCAGGGGACAGGCAATCTGGCTGCACTACAGCAGTGCCTAAAACCGCCAGATCAGTCTGTCTGCTTACCTATTGAGTGCACCTCGTCCAACATCCTATGGATCGTTCTCCTGGGACAATAGGCTACAATGGCACTGGGGCCAAACAAGCTTGGCAAATATGGCATTTTAGCATTCCCCACTGAAACCTACGGGGGCTGCCTTTGCAGTCGAAAATGAGGAATCACAGCAGATATCACCGATATACATTCTAGGTGAGCGCTCCCTGTAACACACAAACCTTCTTCAGGAAGCCTCTCATCCCCAGGGCCGAGTTCTCACTCGGAGGCAGAGCTGGCTGAGAGCGAGGCCCCGTGGAGTAGAGGGAGGTCGCAGCTGCCCAAAGGAGAAGGCATGTGTGTGTTATGGGGGGGGGGCAATCGCCCTGATCGCTCCCCTCCTGGATCCACCACTGGGTTTCGGGGGATGTCCCCCAAATATGTTTTGATGAATATGCCGCCTTAGCTGATGTTTGGGACATTCTCTCTTCTCTTTGAGATCATTTATTTTATTTAAGTAAAAGCTTAAAAATACTTTGAGAAACTTTCCTTCCAAGCCATGTGAGAATAATGACAGCCGCCGTAACGTCAGACCTGTACTGGCCAACATGTAATTACATGACATGAGCAAACATGGGGAATTATGTCAGAGATAATTACCTCCAGGTATCTGTGCTGGGCAGATAAGATGGAAGAAGAAATAAAATTATTCTTAGACATGGAAACGGTCATATATTTAAATGAAAGTAGAAAGCTGCATCACGTTCACCTTCTTTTCCCTTTAAGTAATGCTAATACATTTCCAAGAGAGATTAAACTAGAAATTGGTTCTGTGGGGTGCCAGGAAAGATAAACCCTCCGCGTTATTTTGCCTCATGTAGCAGAGAAAAGTAATCTCTTTACCAGTGACCCTCGTGAAATATAGTCCACCTACTGTATACTGTACCAAGATTTCTTACAGTTTCTTAGGAAAGGAATATATTGATAGAACTAATGGTATACAGATCAAGGCAGGGGTTAATTTGATAAGAAGATAGTGATATAGATTCATATCACCAGGGGGCGCTCTCCTAAACTTTGGAAACATAGCTTTGAACGAAAGACATTTTCTTGTTCACATATACAGTATGTGCAATTTAAAGGTGCAATTCCCCCTGATCTGTGTGCGGTGCATCTATGAGGCCGCAGTTTGCACATGACTCTGAGCCAATGACTAGATATAATTATTATTAATATCGGGTCTTGCTGGAATAACGAATTAAATATAACAACAGGGACAGATTGGGAATTTAAAGTGCACCTAGAATTTATTTTTTTCTACAAAGTGACCTCACTCAAGTGGGCCCAAATCATCTGCGGGCAGGATCACCACAAAAGTAGGCGGGGGTTACACACTATTATCTCTAACTACATTGGAGGTAAGAGGGGCTAATGCAAATCACAATGGTAGATTGAGTCACAACAACTCCAGGCATTCCTGGGACCTACACTAATACATGAAGCACTCCAAAGACCAATCTACATAGCAGAGAGAATTCCAGACATTGATATACAATACAGTGAGCCTTCCAGAGACTGATGTACAGCACAGACAGCATTCAAGTGACTTAGTTATATACAATACACAGAACATTTCAGAGATTACCATACAATACAGAGAGCATCCTTGTGACCGCCTTAAAATATAGAGAGCATCTTAGTCATCACCATACAATAGAGAAATGAAACCATTCAGCTTGGTGTCTTTTCTTTGAATTACACCTCGTCTGTAGTGAATTTGTGCAACAGTTACATACAGGTACTTTATATGCTATTCACATTTATTGTCCAATACCACACTTAACCTCTCTATAACTTATTGTGTGTCAAAGTTTCCTAATCTCACACATAAGAGGACAGTCCTGAACGTTTCCCCTCCAGCATTAGGATAAACTTGTTTTTATCTTAAACAATTCCTGTGAGGCATTTGTTGTGTCAAAGCGAAAGCCCAGTTCCAGGTAGGAAAAGTTGTACAGAGCTCCAAGTAGTGACTGTCAGAACTGCATAACTTTCTAACTTTCCACAGAACGCATATGTCCTTTATTTATTCCATCCCTGGAGCTCGGCCTGCAAGAGTGATTTGTCTTTTCAGATATTTAAGAAGATGAAATGCATGCAGTGGCCAACATCTGTCATAGTAGCTATTAATACCTGCTGCCTGACGGTGCCTCCTTCAGACCTGGGAAAACATGTCCAAAATCTATGTTTTTGGACAGCAAGGAAACATGGGGGTCAATCCAATCAGGTGCGAGTTTGCAAAGGCAGTTAGTTTTGTGAAACTCACATACATCGCATGAATGTGCGGGACACATACCTGTCCCACATCATTTACACCTCCACATACCTGTCCCACATCATTTACACCTCCACATACCTGTCCCACATCATTTACACCTCCACATACCTGTCCCACATCATTTACCCCTCCACATACCTGTCCTACATCATTTACACCTCCACATACCTGTCCCACTTCATTTACACCTCCACATATTTGTCCCACATCATTTACACCTCCACATACCTGTCCTACATCATTTACACCTCCACATACCAGGCCCACATCATTTACACCTCCACATACCTGTCCCACATCATTTACACCTCCACATACCTGTCCCACATCATTTACACCTCCACATACCTGTCCCACATCACTTACACCTCCACATACCTGTCCATGATCTTTTACACCTCCACATACCTGTCCCACATCATTTACACCTCCACAAACCTGTCCCACATAATTTACACCTCCAAATACCTGCCCCACATCATTTACACCTCTACATATCTCTCCCACATAATTTCCACTTCCAAATACCTGTCCCACATCACTTACACCTCTACATACCTCTCCCACATAATTTACACCTCCAAATACCTGCCCACATCATTTACACCTCTACATACCTGTCCCACATAATTTCCACCTCTACATACCTGTTCTACAACATTTACCCCTCCACATACCTGTCCTACATCATTTACACCTCCACATACCTGTCCCACATCATTTACACCTCCACATACCTGTCCCACATCATTTACACCTCCACATATCTGTCCCACATCATTTACACCTCCACATACCTGACCTACATCATTTACACCTCCACATACCAGGCCCACATCATTTACACCTCCACATACCTGTCCCACATCATTTACACCTCCACATACCTGTCCCACATCATTTACACCTCCACATACCTGTCCCACATCACTTACACCTCCACATACCTGTCCATGATCATTTACACCTCCACATACCTGTCCCACATCATTTACACCTCCACAAACCTGTCCCACATAATTTACACCTCCAAATACCTGCCCCACATCATTTACACCTCTACATATCTATCCCACATAATTTACACTTCCAAATACCTGTCCCACATCATTTACACCTCTACATACCTGTCCCACATAATTTACACCTCCAAATACCTGCCCACATCATTTACACCTCTACATACCTGTCCCACATAATTTCCACCTCTACATACCTGTTCTACATCATTTACCCCTCCACATACCTGTCCTACATCATTTACACCTCCACATACCTGTCCCACATCATTTACACCTCCACATTCCTGTCCCACATCATTTACACCTCCACATACCTGTCCTACATCATTTACACCTCCACATACCTGTCCCACATCATTTACACCTCCACATACCTGTCCCACATCATTTACACCTCCACATACCTGTCCCACATCACTTACACCTCCACATACCTGTCCATGATCATTTACACCTCCACATACCTGTCCCACATAATTTACACCTCCACAAACCTGTCCCACATAATTTACACCTCCAAATACCTGCCCCACATCATTTACACCTCTACATACCTGTCCCACATAAATTACACCTCCAAATACCTGCCCCACATGATTTACACCTCTACATACCTGTCCCACATAATTTACACCTCTACATACCTGTCCAACATCATTTACCCCTCCACATACCTGTCCTACATCATTTACACCTCCACATACCTCTCCCACATCATTTACACCTCCACATACCTGTCCTACATCATTTACACCTCCACATACCTGGCCCACATCATTTACACCTGCACCTACCTGTCCTACATCATTTACACCTCCACATACCTGGCCCACAACATTTACACCTCCACATACCTGTCCACATCATTTACACCTCCACATACCTGTCCCACATCACTTACACCTCCACATACCTGTCCATGATCATTTACACCTCCACATACCTGTCCCACATCATTTACACCTCCACAAACCTGTCCCACATCATTTACACCTCCAAATACCTGCCCCACATCATTTACACCTCTACATACCTGTCCCACATAATTTACACCTCCACATACCTGCCCCACATCAATTACACCTCTACATACCTGTCCCACATAATTTACACCTCCAAATACCTGCCCCACATCATTTACACCTCTACATACCTGTCCCACATAATTTGCATCTCTACATAGCTGTCCTACATCATTTACCCCTCCACATACCTGTCCTACATCATTTACACCTCCACATACCTGTCCCACATCATTTACACCTCCACATACCTGTCCTACATCATTTACACCTCCACATACCTGTCCTACATCATTTACACCTCCACATACCTGGCCACATCATTTACACCTCCACATACCTGTCCCACATCATTTACACTTCCACATACCTGTCCCACATCACTTACACCTCCACATACCTGTCCATGATCATTTACACCTCCACATACCTGTCCTACATCATTTACACCTCCACATACCTGTCCCACATCATTTACACCTCCACATACCTGTCCCACATCATTTACACCTCCAAATACCTGCCCACATCATTTACACCTCTACATACCTGTCCCACATAATTTCCACCTCTACATACCTGTTCTACATCATTTGCACCTCCACATACCTGTCCTACATCATTTACACCTCCACATACCTGTCACACATCATTTACACCTCCACATACCTGTCCCACATCATTTACACCTCCACATATCTGTCCCACATCATTTACACCTCCACATACCTGTCCTACATCATTTACACCTCCACATACCAGGCCCACATCATTTACACCTCCACATACCTGTCCCACATCATTTACACCTCCACACACCTGTCCCACATCATTTACACCTCCACATACCTGTCCCACATCACTTACACCTCTACATTCCTCTCCCACATAATTTACACCTCCAAATACCTGCCCACATCATTTACACCTCTACATACCTGTCCCACATCATTTCCACCTCTACATACCTGTTCTACATCATTTACCCCTCCACATACCTGTCCTACATGATTTACACCTCCACATACCTGTCCCACATCATTTACACCTCCACATACCTGTCCCACATCATTTACACCTCCACATATCTGTCCCACATCATTTACACCTCCACATACCTGTCCTACATCATTTACACCTCCACATACCAGGCCCACATCATTTACACCTCCACATACCTGTCCCACATCATTTACACCTCCACATACCTGTCCCACATCATTTAAACCTCCACATACCTGTCCCACATCACTTACACCTCCACATACCTGTCCATGATCATTTACACCTCCACATACCTGTCCCACATCATTTACACCTCCACAAACCTGTCCCACATAATTTACACCTCCAAATACCTGCCCCACATCATTTACACCTCTACATATCTGTCCCACATAATTTACACTTCCAAATACTTGTCCCACATAATTTATACCTCCAAATACCTGCCCACATCATTTACACCTCTACATACCTGTCCCACATAATTTCCACCTCTACATACCTGTTCTACATCATTTACCCCTCCACATACCTGTCCTACATCACTTACACCTCCACATACCTGTCCCACATCATTTACACCTCCACATACCTGTCCCACATCATTTACACCTCCACATACCTGTCCTACATCATTTACACCTCCACAAACCTGTCCCACATAATTTACACCTCCAAAGACCTGCCCCACATCATTTACACCTCTACATACCTGTCCCACATAATTTACACCTCCAAATACCTGCCCCACATGATTTACACCTCTACATACCTGTCCCACATAATTTACACCTCTACATACCTGTCCAACATCATTTACCCCTCCACATACCTGTCCTACATCATTTACACCTCCACATACCTGTCCCACATCATTTACACCTCCACATACCAGTCCTACATCACTTACACCACCACATACCTGGCCCACATCATTTACACCTCCACCTACCTGTCCTACATCATTTACACCTCCACATACCTGGCCCACATCATTTACACCTCCACATACCTGTCCCACATCATTTACACCTCCACATACCTGTCCCACATCACTTACACCTCCACATACCTGTCCATGATCATTTACACCTCCACATACCTGTCCCACATCATTTACACCTCCACAAACCAGTCACACATAATTTACACCTCCAAATACCTTCCCCACATCATTTACACCTCTACATACCTGTCCCACATAATATACACCTCCACATACCTGTCCCACATCATTTACACCTCCACATATCTGTCCCACATCATTTACACCTCCACATACCTGTCCCACATCATTTACACCTCCACATACCTGTCCTACATCATTTACACCTCCACTTACCTTGCCACATCATTTACACCTCCACCTTCCTGTCCCACATCATTTACACCTCCACATACCTGTCCCACATCATTTAAACCTCCACATACCTGTCCCACATCACTTACACCTCCACATACCTGTCCATGATCATTTACACCTCCACATACCTGTCCCACATAATTTACACCTCCACAAACCTGTCCCACATAATTTACACCTCCAAATACCTGCCCCACATCATATACACCTCTACTTACCTGTCCCACATAATTTACACCTCCAAATACCTGCCCCACATGATTTACACCTCTACATACCTGTCCCACATAATTTACACCTCTACATACCTGTCCAACATCATTTACCCCTCCACATACCTGTCTTACATCATTTACACCTCCACATACCTGTCCCACATCATTTACACCTCCACATACCTGTCCTACATCATTTACACCTCCACATACCTGGCCCACATCATTTACACCTCCACCTACCTGTCCTACATCATTTACACCTCCACATACCTGGCCCACATCATTTACACCTCCACATACCTGTCCCACATCATTTACACCTCCACATACCTGTCCCACATCACTTACACCTCCACATACCTGTCCATGATCATTTACACCTCCACATACCTGTCCCACATCATTTACACCTCCACAAACCTGTCCCACATAATTTACACCTCCAAATACCTGCCCCACATCATTTACACCTCTACATACCTGTCCCACATAATATACACCTCCACATACCTGTCCCACATCATTTACACCTCCACATACCTGTCCCACATCATTTACACCTCCACATACCTGTCCCACATTATTTACACCTCCACATACCTGTCCTACATCATTTACACCTCCACATACCTTGCCACATCATTTACACCTCCACCTACCTGTCCCACATCATTTACACCTCCACATACCTGTTCCACATCACTTACACCTCCACATACCTGTCCATGATCATTTACACCTCCACATACCTGTCCTACATCATTTACACCTCCACATACCTGTCCCACATCATTTACACCTCCACATACCTGTCCATTATCATTTACACCTCCACATACCTGTCCATGATCATTTACACCGCCACATACCTGTCCCACATCATTTACACCTCCACATACCTGTCCCACATCATTTACACCTCCACATACCTGTCCTATATCATTTACACCTCCACATACCTGTCCTACATCATTTAACCTATTACTGAGCTTTTTAAAGAAATTCACCTGAAAACTGACATGTCTTTATATCAGCCAAATTGACCCCCTACGCATCCTAAAAGGGGTGTGGCCTTGCAAGTAAGGGACATGGCTTCACTGCACACCACCTGTTTCATCTCTCTGGGTGTGTGCCCAGCACTCCTGTAGATGCCAGGTTGCCCCCAGAGACTCCCCTCCTCAGTGACAGGGAGCCAGGTGCTACATAATAACATCACAGTACAGTGTCCGGCTCCTGGTCACTGAGGAGGAACCTGCATTTTGGTGTCACCCCCTGGCGTGCTTCATTATCGGGGAAGGGGGGGAGTCGACATAGCATCCATTTATTTTGGGCACAATGGCTCCAAGTCCGCACTACACCTTTGTATACATGTACCAACTATTGTTATTTTTTCAAGAGAACAGTACTGAGACACACGTACTACAATAAGCTCAATTTTCATCAGATCGTAAAACAAGAAATGAGAGAATGCATCCCGCGCAAATCACAATACGCCCCCTTCAACCAGCTTACGTCTGTTCACTTTCGGATGGAAAAATACCTTCAAAAATCAATTTGTATTATCTATTGATTTGGCCATCCAGAAGAGTTATTCCCCTGCATTTCTTCTGTTTTGAATTTGCTGATCTTGGTGGTTCTGTGTGTCTGCGTTGCTGGCACTTACTTTCGCTAATTATACGCTACTGCATTAGAAAAAAAAGGGAGAAACGTCATATTATCATTGAGCAAAATAACAGATGGATTTTTCCAGTACTGCTGTGATTACTGCTTGGCTGCTTGGAAAAACAACCAGTCTTGGAAATCACATTAAAATTCTGCACATTAATACAAGCAGTTAATTGCTGGTATGACTCAGAGGGAGGTATGTGCGTAGGATATTTGCTGAATTAAAAAATATGTCAGTTTTATGCAGAGCGGAGAAATCGTTATCTTTTAAGCAAGGACAGGAAGCATCAGTCATTCACAATGACGGAAATAGCTTTGTAGCTTACTGATCTCTTCCCATTATTGGGTGAAGCACTGCACTTATTATTTTGGAGAAGCACTGCACAGATCCATATGATCAGTATAATCTGTGCAGGCTTCTTACGGTTAACAAAACCTGAAATACTTACAAAAAAAAGTAGAAAAACACTGTGGGGACCCCCCTATATCTACTATCAGACTTGGACCTTTTAGCCTGTTCTGGTAATGGAAAATCAGATGGGGGGGTGGGGGGGGGCTGAACCAGCCAGAGTGATAATGCCATAGCAGGGGGACACACAATGTAGGGTCCCACTGCCATCACATTAACCAGCCCCAAACTGGTCAGCCCAGACCTGCTGATCCCCAGAAAGTTGGGACCCCTAAAATTAGGGTCCCCTCTACAATGATCAGTCTGGGGCTCTTTCCCACACCACTGGTGGTGGTGGGTGCAGGGGTAATGTTTAAAAGATAGATTTAGTGTTGTTAATATCTTCCAATAAACCATCCTACTGGTTAGGCAACTGTGCTGTCTGAAGAGAATGAGATTGAAATACCGGCGGTTGTAGCCCAAAAGGAGGAGATGCCAACTGGGGCTGGTAAGTATCCTAACCCTCTCCCTCCCCTAAATCTCCCTTGGTGGTGCCTAACCCTAGAACTCCTAAGACCCCCCAGGGGTGCCTAACCGCCCCTAAACATATCCCTCCGGGGGGGTGCCTATCCCTAACCTCCCCCTACTGATGCCTAACCCTAATCCCCCCTTCCCCTAGCCTAACCTTAACCGTCTATGGGGGGGTGTCTAACCCTGTTCCCTGGGGGTGCCTTAATCTAACCCTCTCTCCACCATGGCTAACTGCTAACCTGCCCCGGACTTACCTTGTTTGTGATGGCGCCTTTCTGCATTCCAGCATCGGGATTAAGATAGGCATCGGTATTTCGACGCCTATCTTAAGTCTCGTGTCGGGCTATAGCCGTCGGGATTTAGACCGGCGGCATCCTGGCCGCTGGTCTAATAACTATATCCCGTTTGTAGTGATAAGGGATCTACTGGTGTGTACATAACTCTGCCATACCACAGTGTCTGTGCACACACATTTCTAACAGGTTATGGGCTCAGGCACAAAGCATACAGGCCCAAGCTACTAAGACACCCACAGCAGCACCTAGGCGCCATCTTAAGCCCATGCAAGACACAGACTGCCGCAGGATACCGAGCGAGGGCAGCACAGAGTTCTTCCAGCTTAGGGGTCTATTTACTAAGCCTTGGATGGAGGTAAAGTGAACAGAGATAAAGTACCAGCCAATCAGCTCCTAACTGCCATGTCACAGGCTGCGTTTGAAAAATTACATTTAGGAGCTGTTTTATTGATGACCTTTTTATTAAATGGCAGGGCGATGAGTATAAGTTTTGCCAGTTAATGGAAGCGTATAATCTTAAAGAGGCACCTATCAGATTCACCTATAGTATGAATTTCTTAGATGTAAAGATAACTATTATAGAGAATAAATTAAATACTTCACTCTATTCTAAACCAACGGATAGGAACTTATTATTACAACCACACAGCTGTCACCCTAAAAATCTGGTTAGGGGTCTACCCTATTCCCAGATGATTCGGATGAGACTAATTAATAGTGACTTATATACCGCTTCTTGTCAACTAGATGAGTTAATTGAACAATTCTATATTAGAGGGTATTCCCAGAAATTATTACAGGATGCAAAACTTAAAGTTTTGTCATTGGATAGGGATCAACTTTTGGTTACGAGAGATAGGGATGGTTCTGCTAAACACCTAAACACAGGTTCCCTTGGGTTAGCAGGTACAATGTGGCCTCCCCATTTATTAACCAGATTACGAAACACCATTGGCTATTGGTTGAATCGGATGAATCTTACGGGCAGCCAACTAATGCCTTGTTACTCACGTGGCAGAAATTTACGAGATCTTTTGGTAAAGGCCGACATATCCAAAATGGGTAAGAGCCAAGCAGCGAGTGTATAAAATGTACTTGCGTAACATGCCAATTTCTTATTTTGGGGATACCTTTATGCACCCCCATTGTGGCAAAAAGCTGTTTATTAAATACCAGTCTGTCGGCTGTCGATGTTGATCGACAGCTCGGCCCGTTTTGTAGGCGGGGCAGGGGGGTGGTTTCACAAACGGAGGCGTTCATTAAGGAACGCCTACCGTTTTGTGAGTGGCCGCATGGACATCAGCAGTGATGTCAGTGGGGAGCTTCCTGATTTATCAGAGCAGGAAGCTCCCTGGGGCTTGCAGATGCTGAGACTCAGCCTTAGGGTCTCGTTGCAAGCCCGATGGTCGCGATGGTCTTGACCATCACGACCATCAACCTGGTCGGTAGCTAAGCTGTGGGTGGTGACCAACAGCTTAGCTAGCGACCAGGAAGCCGCACGAGAAAAAGCATGCGGACGCCTTCATTCAGAGCTAGCGGTCGCTTGAATGGTGAGGGATCTGCACTGCACCACCATGAAGCTGATCCCTCTCCATTGTACTGCCACACTGCACCACCATCCAGCTGATCCCTCTCCATTGTACTGCCACGCTGCACCACCATCCAGCTGATCCTTCTTCTTTGTACTGCCACACTGCACCAACATTCAGCTGATCCCTCTTCTCTGTGCTTCCACACTACACCACCATCCAGCTGGTCCCTCTCCATTGTACTGCCACACCTCAGCACCATCCGGCTGGTCCCACTCCATTGTACTGCCATGTTGCACCACCATAAGTCTGATCCCTCCCCATTTTACTGCCACACTGCACCACTATCTGGCTGATCCCTCTCCATTGTACTGCTATGCTGCACCACCGTCCAGCTGATCCCTCTCCATTGTACTGCTGTGCTGCACTACCATCCAGCTGATCCCTCTCCATTGTACTGCTATGCTGCATCACCTTCCAGCTGATCCCTCTCCATTGTACTGCTATGCTGCACTACCATCCAGCTGATCCCTCTCCATTGTACTGCCACACTGCACCACCATCCGGCAGATTCCTCTCCATTGTACTGCCACACTGCACCTCCACCCAGATAATCCCTCTCCATTGTAATGCCATGCTGCTCCACCAACCAGCTGATCCCTCTCCATTGTGCTGCCATGCAGCACCAGCATCCGGCTGATCCCTCTCCATTGTACTGCCACGCTGCACCACCATCCAGCTGATCCTTCTCCATTGTACTGTCACGCTGCACCACCATCCAGCTGATCCCTCTCCATTGTACTGCCACGCTGCACCACCATCCAGCTGATCCTTCTTCTTTGTACTGCCACGCTGCACCAACATTCAGCTGATCCCTCTTCTCTGTGCTTCCACACTACACCACCATCCAGCTGGTCCCTCTCCATTGTACTGCCACACCTCAGCACTATCCGGCTGGTCCCACTCCATTGTACTGCCATGTTGCACCACCATAAGTCTGATCCCTCCCCATTTTACTGCGACACTGCACCACTATCTGGCTGATCCCTCTCCATTGTACTGCTATGCTGCACCACCGTCCAGTTGATCCCTCTCCATTGTACTGCTGTGCTGCACTACCATCCAGCTGCTCCCTCTCCATTGTACTGCTATGCTGCATCACCATCCAGCTAATCCCTCTCCATTGTACAGCTATGCTGCACTACCATCCAGCTGATCCCTCTCCATTGTACTGCCACACTGCACCACCATCCGGCAGATTCCTCTCCATTGTACTGCCACACTGCACCTCCACCCAGATAATACCTCTCCATTGTAATGCCATGCTGCTCCACCATCCATCTGATCCCTCTCCATTGTATTGCCATGCAGCACCAGCATCCGGCTGATCCCTCTCCATTGTACTACCATACTGCACCACCATTCAGCTGATCACTTTGTATTGTACTGCCACACTGCACCACCATCCAGCTGGTCCCTTTCTATTGTACCGACATGCTGCACCACCATCAAGCTGGTCCCTCTCCATTGAACTGCCATGCTGCACCACCATCTTGCTGATCCCTCTTGTACTGCTATGCTGCACCACCATCCAACTCATGCCTCTCCATTGTACTGCTATGCTGCATCACCATCCAGCTGATCCCTCTCCATTGTACTGCTATGCTGCACTACCATCCAGCTGATCCCTCTCCATTGTACTGCTATGCTGCATCACCATCCAGCTGATCCCTCTCCATTGTACTGCTATGCTGCACTACCATCCAGCTGATCCCTCTCTATTGTAATGCTATGTTGCACCACCATCCAGCTGCTCCCTCTCCACTGTGCTGCCATGCTGCACCACCATCCATCTAGTCCCTCATCATTGTACTGCTACACTACACCACCATCCAGCTGATCCCTCTTCATTGTACTGCCATGCTGTACCACCATCCAGCTGATCCCTCTCCATTGTACTGCTATGATGCACCACCATCCAGCTGATCCCTCTCCATTGTATTGCCATGCAGCACCACCATTCGGCTGATTCCTCTCCATTGTACTGCCACACTGCACCACCATCAAGCTGATCCCTCTCCATTGTACTGCTATGATGCACCACCATCCAGCTGATCCCTCTCCATTGTTTTGCCATGCAGCACCACCATCCGGCTGATCCCTCTCCATTGTACTGCCACACTGCACCACTATCTGGCTGATCCCTCTCCATTGTAGTGCCATGCTGCACCACCATTCAGCTGATCCCTCTCCATTGTATTGCAATGCAGCACCACCATCTGGCTGATCCCTCTCCATTGTACTGCCACACTGCACCACCATTCGGCTGATTCCTCTCCATTGTACTGCCACACTGCACCACCATCAAGCTGATCCCTCTCCATTGTACTGCTATGCTGCACCACCATCCAGCTGATCCCTCTACACTATGCTGCCATGCTGCACCACTAGTCCATCCAGCTAGTCCCTCACCATTGTACTGCCACACTACAGCATCACCCAGCTAATCCCTCTCCATTGTACTGCCACGCTGCACCGCCATTCAGCTGATCCCTCTCCATTGTACTGCTATGCTGCACCACCATCCAGCTGGTCCCTCCCCATTGTACTGCCACACTGCACCACCATCCAGCTAGTCCCTCACCATTGTACAGCCATACTGCACCACCATCCGGCTGATCCCTCTCCATTGTACTGCTATGATGCACCACCATCCAGCTGATCCCTCTCCATTGTACTGCCACACTGCACCACCATCCAGCTGGTCTCTCCCAATTGTACTGCCACACTGCACCTCCACCCAGCTAATCCCTCTCCATTGTAATGCCATGCTGCTCCACCGTCCAGCTGATCCCTCTCCATTGTATTGCCATGCAGCACCAGCATCCGACTGATCCCTCTCCATTGTACTGCCATAATGCACCACCATCTGGCTGATCCCTCTCCATTGTACTGCCACACTGCAACACCATCCAGCTGGTCCCTCTCCATTGTACTGCCATGCTGCACCGCCATTCAGCTGATCCCTCTCCATTGTACTGCTATGCTGCACCACCATCCAGCTGGTCCCTCCCCATTGTACTGTCACACTGCACCACCATCCAGATAGTCCCTCACCATTGTACAGCCACACTGCACCACCATCCGGCTGATCCCTCTCCATTGTACTGCCATACTGCACCACCGTCCAGCTGATCCTTCTCCATGTGCTCCCGCTGACACATGTGCAGTTCCAACCGCCAAGCATGGGCAGTGCACTCGCCAGGTCTGAAGCTGGAAGTAAAATGATAATGGTAGTGTAGCCATATGAATTTATGGCTAAAAAAATACATGAATATAGGCCAGTGGTACAGGACACACACAAGGGTTAATATATAAATTATCTGAATGTTTAATAATAGGTTTATACTATAATCAATATAGAGAAATGAATGTAAATAATATAAATGTATGTAATTACATTTCCGTATTGTGAACATATAGGTTTGGGGTATTAGCCAGTGCAGCGGCACGAGGTAGTTTAGAAAGTGCCAGAAATGGCATGAGCTCTGACCAGTGGCAGTTAGGTGCGGTAGGGATGCTCGCGCTGCGGGGGATATATAGAGGTGCTGGCGCAGCACAGAGTCCAGTCTGCAGTTCCCCCAACAGTGCTCATGCTGGGAGTCTCTCTGGCGCCACTTTAGGAGTGAGCGCTAGTAGCGGCAGCGGCCGGGAGCTCCAGCACTGAAGCCAGAGTGGGCATTACCTTTGTGTTTGCCGGAGACAGAGCTGTGTGTTCCGCAGGAGGCGGAGAGAAGGAGTGGCGGACCCTGAAGTGTGAGCAGGAGCTGGAGATACGCTGACAGCCTGAGAGCTACGTAGCCAGCGCTTCAGCAGTTGATACAGTGTAACCCTTTCAGTCCCTGACAGCTATCCAGAGTGGTTGTGAGTACTATAAAAGCCAACACCACACTTACAAGCATCATTAGTAAAGCAGACTGGCATAATTTATAAGTATACAGCAGGGGATATATCAGAGAGAATCCCTTTCTTGTCAGCAAGGCACTATGAATTAAGGGATATAATACTGCTATATGCACCTGTATAGCCAACGCAGGAGAAAAGTATCAAATAGAAGAAGGATACAATTGTAGTAGACTTTACACGTCTATAGTACAGTGTGAATTCTGATCTCAAGTCTGCAATTCAGAGTAGGAGTATTGCAGTAGATAAAACACTGGCTTCTACAATCTAGAGACTTATATGTATATCTTTATGTAAGTTACAGAGTCAGAGGATTTTCGTACATATATATAAGCCCTAAAAGGATGCATAAACTTGGATAAATCTGGGGCTCATCCTATAAACGTATTCTTTTGCCTAGGATAATCCTGGATTCTACTCTTTAGGACTAAGACATTTTAGTTGAAGGGACAGGACTCTTGATAAAGACTCATCTTCATTTATTCTCTTCACGGAATTAACTATTATATATTTTAACTGTGAATGTTATTTACAGAAATCCATCAGTATAGTTTCATTACAGTATAGCGGATTTATTGCATGGGGAGGGAATGTTCATGGCAATTGTATTGTGATATTACCTGTATATTTATGCGTATACTTTGTAAAACCTGATGTATGATGACAATATATGTATAAAAACAATAACCGTGTATAGAACTACTTACCTTAAGGTATCTGACGGACGTCTTTCATCGGGAAGCTGTGAAGGAAGAAAGGAGACAGGTGTTGATCTAAGTGCAATGTATAAATGTTGATTTATAAGGACTGTGTAAATATTTGAATCCAAACAAAACATTTCATTATACAAATTATATATTAGGGCAACCCTAGGATAGCCCTTATAAAATATCCTAGGTGGAGGCACACAATATAAGGATAAAATATACATACATATATAGCTACCATCCTTAGAATTGGTGAGGCTACAGTATCTATTACTTTGTTTTTAGCCATTTGTCAGGAAAGATCTTTTTTCAGAAGCCCTGACTATAACAAATGCAAGCGGAAAATTTCCATTATCGCATTGTGAGTTGGGGAATAATTATCACCTCACAACCAGTTGGCGATAAATACGCCGCTTAATCGTATTCTCTTTGTGCTCTACTAACTCCTCCTGGTTCTCTTATCCTGTTCATGATGGGAACAACTCGTTCACCTAACAAGGGGGCGAGACGCAATCACAGAACATGAAGTAATGAAAGTAATCGCAGCATTCAGAGCCAATCTGAACTTTGTCAACCTGAAACACCTGAAGTGAGCTGTTCATATGATTCATTTCAGAAAATAATTACCAGCCAATTAAAAAACAAATACATATTGATCTCAATTAGTCCAACGTGAAGGAAAAAAATACTTTCTCAATAAACATTGAAAAAATAATAATAATAATTATAATAATAATGGGAATAATTCTATAGCTGCGTTCGCTGAAAGTCTTTGAGGTCAACTAAGATGTTACCATGGAAAATGTAAAGCTTAAATGTATTTATAAACACTCTTCAAAGCCATGGAAACACGCTCAGTGCTTTAGCTTTGTTCCTGTCCGAATATATATATTTGCGTATTTGTTCCCATTGAGTCCGAGTGTGAAACTGACGAGCTGAGACAATATTATCCTACAGAGTTCTGTGTGTGCACTAATGGCTCTGTGAGAGACTCTTATCATTGTCGCATACATCTATGGTGCTGGAAAGTAATCCTAATGGAGGTGAGCTTCTGATCTCTCCAGTGCTGAGGCTTATAGCACATGTTTAGCGGCTCTCAGGAAATGCTAAGAGCAGGGGCTATTAATGAGAACAAATGACTTGTGTCTGACTATAAGGTCACATTTATAGAGGCATAGTAACTAATTATCGGGTCTCAGGGCCTGATTCGGACACGCTCACAAGCGGGTCGATGGTACCCCAGTGCGCATGCTCTGGCTCCGGCGCGCGCATGCACGAGACCCGTCCAGCGACGGCAGCTCCGGGGCGGGGCGGCTGTCGATGGTGAGTGACAGCTCGCCCCGTTTTGTAGGCGGGGAGGGGGAGTGGCTGCACAAACGTAGGCGTTCTCTTAGGAATGCATGGCGTTTGTCGGCGGCCCTATTGACATCACTAGTGATGTCAGTAGTCAGGGCCGGATTAACGGCAGGGCGACAGGGTCGGTCGTCCTAGGGCCCCCACACACAAGGGGCCCCCACACAAGATTGCTCTGAGCCACCGATGGCTGAGAGCAGCTGCCGTCTCAGACGGTCACTCACAAGGCTGGCGCTGTGATTTTGCAACTGCTGCTGAAGGCACATGCATACCGAGCGGCTCCCGAGTCCCTTAAGCGTGACATCACGTCCGCGACGCTTAAGGTCCTCGGAAGCTGCTCTGTATGCACTGTGCATTCATAAGCAGCGGCAACCCATCCTGGACGTCTGCCTATCATCGGAAGAGCCCGCCACAAAAGGTAAGTACTTGGGGGCTCTGTAGGTGTGGTGTACTGAGGGATAAAAGTAATACAGCAGGGGCCACTCTGGGCATATACTGGGAGGCATATATATGTTATATATTAATTCTGGAGATGGCACTATGATTTTTAATACTGGGGGCATAATTATATTACAGAAAGCACTGTGGACATAATACTGGGGGTACTTGGGGGGGAATAATACTGGGGGTATTATATGACATAGTGAAGGCATTGCGTATTATTACTGCGGGACATAATATTAATTCTGGATGGGGCATAATATTTATTGCTGGGGGGCATGAAATTATTTCTGGAAAGGGCACAATATTATTACTGGGGGTATTGTGGGGCATAATATTACTGGGTATATTCTGAAGGGGGCACTGTCAGGCATAACAATTAATATTGGGGCACTGCAGAGCATAATAATAATTCTGGAGGGGGCACTGTGGGGCATAATATTAATACTAGAAAAGGCAGTGTGGGCATACTATTAATACTGGAGGCATAATATTAATACTGGGGGCATTGTGTGACATACTATGGGCAGGGTGTGGCATAATATCAAGACATTGTGTGGCATACTGTGGGGACTGCGTGACAGTGTATGGTATGATGTTTATACTAGCCACTGTGGTATAATGTGCATAATGGGGACACTGTATGGCATAATGTAACTTTATTGATAGGGGCCCCCACAAATTAGTTGCCCTGGGCCCCCACAAATCTTAATCCGGCCCTGTCAGTAGTGGACTTCCTGCTTGCACAAGCTGTCAGTAGGGCCGCCCACAAACGCCAGGCGTTCTGAATCAGGCCCTCAGTCAGCAAGAAGAAATTCACATTCCCCCCAAATGTACTAAAAATCAAATGCAGGGTCAGGGGCTCCGAAAGGATCCCATCGCTGCGACGTGTAAGGAAGTGCAATGGTTACAAAAGCAATCATTTCTCTTCTATAACAGGAGCTGAGGCCGCTCTGGAGACCATGCATGTGTGACGGCCATTACCGGGGACAATGGTCACTCTAGGTGCGGCACCGGGCAGGGCCCCTGCACCTATAGAAAGGGCACTTTACTACGCTTGCACTTCAAAAGGGGGCGTGGGACATTGAATGCTTCAGCGGAGGGGCGTGCCACTCTTGGGGGGGTGTTCAGCACTTACGGATGTGCCGGGCTGCCCTCAAGCGATCATGTCTCTGTGAATAGATGCCGACGGTAATTGCTACTTTATACCACAATTTTACCCACCCGCGGAACACTGCGGCCCATGGGCGGGGACGACAGCCACAGTCTGTTTTAGTGGGGTGTCGCCAAGGAGGGCAGGATGCATAATTTCTGCCCTTTTGAAATCGGGCAGGGCGTGCCTCCCCACTAAAACAGCCTAGCGGGAATGCTAGGGGAGGGCTCCTCCCGGTTATTTTTGTGAAATAGTAGCCTATAGGATACTTAAGGGTAACACTAACTTTGCATTCTTAGAGCTTGATAGATATGATAGCTTTGCAGCCCCCAATGAAATCTATGGGGCTCTGGCTGTCGGATATGGAGGGACATACATTAAGGGAACCATAATATTTGCCACTATCCCCCCCCCCCCGTATTTGATAAATAGGTCCCATAGAGGCCTATCTCTATTCACACAGCGATAACAGCTTAATTAACAGAGCAATTTACTATTAAGGTTATGTTGGAACAGCAACAGGGATAAGGGATCGTGCCGGCGATGACTGTGCCCCACTGACACTTACAAAGACGTAAACACGTACAAGTTCGCAGATGAAACAACACGGAACTCGGAGTGATAAAGGGTCATGGCCGCTGCACCATAGCGCTTTGTACACAGCTTCAGACTCGCACACAGATGTACAAATGTCGCACATCAGTGCGATCTAGCAGAGTAGTATATCCGCGTCCAGTGGTTTTATCAGTGCTAATAAGATGCACGCTTTGTGCAAAAAATAGATGCTCAACGCGGTCGAGATGCCTGGGACCAGCGCGCCGACAGTGGCTGCTTGACGCGACCGAAGACACAATGTTTTAGGACACATATGTACACGCCCACGACACACAGGGAAAGGCAGATCCGGCAGGGATCCATCCGATATGCGAGAATGCACAAAATGATATCAGCACATGCGCAGTAAGCTAATACTCAGTACCCTGACTCCACCACCATTTACTGACATTTGTGCATCTTTGGTCGAGTCTCTCCTGGATTAAAGTCGTGCACTGGCAGCATTGGCGGCCAGGAGAGGAGAGAGGTATCAGAGCTGGTAGTTCATACTTGCCTACTTTTGAAAAAGCATTTCAGGGAGATTGTGAAAGCAGCACCTATGACTGCGGCTGTAAAGTGGGCGTGTCCTGCTACATCTGAGAGGCGTGTCCTAAAATTGATTTACATCCACATGTAAATGAGCCCCAAAGCAGTTAGTAAGATCTACTTGTTGATGAAAACACACTGATTCTTCTCAGAAAATACATGTAACCATAGGGATCATAGGCCCTCATTCAGAGCCGTACGCTCTGAGCAGAGCGCACGCTCTGAATGAGGGCCGCCCTCCAAAATTATGGAGCGTCCTCCTGGACGCTCGTATAGCTGTGGGTCACCACCCACAGCCTATACGAGCGTGCAGTTTGATGGCCGCGATGGTCAAGACCATCGCGACCATCGCCATTGCGAGACGGAGCCTGCGGTTGAGTTTTTCAACCGCAAGGCCCGGAGTGATTTTGGCTCTATCAGAGCCAAAATCACTCCCACTGACATCACTAGTGATGTCAGTGGGCTGGCTTCTGACGGTAGGCGTTCCCTTGGGAACGCCCCCATCAGGGAGGCACGCCCACCAAAGGGGGCGTGCTGTCAATCCACATTGACAGCATGCCCCCTTTGATCAGACACAACGAGCGAAGGAAAGTCCTTCGCTCGTCGCGTCTGGCGCATGCGCACGACGGAGCTCCCGCCGTCGTGCGCATGCGCAGTGCACAACATCGACCCACTTGCGAGCGGACAGCCGCTTGCGAGTGGGTCTGAATCAGGCCCATTGTGCCATATAACCAATGCAGGGAAATGATCCCATTTGAATGTATATATCTGTTTTTTCTTTTATATAAGTGTCATAATGGGGGTAAGGTGAAATGAGGGAGATTGGTAGACTCTTCAGGGTGACAGGGAGATTGCTGCTATTTCAGGGAGTCTCCCTGACAATGAGGGAGAGATGGCAAGTATGTGGTAGTTATATCTGGGATGAGAACAGTCATGTATTGTACAATCCACAAAAGTTTAAAAGTGCAAATTGTCTTTTGCTAGCATCATGATTTTATTTGCGTTGTTACAGGGAAGAACATGAATTTGCACCCTCCAATGTAATCTAGTCTGGAGCAAGGGAGAAGCTACTTGATATTAGGGGTGAGCGGGTTCGGATTTCTGAAATCCGAACCCCCCCGAGCCCCCCCGATCCGAGTCCGATCCGAGTCAGGCTCGACTTTTCCCGCCTGAGTCGGATCTGAAATCGAGGCAAAACGTCATCTTCCCGCCTTCCGAGTCTCGCGGGTTTTGGATCCTATATAAGGTACACACGTCGGCGCCATTTTCTCACTCGGCTGTGGACAGTGAAGAGGGAGGGTGGGAGTTAGGGCTGTGTAGTGTAGTGTAGTGTAGTGCTGCTGTTGTCCACTACTTCAAAGTCCATAGGGGCTGGCTGTGATGTGCTGTGCTGCTGTTGTTAATAGGGGCTGTGTCCACTACTTCAAAGTCCATAGGGGCTGGCTGGACTGTGTTGTGCAGTCAGTTCTCCATAGGGGCTGTGTCCACTCCAAAGTCCTGTGCAGTGTCCCAGTCCTAAAGGGGTGCTGAAGTGTTGTCCAGGGGGTGCTCTGTCCATCAGGGGTGCTCCCCCCAAGTGCTAAAAAAATAATATATTTTCTGTGTTTGTGAATTGTGTGCGCAGTAGCCGCACGTGCATCAACAAAGTAGTGCCAAGCGTGCGCCTGTGTCATAAGTAAAGGGCCGGCTGGCTTGACCGTTAAGGGTGCTGTAACCCCCGAAAGTACACTCCAGTCCAAACCAAAAAAAAAATTATTTTCTGTGTTTGTGAATTGTGTGCGCAGTAGCCGCACGTGCATCAACAAAGTAGTGCCAAGCGTGCGCCTGTGTCATAAGTAAAGGGCCGGCTGGCTTGACCGTTAAGGGTGCTGTAACCCCCGAAAGTACACTCCAGTCCAAACCAAAAAAAAAATTATTTTCTGTGTTTGTGAATTGTGTGCGCAGTAGCCGCACGTGCATCAACAAAGTAGTGCCAAGCGTGCGCCTGTGTCATAAGTAAAGGGCCGGCTGGCTTGACCGTTAAGGGTGCTGTAACCCCCGAAAGTACACTCCAGTCCAAACCAAAAAAAAAATTATTTTCTGTGTTTGTGAATTGTGTGCGCAGTAGCCGCATATGCATCAACAAAGTAGTGCCAAGCGTGCGCCTGTGTCATAAGTAAAGGGCCAGCTGGCTTGACCATTAAAGGGTGCTGTAACCCCCAAAGTACACTCCAGTCCAAACCAAAAAAAAAATTATTTTCTGTGTTTGTGAATTGTGTGCGCAGTAGCCGCACGTTCATCAACAAAGTAGTGCCAAGCGTGCGCCTGTGTCATAAGTAAAGGGCCGGCTGGCTTGACCATTAAGGGTGCTGTAACCCCCGAAAGTACACTCCAGTCCAAACCAAAAAAAAAATTATTTTCTGTGTTTGTGAATTGTGTGCGCAGTAGCCGCATGTGCATCAACAAAGTAGTGCCAAGCGTGCGCCTGTGTCATAAGTAAAGGGCTGGCTGGCTTGACCGTTAAGGGTGCTGTAACCCCCGAAAGTACACTCCAGTCCAAACCAAAAAAAAAATTATTTTCTGTGTTTGTGAATTGTGTGCGCAGTAGCCGCACGTGCATCAACAAAGTAGTGCCAAGCGTGCGCCTGTGTCATAAGTAAAGGGCCGGCTGGCTTGACCGTTAAGGGTGCTGTAACCCCCGAAAGTACACTCCAGTCCAAACCAAAAAAAAAATTATTTTCTGTGTTTGTGAATTGTGTGCGCAGTAGCCGCATGTTCATCAACAAAGTAGTGCCAAGCGTGCGCCTGTGTCATAAGTAAAGGGCCGGCTGGCTTGACCGTTAAGGGTGCTGTAACCCCCGAAAGTACACTCCAGTCCAAACCAAAAAAAAAATTATTTTCTGTGTTTGTGAATTGTGTGCGCAGTAGCCGCATGTGCATCAACAAAGTAGTGCCAAGCGTGCGCCTGTGTCATAAGTAAAGGGCTGGCTGGCTTGACCGTTAAGGGTGCTGTAACCCCCGAAAGTACACTCCAGTCCAAACCAAAAAAAAAATTATTTTCTGTGTTTGTGAATTGTGTGCGCAGTAGCCGCACGTGCATCAACAAAGTAGTGCCAAGCGTGCGCCTGTGTCATAAGTAAAGGGCCGGCTGGCTTGACCGTTAAGGGTGCTGTAACCCCCGAAAGTACACTCCAGTCCAAACCAAAAAAAAAATTATTTTCTGTGTTTGTGAATTGTGTGTGCAGTAGCCGCACGTGCATCAACAAAGTAGTGCCAAGCGTGCGCCTGTGTCATAAGTAAAGGGCCGGCTGGCTAGACCGTTAAAGGGTGCTGTATCCCCCGAAAGTACACTCCAGTCCAAACCAAAAAAAAAATTATTTTCTGTGTTTGTGAATTGTGTGCGCAGTAGCCGCACGTGCATCAACAAAGTAGTGCCAAGCGTGCGCCTGTGTCATAAGTAAAGGGCCGGCTGGCTTGACCGTTAAGGGTGCTGTAACCCCCGAAAGTACACTCCAGTCCAAACCAAAAAAAAAATTATTTTCTGTGTTTGTGAATTGTGTGCGCAGTAGCCGCACGTGCATCAACAAAGTAGTGCCAAGCGTGCGCCTGTGTCATAAGTAAAGGGCCGGCTGGCTTGACCGTTAAGGGTGCTGCAACCCCCGAAAGTACACTCCAGTCCAAACCAAAAAAAAAATTATTTTCTGTGTTTGTGAATTGTGTGCGCAGTAGCCGCATATGCATCAACAAAGTAGTGCCAAGCGTGCGCCTGTGTCATAAATAAAGGGCCGGCTGGCTTGACCATTAAAGGGTGCTGTAACCCCCAAAGTACACTCCAGTCCAAACCAAAAAAAAAATTATTTTCTGTGTTTGTGAATTGTGTGCGCAGTAGCCGCACGTTCATCAACAAAGTAGTGCCAAGCGTGCGCCTGTGTCATAAGTAAAGGGCCGGCTGGCTTGACCGTTAAGGGTGCTGTAACCCCCGAAAGTACACTCC
Organism: Taudactylus pleione; assembly: GCA_031769625.1. NCBI lineage: Eukaryota > Metazoa > Chordata > Amphibia > Anura > Myobatrachidae > Taudactylus > Taudactylus pleione. The sequence continues at coordinate 6,311,027 of JAUIMM010000532.1, read as the reverse complement.
AGTCCAAACCAAAAAAAAAATTATTTTCTGTGTTTGTGAATTGTGTGCGCAGTAGCCGCACGTTCATCAACAAAGTAGTGCCAAGCGTGCGCCTGTGTCATAAGTAAAGGGCCGGCTGGCTTGACCGTTAAGGGTGCTGTAACCCCCGAAAGTACACTCCAGTCCAAACCAAAAAAAAATTTATTTTCTGTGTTTGTGAATTGTGTGCGCAGTAGCCGCATGTGCATCAACAAAGTAGTGCCAAGCGTGCGCCTGTGTCATAAGTAAAGGGCTGGCTGGCTTGACCGTTAAGGGTGCTGTAACCCCCGAAAGTACACTCCAGTCCAAACCAAAAAAAAAATTATTTTCTGTGTTTGTGAATTGTGTGCGCAGTAGCCGCACGTGCATCAACAAAGTAGTGCCAAGCGTGCGCCTGTGTCATAAGTAAAGGGCCGGCTGGCTTGACCGTTAAGGGTGCTGTAACCCCCGAAAGTACACTCCAGTCCAAACCAAAAAAAAAATTATTTTCTGTGTTTGTGAATTGTGTGCGCAGTAGCCGCACGTGCATCAACAAAGTAGTGCCAAGCGTGCGCCTGTGTCATAAGTAAAGGGCCGGCTGGCTAGACCGTTAAAGGGTGCTGTATCCCCCGAAAGTACACTCCAGTCCAAACCAAAAAAAAAATTATTTTCTGTGTTTGTGAATTGTGTGCGCAGTAGCCGCACGTGCATCAACAAAGTAGTGCCAAGCGTGCACCTGTGTCATAAGTAAAGGGCCGGCTGGCTTGACCGTTAAGGGTGCTGTAACCCCCGAAAGTACACTCCAGTCCAAACCAAAAAAAAAATTATTTTCTGTGTTTGTGAATTGTGTGCGCAGTAGCCGCACGTGCATCAACAAAGTAGTGCCAAGCGTGCGCCTGTGTCATAAGTAAAGGGCCGGCTGGCTTGACCGTTAAGGGTGCTGTAACCCCCGAAAGTACACTCCAGTCCAAACCAAAAAAAAAATTATTTTCTGTGTTTGTGAATTGTGTGCGCAGTAGCCGCACGTGCATCAACAAAGTAGTGCCAAGCGTGCGCCTGTGTCATAAGTAAAGGGCCGGCTGGCTTGACCGTTAAGGGTGCTGTAACCCCCGAAAGTACACTCCAGTCCAAACCAAAAAAAAAATTATTTTCTGTGTTTGTGAATTGTGTGCGCAGTAGCCGCATGTGCATCAACAAAGTAGTGCCAAGCGTGCGCCTGTGTCATAAGTAAAGGGCTGGCTGGCTTGACCGTTAAGGGTGCTGTAACCCCCGAAAGTACACTCCAGTCCAAACCAAAAAAAAAATTATTTTCTGTGTTTGTGAATTGTGTGCGCAGTAGCCGCACGTGCATCAACAAAGTAGTGCCAAGCGTGCGCCTGTGTCATAAGTAAAGGGCCGGCTGGCTTGACCGTTAAGGGTGCTGTAACCCCCGAAAGTACACTCCAGTCCAAACCAAAAAAAAAATTATTTTCTGTGTTTGTGAATTGTGTGCGCAGTAGCCGCACGTGCATCAACAAAGTAGTGCCAAGCGTGCGCCTGTGTCATAAGTAAAGGGCCGGCTGGCTAGACCGTTAAAGGGTGCTGTATCCCCCGAAAGTACACTCCAGTCCAAACCAAAAAAAAAATTATTTTCTGTGTTTGTGAATTGTGTGCGCAGTAGCCGCACGTGCATCAACAAAGTAGTGCCAAGCGTGCGCCTGTGTCATAAGTAAAGGGCCGGCTGGCTTGACCGTTAAGGGTGCTGTAACCCCCGAAAGTACACTCCAGTCCAAACCAAAAAAAAAATTATTTTCTGTGTTTGTGAATTGTGTGCGCAGTAGCCGCACGTGCATCAACAAAGTAGTGCCAAGCGTGCGCCTGTGTCATAAGTAAAGGGCCGGCTGGCTTGACCGTTAAGGGTGCTGTAACCCCCGAAAGTACACTCCAGTCCAAACCAAAAAAAAAATTATTTTCTGTGTTTGTGAATTGTGTGCGCAGTAGCCGCACGTGCATCAACAAAGTAGTGCCAAGCGTGCGCCTGTGTCATAAGTAAAGGGCCGGCTGGCTTGACCGTTAAGGGTGCTGTAACCCCCGAAAGTACACTCCAGTCCAAACCAAAAAAAAAATTATTTTCTGTGTTTGTGAATTGTGTGCGCAGTAGCCGCACGTGCATCAACAAAGTAGTGCCAAGCGTGCGCCTGTGTCATAAGTAAAGGGCCGGCTGGCTTGACCGTTAAGGGTGCTGTAACCCCCGAAAGTACACTCCAGTCCAAACCAAAAAAAAAATTATTTTCTGTGTTTGTGAATTGTGTGCGCAGTAGCCGCACGTGCATCAACAAAGTAGTGCCAAGCGTGCGCCTGTGTCATAAGTAAAGGGCCGGCTGGCTTGACCGTTAAGGGTGCTGTAACCCCCGAAAGTACACTCCAGTCCAAACCAAAAAAAAAATTATTTTCTGTGTTTGTGAATTGTGTGCGCAGTAGCCGCACATGCATCAACAAAGTAGTGCCAAGCGTGCGCCTGTGTCATAAGTAAAGGGCCGGCTGGCTTGACCGTTAAGGGTGCTGTAACCCCCGAAAGTACACTCCAGTCCAAACCAATAAAAAAAATTATTTTCTGTGTTTGTGAATTGTGTGCGCAGTAGCCGCACGTGCATCAACAAAGTAGTGCCAAGAGTGCGCCTGTGTTATAAGGGCCGGCTGGCTTGACCGTTAAAGGGTGCTGTAACCCCCAAAGTACACTCCAGTCCAAACCAAAAAAAAAATTATTTTCTGTGTTTAGCCGCACGTATATATCAAATCGATATAACATAAATGGAGGACCAAACTTTCTCCGATAAAAATAAAATAGAGAAAGATCAAGAACCACTTCCTCCTAGTGCTGAAGCTGCTGCCACTAGTCATGACATAGACGATAACATGCCATCAACGTCGTCTGCCAAGGCCGATGCCCAATGTCATAGTAGAGGGCACATACAATCCCAAATGGCAAAGTTCAGGAAAATGACCTTGAAAAAGACATTTAAATCAGCTGAAGAGAAACGTAAACTTGCCAATATGCCATTTACGACACGGAGTGGCAAGGAACGGCTAAGGTCGATCCCTAGTATGTTCATGACTAGTGGTTCAGCTTCACATGACGATGGAAGCCCTCCTCCCACTAAAAAAATCAAAAGAGTTAAGCTGGCAAAAGCACAGCGAAGAACTGTGCTTTCTAAGAAGATATCACAAATCCCCAAGGAGAGTCCAAGTGTGGTGGTGGTTGCGATGCCTGACCTTCCCAGCACTGGACGGGAAGAGGTGGCTCTTTCCACCATTTGCACGCCCCCTGCAAGTGCTGAAAGGAGCACCCACAGTCCACTTGCTGATATGCAAATTGAAGATGTCACTGTTGAAGTACAACAGGATGAGGATACTGGTGTAGCTGGCGCTGAGGAGGAAGTTGGCGAGGAGGATTCTGATGGTGATGTGGTTTGTTTAAATCAGGCTCCGGGGGAGACAGTTGTTGTCCGTGGGATGAAAAAGCCCATCACGGTCATGCCTGGGCAGAAGACCAAACATTCCACCTCTTTGGTCTGGCAATATTTCTATCCAAATCCGGACAACAACTGTCTTGCCATATGTACCATATGTAAAGGTGAAATAAGTAGGGGTAGGGACGTCAACCACCTAGGAACATCCTCCCTTATACGGCACCTGCAGCGCGTTCATAAAAAGTTACTGTCAAGTTCAGAAACTTTGGCTAAGACCGTAAGCAGTCCAGGGACACCTAAATCCCGTTGTCCTGTTGTATCCAAGCGCCTGCAAACCACACCGTCAACTCCCTCCTCGTCAATTTCCTCCTTAGTCAGGATCGGAAGTAGTCCTGCAGGCCATGTCACTGGCATGACTGACTCTCCTATCCGGGATTCCTCTGGAGGATCCTGCATTGCTACGCCTACTGCTGCCGCTGCTGCTGTTGCTGCTGCTGGGAGTCGTTCATCATCCCAGAGAGGAAGTAGGAACACCACTACTTTTACTAAACAATTGACCCTCCAACAGTCCTTAGCGAGGAGGATGAAGTACGACAGCAGTCATCCTGAAGCAAAACGTATAACTGAGGCCTTGACTGCTATGTTGGTGTTAGACGTGCGTCCGGTATCCGCCATTAGTGCAGTGGGATTTAGACAATTGATGGAGGTAGTGTGTCCCCGGTTCCAAATCCCGTCTAGATTCCACTTCACTAGGCAGGCGATACCGAGACTGTACAGAAACGTCAGAAAAAGTGTCCTCAGTGTCCTGAAAAATGCCGTTGTACACAATGTCCACTTAACCACGGACATGTGGACAAGTGGAACAGGGCAGACTAAGTACTATATGACTGTGACAGCCCACTGGGTAGATGTATCACCTTACGCAGCAACAGCAGCAGCGTCACCAGTAGCAGCATCTCAGAAACGCCAGCTCGTTACAAGGCAGGCTACGCTGTGTATCACCGGTTTCAGTAAGAGGCACACCGCCGACAACCTCTTAGAGAAACTGAGGGAAATCATCGCCCAGTGGCTTACCCCACTTAGACTCTCCTGGGGATTTGTGATATCTGACAACGCCACCAATATTGTGCGGGCATTACATCTGGGCAAATTCCAGCACGTCCCATGTTTTGCTCACACAATAAACTTGGTGGTGCAGAATTTTCTGAAAAGCGACAGGGGCGTGCAGGAGACGCTTTGGGTGGCCCGAAAAATTTCTGGCCACTTTCGCCATTCAGCGACTGCGTGCCGAAGACTGGAGCGCCAGCAAACACTCTTGAACCTGCCCCGCCATCACCTGAAGCAAGAGGTTGTGACGCGGTGGAACTCAACCCTCTATATGCTTCAGAGGATGGAGGAGCAGCAAAAGGCCATACAAGCCTATACATCCACCTATGACATAGGCAAAGGAGGGGGTATGCACCTGACTCAAGCGCAGTGGAGAATGATTTCCGTGTTGTGCAAGGTTCTCCAGCCCTTCGAACTTGCCACACGTGAAGTCAGTTCAGACACAGCCAGCTTGAGTCAGGTCATTCCCCTCATCAGGCTTTTGCAGAAGCAGCTGGAGAAAGTGAAGGAGGAGCTAAGACGGAGCGATTCCGCTCGGCATGTGGGACTTGTGGATGAAGCCCTTCATTCGCTTTGCCAGGATTCCAGGGTGGTCAATCTGTTGAAATCAGACCACTACATTTTGGCCACCGTGCTTGATCCTAGGTTTAAAGCCTATGTGGTGTCTCTCTTTCCGGCCGACACAAGCCTGCAGAGGTGCAAAGACCTGCTGGTGAACACACTGTCAGCTGAAGCGGAACGTGACACGTCAACGGCTCCTTCTTCATTTTCTCCCGCAACTGGGGCTGCCAGGAAAAAACTTAGGTATCCTAAGCAACCCGCTGGCGGTGATGCAGGGCAGGCAGGACCAAGTTTGGACATCTGGTCCGGACTGAAGGACCTGGCAACAATTTCTGACATGTCTACTGTCACTGCATATGATACTGTCACCATTGACAGAATGGTGGAGGATTACATCGGTGACAGCATCCAAGTAGGCATGTCAGACAGTCCATACCTGTACTGGCAGGAAAAAGAGGCAATTTGGAGGCCCCTGTACAAGCTGGCTCTATTTTACCTGAGTTGCCCCCCCTCCAGTGTGTACTCCGAAAGAGTGTTTAGTGCAGCCGGGAACCTTGTCAGCGAAAGGCGTAGGAGGTTGCTTCCACAGAATGTGGAGAAGATGATGTTCATCAAAATGAATTATCAGCTCTTCCAGGGAGACCAGCCTCCAGAAGGTACAGAGGGACCTGTGGTGGTGGATTCAAGTGGGGACGAGTTAATACTTTGTGAGGATGAGGATGTACACACTGAAGAGGGTGAGGAATCGGTGGATGAGGAGGATGAGGATGACATCTTGCCTCCGTAGAGCCAGTTTGTGCAGGGACACATTAATTGCCAGCTTGTTTTGTGGGGGCCCAAACGAACCAATCATTTCAGCGACAGTTGTGTGGCAGACCCTGGCGCTGAAATGATTGATTTGTTAAAGTGTGCATGTCCTGTTTATACAACATAAGGGTGGGTGGGAGGGCCCAAGGACAATTCCATCTTGCACTTCTTTTTTTTCTTTGCATTATGTACAGTTTGGGGCCTAGTTTTTCTAACTGCCATCCTGTCTGCCACTGCAGTGTCACTCCTAGATGGGTCACGTGTTTGTGCCGCCCACTCGTGTCGCTTAGCATAGTCATCCAGCCACCTCGGTGCAACCTTTTGGACATAAAAACACTATTGTGAGGTGTGAGGTATTCAGAATAGACTGGAAATGAGTGGAAATTAAGGTTATTGAGGTTAATAATAGCATAGGAGCAGAGAAACCAACACATTCTGTGATTTTAGCTGTTTTTATGCTTTTTAAAAAAAAAATACAGATCCAAAACACAAAACCCAGAACCCAAAACACGGAAGGGTGGTTTTGGCAAAACCAATCCAGATCCAAAACACGAAGAAAGATCCAGATCCAAAACCAAAACACAAAACACGAAAAGTGGCCGGTGCACACCCCTACTTGATATATGTATACTTGAAGGCTGGAAGCGATGTTTCAGTTTTAGTGAAGAGATGATCGATAGGTGATAAAGGGCTGGAGAATAGGAGCTTTGCGGTCTTTGTGACATAGCCGCGCGGAGTGTCCTGCCAGAGGCTTTTCCCCAAAATGTGCAGCTTACAGTATGTGCAGCACAGCGCCAATACGACAATAGTACAATGCAAGGGTAACCCTACTGCTGGTGCTAGCCTGTTATATAACTCTCTGTGTGCGACTAAGTCACTAATCTGGGTGCAAAAGACAGAGGGCCTGATTCAGACCCGGACGCTTTTTGCGTCCGCTCGCTGGATAAAAGGGGCCGGCTATTTAAATCATGTGCTCGCACTGTGTCGCGTAAAGCCGCCCACTAAGTAATAGCGAGTGGCCGCACTATGCGCTCGCATCTGTATAAATACGCCCCTTTGCCACTCCCAACACACGTCATCTCCGGCAGTTGTAGGATTAATCGGGAACATCGAGAGCCATCGGAGCTGCTCGCAGCGCTTGTGGTAGCCTTTTCCCACCACAACATCGCGAGCAGTTCTGGCTAAAATACAACCCAGTCACGTGTGTAATGACGCTACTTTGCTAATTATGCACACCCATTAAACGCCGTTCTGACGGTCGGGCACGCCTGCGTTCGCACATCCACACCCCCGTTTACAAGCACCTTTCCCTGTTACCACCCACAAATGGCACTATCTGTCACTCAAAATAGCGGCCCGACTGCGGGCTACGGGCGTGCACTTTCCCATCGCAATGACGCGCATTGCGACTCTTACACATGCGCAGATTGCAAAAAATCGCTCAATGTGAGCGAGCGCAGCATAGCGTCCGGGTCTGAATCAGGCCCAGAGGTCAGACTTTAGCGACCGCGTCATGTCTCGCACCACATATCCGTATGCTAAGTCTCCTACTCTATACCCAATCCTTTGCGGCAAAAGCACAAATCTAGTGAGCCTGGAACACTGTCATCAACTTTGTATGTGGCTGTGATGTGAATAAGACACAGAATTTTGGAAAAAGTACTAAACGTACAGTAATCGTTACCCATGATTGAGCGTCTAAGTCACGCCAAGCATCCATATATATACCATCTGTATATACACCAGTGGTACCCAAACTCGGTTCTCAAAGCACCCTAACAGTCCATGTCTTCGGGATATCCATATTTAAGCACAGGTGACTTAATTAGTACATCAGTCAGTTTGATTGTACCATCTATGCACAAGCATAGATATCCTTATAACCTGGACTGTTAGGGTGCCTTGGGGACCGAGTTTGGGCACCCCTGGTATACACAATCCCTACAAAGCTGCTGAATAATGGGTCGGATCTTCCAGCACTAAAATGACGGTTTTAAGGACATTTTCCTTAATTATCGTTATTTTAGTATTCATGAAGACACTTAACACAGGAGATATCACTGATCACTGATATCTCCTGGTTAAGTCCCCCTGCGTTAATTTCCACACTCCCCATACATTAGTACATTAGTATGGGGATGTAGAAATTAGGCTATTCATCAAATTCCAAAAATTATGTATTTTCGGAATTTGATGGTGTTACTATACGTCACTCTCAGGTGGCATATAGCAGGTTACACTTACCTGCTGTCAGCTGGGCAGGTCCTCCTCCAGCTCCCTCCGACGCTCCCTGGTCCCTCCTCTGGCTCCATCTGCTGTGCTGACACTGGGCCTGATTTAGACCCGCTCGCAAGCGGGTCGATGGTGGGGTATTGTGCAAGCCCCGGAGCGAGAGAGAAATGATCTTGCTCCGGGGCTCGCTACAAACGAGATGGCTGTCGATGTTGATAGACAGCTCGCCCCATTTTGTAGGCGGGGTGGCTGGACAAACTGAGGCATTCCTGAAGGAATGCCTGCCGTTTGTGGGCGGCCCTACTGACATCACGAGTGATGTCAGTAGTGAGCTTCCGGCTCTATTAGAGCCGTAAGCTCACTGGGGCTTGCGGCAGATGAGACCCTACCACAAGGGTCTCGTCACAAGCCCGATGGTCGCGACCATCACCTGGCCGCTTGCTAAAGCTGTGGGTGGTCACCTACAGCTTAGCGAGCGGCCAGGAGGCCGGGTTTTTAAAAACAAAGTGGCCGCCCTGATTCAGAGCGAGCGCTCGCCTTTTGCGAGCAGCTCTGAATCAGGTCCTCTGTGTTTTTTTTTTCTATACTTTACTGCGTTCTGCCGGGAGAACACGTGTCAGGGCAACAGCAGGAGCCGAAGCGGCTGAAGCAGCCAGGTAAGTGGGGGACAGGGGTGAGTGGAGGGGTGGGGGGTTGGGGGGACACACAGAATTACCACAGCTATAGGTAGTACTGCGCATGTGCTGCTTTTACGGATGTAACGGCGCATGCGCAGCACTGATTCCAGCTGCGGTGAGTTAGAGTAGGCAGGGAAAACTATCTATTTCCCGAAAAGCTGTCATCGCAACAATGACAGCTTTTCGGAATGGATACTGATGGGGAGGAGGAATGATGAATTCCTCCGGTAATTAGGTAGAACTCCGTGCGAGTTCTAAACCTAATTATCTCTAGAGAATTTTTAGTTATGATGAATAGGCCACAAGGGGTGCACATATATTTACTGGCAGCTGGGAGTCTGGAGTTCAAGCTCCCACTAATACCTCTTTTCCACCAAAAACCCAGGTCCGACCTGGGTTTTTGGACATGGTTCCAACCCTGGTCAGACCCAGGTCAGACCCATTTACACTGCACCTTTGATCTGGGTTACTCCCAGGTCAGCCCTGTTCACATTGAACTCAGGTCTGCCATGCTAAACCTGTGAGGTCATAAAAAGTGGGAGGTGAATGCTCCACAACCACCAATCCGCTCATTTTAGGCATGATCCAGGTCAGATAACCCGGGTTGCACCGTTTATACTGCACCATTACCTGGGTCCATCCTGGGTCCAACCCTGGTAGCTACCTGGGTTGGATTGCAGGGTCACTTGACCCAGGTTATTTTTCAGGGACCCTTTTACACTGAGCTGCGACCCGGGTAGACCCAGCAAAAACCCAGGTTTTTGCTCTGGTGTAAAAGGGGTTTAAGAAAGAAGGTACCGTATATGGGTCTTTCCTTTATAGGCAATGTTCTCAAAAGATGGGCAACTGTTATTCCTAGCACTTCAACTCTATTTCAGCAAAATCGATGCCAAGTTCTATTGTAGTAAATGGGGAAGGTTGGGGGAAGAGAATGAACAGACTTCTATCTTATTAAACTTACTGGATAAATATTGGCTAAAATTCGAGGTCACAGGTAAACAGGTTAAAAAACAATTAACACATGGTTCAACTTCTACCAGAAGGCAGCAGGAATGTTAAAATAGTGCATATTCATTATAAACAATTTTTTTTTTTTTTTATGATTTAAGCACAGTGAAAGGGTTAAGCCGTCAGCTCACAGGCACAGTGAGCAATCAGCCCTGATGGCTGGAGAAAGGCTGCTATTCAGCATGAACTAGCGCCCTGACTGAGCACATTCTGCAGAGGTAGAGAGAAAGCGGCTGTCAGTCACACTAGACTTTTATTTGCAGACTCATACAAAAAAAAAAATGCTATTTTCAAATGCCTGCCTCTGTATGTCTGCTGATACTAAGGCGTGTGGGAATTTACGCCTACTGCGAGACGCAGGGTAGGTATAGATGTAAACTGTTGTTGTGTTCTAGAAGAATAACAGAGAAGGGAGTAAAAATAGATGGTAATAGCAGTTACAAAAAAAAAAACATAAATAGCAATGTACACGGTTCCTGAGTCAAATCGCACCAAGTATTCACGGAGTTAACCATTTGCTCCACCGATACTGTAAGTAATTAGAAATATTACAGAAACAGGAAGAGACTTGCAAGGTACTAGACAAGAGCAATCAACCTAAATGACTTCCAAACTGCAAACTGATTTGCTAATATAGTGCATCAAGCTATATAGGAAAGCCTATCTATTATACCCTTTTTCCAACTAAATTCCGGGTCTGACCCGGAGTTGGAACAAAGTTCCTATCCGGATCAGACCCGGAATTTTGCCAGCGCTGCTCACACCGGAGTCGGGTCTGCATAGACCCGGCTTTTCCGGAGTGAAAGTGGTCGCTTGGAGATGACGTCATCTCCAAGCGCCACTGAAGCCGGACCAATTGGCCGGCTAGCAGCGCACTCCAGGTCATCGTGACCCAGAGTGCGCAGTTCTCACAGCAGGGTTTCATGGGCTACGCTCGTGTTAAACCCTGCTATTTACCTGCGTTGGATTGCCGGGTCACTCGACCCGGCGATCCAACCCTCTCCCCTTTTACACCAGGGAGCTGCCCGGGTTAACCCTTCAATAACTCGGGTTTTAGCTCCGGTGTAAAAGGGGTATAATTTAGAGGCACAGTAACACCTGGGGGAGTCTGTGTGCAGTGCCCTCCTCTGGCAGCCTCCCAGCCCTCACCAACCCGTTTTGCCAGTGTTGTCATCTTCCATGTGATATTTTTGGATGATGGTTCATGCTGGAATGGGTATGTAATAAAGGCAGTCAGGATGCTTTCTGTCACAATATCGACAGCGGCATCCCATTGGTCGGTATTCTGACAGGAGTCGAGTAAGTATACTTACCATGCCCCCTTCTCCCCTAATCCTCCCTTCTTGTAGCCTAACCATCCCCGTTAGTGCCTAAACCTAATCCCCCTCCCCAGGGGTACCTAACCCTCCACCACAAAACCTAACGCTAACCCCACTATGCTGCCTAAACCTAACACCACCACCCCTCCCAAAGCGGCGAACATCTGGATTAAGATATTCGTCCGTATTTTGACGCCTATCTTAAGTCCCATGTAGGGCTTCCACCGTCGGGATTCAGACCAGCGGCATGCCATCCGCTGGTCTGCTAAGGACATCCCGTTCATGCCAGTGATGTGCGGTAAGGTAAATGGCTGGGGAGGCACTGGCTAGTATCAGAGCCAGATTTACACATACATATATGAACCCGAGGGTCCATGTGGGCATTATACACAGGTGCAGCAGTATATAGTGCTGGAAATTTGGTGCGTTTTGATCAGGGTTATGCGGAAAAGGTAGACAGGGGAGGCAGTGCTTCACCTGCCATACACTATTTACTCCAGAGTTTAGAGTATAATAATTAACTGAATAATACAAAGAAGATATTTATAATATTTTCTTTACATTTATCTTATAATGTTTATAGTCAAAACTTTGGAGTATACCTAAGTATGACAGGTGAGGCTCTGCCTCAACCTCACCGCACATCACTGCTTCATGCATAGGAAATATAAAAATGTTTGGCACAGTGCCAGAGGCTACACTATCCACAGCACTGGCATCATTTTTCTGGGGGATGGGTGCGGGATGTCGGCAGTCAAAATCGCATGTGTAGAGTATCACAGTACTGTGCGGGTGCTCCTGAGGTTAGACACCTGAATACAGCACATTATTTTATTATATTGTTTGTAAGACCATTATTTTGCTTACCGATGGTACATGCTACTCTATTGGTATCAATATACCCAGCAACCTGGTTATGGGCTCTCATTTTCACATTCTGCCTGACACCTATGGTGACCACCACCCCAATAGGTTACATCAATACTCATGGCACACATCTGTCTGTACTCCAGAACCCTTATTTCATGGCACACATCTGTCTGTACTCCAGAACCCTTATTTCATGGCACACATCTGTCTGTACGACAGAACCCCTATTTCGTGGCACACATCTGTCTGTACTCCAGAACCCCTATTTCATGGCACACATCTGTCTGTACTCCAGAACCCCTATTTCATGGCACACATCTGTCTGTACTCCAGAACCCCTATTTCATGGCACACATCTGTCTGTACTCCAGAACCCCTATTTCATGGCACACATCTGTCTGTACTCCAGAACCCTTATTTCATGGCACACATCTGTCTGTACTCCAGAACCCCTATTTCGTGGCACACATCTGTCTGTATTCCAGAACCCCTAATTCATGGCACACATCTGTCTGTACTCCAGAACCCTTATTTCATGGCACACATCTGTCTGTACTCCAGAACCCCTATTTCGTGGCACACATCTGTCTGTATTCCAGAACCCCTATTTCGTGGCACACATCTATCTGTATTCCAGAACCCCTAATTCATGGCACACATCTATCTGTACTCCAGACCTCCTATTTCATGGCACACATCTGTCTGTACTCCAGAACCCTTATTTCATGGTAGACATCTATCTGTACTTCAGAACCCTTATTTCAGGACACAGATCTGTATTGATGTTGGAATCCCTATTTTATATCACTGATCTGTCTATATTCCATAATTCTTATTTCATGATAAAAGTCTGTCGTTATATCGGAACCCTTAATAGAATCACTCAGACAATCCGTACATTACTGTACTTTGTTTTTTTCCCTTTCTTCTCCCCATTTATACTTCTGAATGGTGCGGAACAGATTTAGACACTAGTGAGAGATTTCTGGCCACCGCTATGTAGAAGAAGAAAACCTAATTTTGGATTGAATGGGAAACGCTTCCTGAGTAATGTGAGCAGGTCCTTTACAAGTTGGCAGCTGCAGAAAATTATCCTTTGTACAAGATTGTTGTACTGTGCACATGTCGGAGAGGGAAAGGAGATGGTCACGTTGTAATGTGTCATTTGTTTCTGCAATGTGCCACAAATGTAACTTCCATTGTAGCAGTTACTGTATGATGCATAAACTGTGAGTGTATTTATATGATCTGAGTACAGTATCTGATGGGTAAACACAATTTATATTTGAATTAACTTTTGTTTTTTATAGATTTTTACCCATTTGTTTATCTGAAGCCTGAGACATGTCAGATAATCAGCTGTGAGCATTGGGGCTTTGTCATCTAATATCTGAAATCCAAGTATTGTCATAGTGACGACAATGGGAAATGTATTCTCGTGTCACCCAAAATACCCTTACCCCCAAAACGGCTGCATCCGAGTGGCTTCTGGTTGGTGATTGTTCTACTGCGCTCATTAGTTACAGGTGTGCTGACATTTGTGTGAGGTCATACTGGGCAAGTGGCTGCAGTTATAAACACATTAAGCAAACCTACAAAAGCAGACTTGCTGCCAACCTGCCTGCTTCTCATCTTACTGCTTCATTTACAGTACGTCACCTCTTACAGCTGACAAATAGGAATTAGCTATCTATCTATCTATCTATCTATCTATCTATCTATCTATCTCATATCTATCACATATCTATCTATCTATCTATCTATCTATCTATCTATCTATCTATCTCATATCTATCTATTTATCTATCTCATATCTATCTATCTCTATCTATCTATCTATCCCATATCCTATCTATCTATCTATCTATCTATCTATCTATCTATCTCATATCTATCTATTTATCTATCTATCTATCCCATATCTATCTATCTATCTATCTCATATCTATCTATTTATCTATCTCATATCTATCTATCTATCTATCTATCTATCTATCTATCTATCTATCTATCTCATATCTATCTATCTCTCTATCTCATATCTATCACATATCTATCTATCTCATATCTATCTATCTATCTATCTATCTCATATCTATCACATATCTATCTATCTCATATCTATCTATCTCATATCTATCTATCTAATATCTATGTCATATCTATCTATCTAATATATATATATCACATATCTATCTATCACATATCTATCTCATATCTATCTATCTATCTATCTATCTATCTCATATCTATCTATCACATATCTATCTCATATCTATCTATCTATCTATCTATCTATCTCATATCTATCTATCTCATATCTATCTATCTATCTCATATCTATGTCATATCTATCTATCTATCTCATATCTATCTTTCTAATATCTCTCTATAGGGGCCTATCCATTAGCAGATGTTTTTCTGAAAGATGAAAGACAAAAGATATCTATTGAAAATTTCTGTGGTTGTGCTGAAAAATACATGACAGATTTTGGCAAAAGACGAACGATGAACGATGAAAACTCAGCTCAGCGTAAAAAAAAATAAAAATTGTAACTTACCTGCCCGGGGGTCTCTGGTGGTCTCCGCGGCCCCCAATGGCCTCACCTCTATCTTCTCACTGGAGAGGGGGTTGCTGGGAGTCCCGGTGGGCTGCTGGGAGGCTCCAGGGGCTGCTGGGAGGGGCAAAGGCGGCTGGGAGATGTAGTTCTCCCAGCGCTCATTCCAGGGGGACCACTTAGACATTGGGGGGGTACACACACCGGGGGTCCCACACACAACAATCACACACACACACACTTACACACTGACATACTCAACCTGCAGCAGAGGACCCGGCTTCCGACGCTGGATGAAGAAGACACCGCTTCGGAAGGTAAGTAATTATGGACTAATTAAGCTAATTGGTAACTTCCAATTACTTAATTAATCCTCAAGGCCTCAAGGGGGGTACCACCGGGCTGCCAGAGCAAGTCCCAGTGATTTTTCCTAAAATTATCAATTTTAGGAAAAATCACACTTGCTCAAGAGGTGCATGGAAAAAAAAACTCCTGGTGCGACCAAAAAAAAAACGCAATTTTTTGAATAGCAAAAAACCTGCACCTGCTGGAAAACCTCACAGGTGCAAGTTTTTAACTATTTTTGCACCCAATTGAATATGCCCCCATGAATGATACTCTTGTGGAAATTTGACCTGAATGGTTCCCTATGGATTTCCCCTATGGGTTTTGTTCAGTACTCCGGCTACACCACATGGCAGAGTGTACTGACACTGTCATTGTCCCAGCTGTACTGCTGATGCTCAGTGTATAAATAGGCTGCTGGATCTCACAGCCACAAACAATGACCACAAAGCATTATGGGGGAGACTCTGGCCACTGATAAAGTGGAGGGTGATAAACTACCAGCCACTCAGCTCCTAACTGTCAAGTTACAGGCTGTGTTTGAAAAAAGACAATTAGGAGCTGTTTTGTTGGTACTTCATCACTCCCCACTTTATCACTTTCCAGAGCTTAGTACATCTGCCACCAAAGGCGGGCTGGGACGGGGGGCGAGTGTGTCATCTGCCGCCTGGGCTGGTATACTTATACGCATTTGGGGCCGCGACCAGGAGGCAGTCAGAAGATGCTCTCTGGCCACAAACGGAGTGGCCGCCGGCTAGCAATTCTGCCTTCCTCCCGGCACATTAGCTATGTCCACTCATTAATCCATTTCTCTGCTGGCCCAGATGCTAGCAGTGTTCCGACGTCACACTACGGCTGCACTGTATGTTTCTAGGGAAGCCGATGAATAAGTAAAAGAGGCGGAGAAACGCGTTAATACCTATTGGGGTGGAAAGAAACATAAGCAGAAGAAAAAGTGTCATCTGTTGATTCATATATCAGGATCACCGTACTATTCAATATCCAATATTGTGGCACAGGAGGCGACACACACGAGGAGGCTGCTACATAGTCAATTGATTTGCCTTCTGCGGAGGGAGGTGATTTTTTGTCTTATACCTCTAAACACCTCAATACCGTGGCCCAGAAGCCACTAGACACGGATAGCAGTCTAGCCGCTAGTCAGCACACGAGATACACGCTGACACGGTGGACGCTCTCCGGATCACGCAAGGATTTAAACTAAATAATCTGAAGGTCATAGGTTATATAACCATTTTTTGCATGCATGTTCTTCTTTTTTTCTATTTCTGCAAAAATAACTCTCCACCAACCGACATCCCCAGAACTTTTCCTTTTGTGTGATCAGGGCTCTATTTATTAACATTATTTTTACTAAAATAAAGTGAAAAAGGGTGTTTTCACACCCTTTTCACATTATTTTAGTTTCACCTGTAGTTACTATAGGGCAATTGGAGTAGAATTTGTAAAATTCTACTCCAACCCCTAATTATCACTTATTTTTAGTAAAGCAGATCGCATTTCCCATAACTGTAATGAGAAATGTGATCCGACCATACTTACTAAAAATAAATTGTAAAAAAATACCGGGGAAAGCCCTGTGATAATAACGCCACCTGGAGGTGGTGTTATCCAGGGTCTCCCCCGGTTACCGTGCTCCCACTCTGCTCTAACGAGGAGAGCAGAGCCGGGAGCAGGTACCAGTAATCAGCTATGTGGTCTAAATAGACCGCAAGCTGATTGCTGTGAAAAAAAAAAAAAAATGAAACATTTTTTTTTTACTTACCTGAATCCAGGGACCGGTGATCGGGCCTCCGGTGATGGCTCCTCTCCGGTAAGCTGGTCTCCCACAGTGCACTGCTGCCCGGTCACCAGGTGATCGGGCCCCAGTGCAGTATGGGAGATCACCTGATCGGGAAGCCCGAAGAAGATCACCGGAGGCCAGGAGGATGCAGATAAGTGTAATGAAGGGAGGGGGGATCGCGGGGGTCCGCGATCGCGGGGGCAGGGCTTAGCGCCGGGGGGCGGGGCTTAGCACCGGGGGGCGGGGTAGCAGCGACGGTGGGTCGGCGCATGCGCGGGCTCTTAGTCGCGGTATTTTTTCCAAAAATACCGCCACTAGAGTGCGGATGGGATCCGCAGGGACAGAGCTTTATCGCAAGCTCTGTCCCTGCAAGGGATTTATAGTAAATCCCTGTGATATTGCCTGAATTCGCAATGCGAATTCACTCGGTAATATCACACTACAATCCGCATTCAATATGCGGATTGTAGTAAATAGAGCCCTTTGAGTCATAACGATAAGTATCATAAATTAAGTGTCTGAATCACTGACATCTGTATTGGACCACACGTATTTATTCGTTTATTCATTTTTTCTGGACATTACAAATTCAAACTTAATGTCAGACTTTATATGGGGAGAAGTTTTTTCAACATCGTATAAACAAATGAAATACCAACTTTCTGTGGTTTATATCACTTTCAGCTGGATACAGTGTTCTGACTCCCTATTTTTATATCAATAGCATTATCAGTCCCCGATGTGGGTAATGTATCTTGTATGCACTAGCTAGAATTTGTTTGTCTCACCAGCAACATAATCAGTGGTGGTTTTTAGCTATAGCATTATTAGTTTGTAGGTTTGATATATTATTTAGTACAAAGCACTATCTGTCATTGAACAAAAGTATAGTTTTATAGTTTGATATGTATATATATAGTTATCTTTAACATTCATTATTAAATAGATATACATTGCTGTACATCAGTACTATACGTACCCATTATATGATCGTTACCTTATATATGGTTTTATCCTGTACTGTTTTTATTATGTGTTTCTTTATTTGATGTACCATATTATACTATTTTTTTTCCTTTCTTTGTCTTTTTCTTATATATATTTTAATAAATATTTTTCTATTAACTAGCGCCTGTATATTCTTTGTTTGTAAGTACATACATGTGCTGCCATTTTCGCCAAAGTGCCCATCATTTATTACGTTTAAGGGTATTTGCAGGTCACTGCCAGGCAGTCTTGCCTACCCTCCCGAATATATAGGGTGCCGCTCCTGGCCCCCCGGCAAGACGTGCAAGCCTCCCGACAGCCGCTGTCCCCCCCGACACCCGCCAGAGTATAGAAACCCAGGCGGCGCAGGGGGCCCGGTGATGCGATTTGCGCTGAATCGCATCATCGCGGCCCCGCCCCCTGCTTCACCATGCCGTTTAATCAATGTGAAGCAGGCAATGTGAAGAAGGGGCGGGGCCGTGATCTCGCTGTCATGCCCCTGGCCGGGAAGCAATCGGGAAGCCGACTGCCTAAATACCGGCAGCCGGCTTCCCGACTGTCTTATCCCGGCATGGGTGATGCCGGGCGTCTAGATGTAGACGCCCCCATTTCCCCGTCGCCGGGAGACCCGCGCCCGGCATCACGATCGTAGTGATGCCAGGCGCCGCGAGCGGACAGCCGCGGGGGGGAGGGTTAGGTTTAGGGCTCCCGGAGGGGACTTAGGGTTAGGCACCCCCCCGGGAGGGTTAGAGTTAGGCTAGGGGGAGGGAGGGTTAGGGTTAGGCACCCCCGGGGGGGACTTATGTTTAGGCAGCGGGGAAGGGGGTGGTTAGGGTTAGGCACTTAGAGGGGGGATTAGGGTTAGGCACTTGGGGGGGGAAGTTAGGGTTAGGCACCACTAAGGAGGGTTAGGATTAGGGGGGTTAGGTTAGCAGATACTTACCTATCCACGATCGGGATTTCCAGCGCTGTCGGGCTTCCGCTGCTTCGAACTCTGCTCCTGTCGGGCTACCGCTGACGGGAATCGAACCGCCGGCCGCATATCATACCCATTCCCCCTGGCCTGCCCCCAATACGACACTATTGCCCAGCCATGCCCCACCCAACTGAAAGCAGACAATCAGCTCCCTTCCGGAAGGAGGGAGCTGAATGTTGGCAAGTATACTGCCAGGTCCATTGTACACACTCATGCTCATCTTTTCATCTAGTACACTTGGTTCAAGACCATTTTTCCATTGCCGTGCGCATGTAGATAAGCCAGGGTCACTTGCATGCATTTGCCCCCCAGGCTTAAAGGTGCCAGCCAGCCCTGTCTGGCCCTATGAGTGGAGTGTAGCTGTAACCACAGACAGCAGACACACTTTAGAATTAAACAATTAAAAATAGATTACTGCTATTAGGGATGCAGTACACTCCTGTGCAATGTGGCCTGGACACCTATAGAGCAACATCGAAACAAACTCTGAACAGGAAAATGATACAAAAGGAAAAAAAAAGTTATTTTACGGCTTTTCCCCATTTCAGAATTAATGGGAACACTGAGTTCTAGAATGAATCTTGGACATTACAAAATAAAAGATGATATACTGTATAAAAATAAAATGAACATAAAGATTGTTGATTGATTTAAGGTTAATACACACGGAGGATACACATGGTACATTATATTGATTAACATAAAGGAGATGGATCTGCCATACACAAAGTTTTTAGCTTTAACTGTTATATTTCATGCAATGTAGTGAAAAAAAAGCTACAGTAGGAAATTGCTTGTCTACACAATTAGATGAAGTGAGGAGCAGAACCGTATTAATGTGATTGAAAACGAGTCAGCGCCTTCCAGAATCCAAGCTGTTAATTATTTCCTTTCTCCTTCACTGTCGTCTGGCTGAATTTAGTGCCTTACACATAATGTAAGTATATAATGCCTGTAGCCGCTGTGTTTCAAAAAGTTTTACACTGAGACATATAATGTAAAAGAAAGAATTTCAATTAAAAAAATACAAAGTGTTGAATATTTCCTGTTGGAAGCCATACCTTTAAACTTTGCCGATTAGCAATGGTTAAAGAGATCACGGGCCATCGCCTGGGCAAAATAAAATGAGCTCAGCCTTGTTAGAACCTATTATGTCACCGGTGGATGCGGGAATGTTGTTGGGTGGATTGTCACGTCATTTTTTTTTTCCGTACTAATTTTTCACTCAGTAATGTTGTGATTAAGTTCACCAATCCAACCATATAAAAATGTTTAGGAAGAGATGGATGGTTTGGTTTTGCAGAAAACCAAACACACCTGAACTTGGAGTTTCCAAAGAAAAACGAGTCCCAGCTCAGGTCTTCCCGCCAAGTTCAGATCTGAAAACGAGACAAACCGTCATTTTACCGGAAATCTTGGATCTTGCGTGTTTTGGATTGCATATGAGTCACTCTCTCGTGATCAGGTGCCATTTCACACAGGAGAGTGTATGGAGAGGGTGTGGGCTGTAGTTGTGCTTCAAACAGATGTCATTAGGACCCCATTAAAGAGAGTTGTTAATAGATGAAGGGGGTAGGTGGTTTTAACAGACTGCAGGGATCTTTGTCTCTGTGTATGTTTTTCATCCTCTAGCTAGCAGCAATTGCACTCTGCATGCAAACAGGATACTGTCACAGACACTGTGTGTGTGTTTGTCAGAGACTAGTAGCACCTGCAATCCACTGCATACTGGCTCTTGTGTATTTTGGTTAGGTGATCCTGAAGTGAGCTGCACTTATAATTGTTTTTTACAACGATATCTATCCACACTGCAGTTTATTTGTCACTTGTGTATAAGGACAGAAACAGTGTAATAGCTGTCAAAAAAAATACTGTGCTATGTCTCAGTGAGCTGCACCTAAAAGAAGACAACTTTTTTTGTTATTTTAAAAGTCTTTTATTAATCAATTTAAATCATATTTCAAGGGAATATTGTGTTTTTAAGAGGCATGTGTATTATACTGTACTTACTTGGTGTGTGTCTACTATAGCTGCACCCTCAATTAATAAAAGTGCATAAATAATTTTTTTTTCTGTTGTCTAAAAAACTTGTCTTTTATAATTAAATTTAAATCATATATCACGTGAATGTTGTGTATTTCTGAGAGGCAGCATTTATTACTGTACTTACTGGGTATGGTGTCCCTGTCAGTTGCACCCCAAAAAAATCATTTTTTTTCTTTTAAAGATATGGGTAAATTCCTAACCAAATCCCTGGTGAGAAAAAATTCTATTCAAATGTGCCCATGACACTTGATCAAAAGCTTTATCTGCGTCACAGCTGACAACTATACTATCTTTTCCCCGAATCTGGTGGGTTATAATAATGACTGCAAGGAGTGTTCTTATATTATGTATTGAATGACGATTTTTAAGAAAACCGGTTTGAGCGGGCTGAAGAATTTTAGGCAGTATCAATTGTAATCTTATTGATAATAGTTTTGTAAAAAGTTTAATATCCTGGTTCAAAAGAGAAATCGGCCAAATCTGCCAAAAAAGTATCAAGTGTTTTAGGAAAACTGCATGGTAAAGGTAACAGGCCCTCATTTAGCTATGTAATTGTACATTCACTTAGTGTGGTGGCAGTTATGTTGTTATGTTCAATGCAGCAGATTTACTCCTGTGCTGGTGTAACATGGATCAGTCACTAGAAGAACAGAATGTTGATGATAAGGATGTAGGTTGTGTAAGGCAAGCACCAGTGAAAGCAGTTCTTGCCCATGATAGGAAGAAGGTCATTGTCATGCTTGGGCATAAGACCGTAAAATCCACCTCTTATGTGTGGAATTATTTTCACCCAAATCCTGACAATTGTCATGCCAACTGTAGCGTTTGTAAAGCCAAAGTAATCAGAGGTAGGGAGGTTAATCATGTAGCCACCTCCTCCCTGTTATGTAATTTGCAGTGAGTTCATTGAAATTACTTTTCAAAATTTTAAAAATAAAATAAAAAACAAGCAGTCCAGCATCAAATACAAGCAGCATGGACAAATACCAGTACATGCAATCTCCAACACCAACACTTTCATCATAACCTCATTAATGATCAGAGGTAGCCCTGCATCCCATTTGCAAAGGCAAACTGACTCCTCCCCTAACCAGGTTTCCCAAGAAGACCACACCAGGTCTGCTGAGGCTGTGGGTGAATTAGCATCACAGAAGGGGACCAAGAAGACTAACAGTTTAAAACAAAAATTGACTATTAAACAATCATTTGGAAGAGAAACCAAGTATGACAGCAGCCACCATGTTGCACAGCGGATCACTGAAGCCATGATGGCAATGTTACCATTAGACCTGCATCCAATATTCAACATTGCATCTGGATTTAGATGATTAGTTGAGATCATGTGTTCATCTCTATTCAATTTTACCAGAACAGCAATTCCTCATCTGTAGCAAGACAAATAAAAAGTTCTTCTTTGCCTTGTACTGACTATGCATTGAACTACAGATACAGTATGTGGTCAAACTAAAAAATACATCACTGTGACAGCCCACTGGTTGGGTGTATCTTCTTCAACAGCAGTATCTAGCAAAAATCAGCAGCTTATTCACAGACAGGCTACTCTCTCTGTCATCAGCTTTACTAAGAACCCTACTGGTGATAATCTGTTGGAAAAATTCAGAGATGTGATAATGAAATGGCTTATGCTGCTAAGACTCTCCTCGGGAATTGTCATTTACGATAATGCATGTAACATTGTATGAGCAGGACAAATGAGTCCATTTGAAAACGTACCATGTTTTCCACACACAAACTTGGTGGTTCAGAATTTCTTAAAAAATGACAGGTCATTGCTGGTGATGCTGGCTGTGGTCTGTTAAATTTCTCTGCATTTTTGGCATTCAGCAACCTCACATAGAAAATTGCATCACCTTTAAGAACAATATAACTTACAATGCCACCAACTGAAGAAAGAGGTAGTAACCAGGTGGAATTCCACCCTGTATATGCTTCAATGAGAGGAGGAACTGCAACATGCCATCCGAACACATCATGCCATGAGATAAGGAGAGAGGTATCATGTTATTTTACTGCAGCATAGTGGAGAATACTCCGTTTTATGCAAGTCACTGAAACAATTTGAAATTATTACCAAAAAAGTGAGTTTAGAGAATGTCAACCTGAGTCAGGTCATGCCCAAACTACTGGAAAAGCAGCTAGATGAGCTGAAGGAGAAGATGAAATGAAGTGATTCTGCTAAGTTTTTCGGACTGTAGATCAAATTCTTTATTCACTTTGCCAGGACCCAAAAGTTTGCAACATCTTTCAATTGAATCAGAACATTATGGCAACCATGGTTGATCCTAGGTCTAAGTCATTTGTAATGTCTTTCTTTCCAACTGACACAGATGCAAAGAGCTCTTTGTGAGCAAGTTGTCAGCTCAAGTGGCACATGACATAAAGGCTCCTGCTTCAGTTTCTCCTGCAAATGCTACTGCCAGGTAAAAAAATTTACCTTTTCCAAGAGACCCACTGGTCAACTTAGCACCCGACAGTAAAACATTATTACATTTGTTCAGGCTTAAAATAATTGCCCACATATATTGACACCTATACCTTGACTCAATATGATACAGTAACTATCAATAGATTGGTAGAGGATTACTATAATGTACAAATTAGCATCTTACACTGGGCCTGATTCAGAGCTGAACGCTCTGACCAGAGCGCTCGCTCTGAATCAGGGCCCTCCTACCTGTTTTAGGAGAGTCCTCATGGACGCTCGCATAGCTGTGGGTTACCACCCACAGCTTATGCGAGCGTCCATGATGATGGTCGCGATGGTCAAGACCATCGTGACCATCGGTCTTGCAACGGAGACCCTGCAGTAGGGTCTCGCTGCCACAAGCCCTGGAGTGCTTTTGGCTCTATCAGAGCCAAAATCACTCCCACTGACATCACTAGTGATGTCAGTGGGGCCGGCTTCAGGCGGTAGGCGTTCCCATTGGAATGCCTCCGTCTGGCCGCCACACCCCCGGCACGCCCACCAAAGGGGGCGTGCTGTCAATCAACATTGACAGCACGCCCCCTTTGGTGCAAGACCCGGAGCAACAGCTTGGCTGTCGCAGTCCGGGTCTCGTGCATGCGCATGACGGAGCTCCCTCCATCGTGCGCATGCGCAGTGGGGCAACATCGACCCGTTTGCGAGCGTCCTTTGCTCGCGAACGGGTCTGAATGACCCCCACAGTCCCTTTGAATACTGAAAGGAAATAAAAGGCAATTTGAAGCCCCTTGTACAAATTAGCTATGGTTTACTTAAGATGCCCACCCTCCATTGTTTACTCGGAAAGAGGGTTTGTCACAGCTGGGGACCTTGTGAGCTATTGACATAGGAGGCTACTTCCAAAAACTGTGGAAAAACTGATGTTCACAAAAATAACCTACTGTACAAATTTTTTGACCAAAGACCTTGTCACCAATTACAACAAACAGAGACACTAACTGTGGATTCCAGTGGGTATGAGCTAATATTGTGTGATGACGAAATTAATAACGGTGATGATTAGGATGATAATCATCCTCACAGTTGGATGATGTTAACACTTAAGCCTTAAGCCCATTGGTAGCTTGTTTTAACCAAACCACCAAGATATTTTCTTTTGTCAGGGCCCAAACAAACCAAGCACTTCAGCAATAAAAGTGTCAATACTTTACACTGAAGTGCTTGATTTATTAAACTGTGCATATCCTTTTAAATATACAACATAAGGGTGGGAGGTCCTAAGGACAATTCCATTTTATTAATTTTCATTATGGACTTTGTCAAGATTGTGTGTGTTTGAGAGGCAGGGTATATTATTGTACTTACTGGGTGTTTTAGTCCATAATCAAAATGATATTAATACAAAGCAAAATTCTGACCGCATGAAGACAAGGTTACCAGTGTCCACACAATTATCACCACTATGCTCCCATTACTTACTGTAGTAAGTATCAATTTCCACAATAATTAATTTCTATTGTCCTGATGCTTGTGTTTGCTAGTTGGAATCGGTGTGTTTAATAACTCACATTTACATGCTTGTTTATTAATTTTTTTCCCCATGTTTTCAATTTATTTTCTTTTTATTAATGGTTTGCCTTCCACTAATACTTAGTAGCACTTCACCTCCAATCACTTGTATTGGCATCGGGCCTGTGATTTACTTGTTGGAGACGTTTGTGCTTAACTTAATTAATTATCATCAATTTTTATTTTCTAATTTCTAAAAATTAGCCATTTCTATTGGTCTAAAGCCTGTGATTTGCTGTTTGGAGAAGTGTGTTGGTTATATAATATATTGTCAACCAGGCTTTAACTTCTTAGCTATTAGTTCTTGATTAATGAAAACATTCTATAGTATTGTATAGTTTATTAAACTGCCATCCTGCATGCCACTGTTTCATAGATATATGCTGTATATTGTTTTAAACCGCCATGCGTTTGCGGCAACTTTTGGCCAATATTGAAGAAAACAATATTGTGTGCTGTGAGGTGGGCAATATTGACGGGAAATGAAAGCTTTTGATGTTAATAATACTGTGGGGAAGAAAAAATGTCCAAATGACATGATTGTAGCTGCTTTTTATATTTAAAAAAAAAATACAGATCCAAAACACTTGAGGGCGATTTTGCCAAATCACAACAATAAATTTAGAACCAAAACATAGGGATCTTTTGTTTTTGGTGAAAGGTTATTACAGTATGTCATTATAGTGTTCATTCTAGCACCCTGCAGCTGTCACAACCCTTGCAGTTCCTCATTCCTGCCTGGGGCATAGCTCTCTGTTCTGGTGTTGCTAGCACACTCTGGTCTGTAGCTCAGCAGTTATTTGCATCAGCCTAGTGTGCTAGAAGCACCAGAGCAGAGTGACACCTTAGGTAGGAAAGAGGAAATGCATGAGTTGTGACAGGTGCAGGGTGGTAGAATGAACACTATAATTCTATATAGCCACCCAAACAGCTGCAATTAAAAATCACAGGGGCACATTATAGTGCATAGAACAGATTGTGCCCCAAAATTAAACAATTTAAATCAGAGAAGTAACACCTTTACCTCTTTGTACTGGAAGGAGTGCAAATGCATTTATTTTGTGTAGATTCAGTGTAAATCTGGGCTGCTTTTGTATGTCGCCCAAAAATACCGGATAGCTTTACTTTTACACTGCAA
The DNA here is from genome assembly GCA_031769625.1 of Taudactylus pleione. Taxonomy (NCBI): domain Eukaryota; kingdom Metazoa; phylum Chordata; class Amphibia; order Anura; family Myobatrachidae; genus Taudactylus; species Taudactylus pleione. The sequence continues at coordinate 6,285,134 of JAUIMM010000532.1, read as the reverse complement.
CTTAGATTTCAATCTCACTGCCAACTGTAAATCTCTCTGCACATTGTAAATCTGATCCAAATACAGTGCAACATGGTTTCCCATATTGATATTTTGCTCCTTGTTTTGCGCCGACTTCTGAATCAGCCCTAAAATCTATCACAATTCAAGATATATAATTTAATAGAACATGCATGTATTTTAAATGTAAAAAAAAAGTTCTCCAAAAATCATACATTCGCGGTTACTCTGGACTCTGATAATCAACTGATCAGTGACCGATGCTGCGTCGCTGTAGGCGGTCACTTGGATTTGCAAAGCCGTCACTGGCGTCTCCAAACAAATCGATGCAGCATTTGCATATTTTCGCACAGCCGCTGCATACACAGACACAGCAGCGTCATTGGCATACATCTCTGAATAAGCCCCAGAAAACATGTAGATGATAAATTGAGGAGTACCCACATCAGTGATGATGATGATGATAGTAATGGAGAGGAAGGGGAGAAGCAAAAACTGCTGCAGGATGTGAAAAAGCTCAATCCACTGATATTGGGGTCTGATTCAGGGCTGTATGCAACTCGATGGTTGACGATAAACGCCGATGTTTGGAGATCTACGCATGTGCAGATCTCCTTCTGCGATAGCGCTCACAATGCCCAGGATTCCGCAGCCCGATTGACAGGCTGCGGCCATTTCCAGGCGAAGCAGAGGCAGCTTCAGGCAGTGTTCCATACAGCGGGTGCATGACGGCTCTGTTCTCTGGGCACAGCGGCTGTGTCCTTATATGGAGCTTTACTGGCCCCAGCTACGAGATAACACCAGCCGTCCTGAGTTACCTGAAGATGCCTGATGGTCACATAGAGTAATCTGATGCTGTGTCTTCGCACGCAGCAGCAGATCACAGAACCAGGAGGTGTCTATTTGTACAAGGCGCCTCCTAGAGCATGAGCCTATTATTGCACAGACACAGCGGCCTTGTGAGACGCATACAGCGCTGAACCAGGCGATTGTGTGGTATATTTTTTAAACCAAGTTCTTAGCTCCATGCAGGTGCCCCCAGCCATACAACTAAGGGACAATGAGCATGTCTCAGAGTTGTACGCTACGCCCATGGTTTCGCAGTTGAGCGATTATCGGTAAATCTGCGCGCGCATCTATGTTGTACCACGCAAAAGCACCAAGGTACATTACCGTAGCCGCACGCTGCGACTCTTTATTCGCACAGCATAAGAGTGGGTCTGTAGGACCAGGCCTTCTGTCCAAGGAAGCAAAACAATCAATTTTAATCGATTTGTGTAATTAGCAAAATGTTTATCCTTAAGTACTTAAAGATCTGGATGATGATCTTGGGTATACGGAGGTTTACCTTACATGTGGTCCTTACCAACACTATGGCCAGAGAAATATTATTGCCAACTTAATTAATTAAATTGGACTCAAGCAAGGATTTAGGGATCTATAAGGTAAACGGTTTGATTAGGCTGATAAACAGCCGATACAGGGATCTATTTACTAAGCTGTGTTAGGAGATAAAGTGAATGGTGATAAGGTACCAGCCAATCAGCTCTTAACTGTCATTTTCCAAACACAGCCTGTGACATGGCAGTTAGGAGCTGATTGGCTGGTACCTTATCACCGTTCATTTTATTTCCTAACACAGCTTAGTAAATAGACCCCTTAGACTGTTGGGGAAGCTGGACCTCATTGTCATTACCTTCTCGTTACTGTGAACTCGGCCGTACTAGAGCAAGGACATCCTGCACTGACCTTTATGGCTCATTATGGGACTTCCAAGTGCTCTGCGTACACGGGAGAGAGCAGAATGGATTCATTTAAAGCACAGTAACCTGCACTGAAAATAGCTTTGAATCTAGTTACTGCTCACGTCACAGTCCATTAGGCTCAGTTCGCAGGTTTAGTCAATAGATACATTTTCTTGGTTTTCTTTATTGCCACATATGGTAATACGATGGCTAATGGCGCAGAACTGACACATCAGAGCTGGAGTCAAGTATGTGGAATAACCTTGGGTCTATATGACAAGGACTTATCGTTAGTGGTAAGTTTGGCGCATGGCAAAGTTGGGAAGCAGAAGCCTTGGTGTAAGTGGCATTTTCAAGGGTATCTTATAATCCACGACTGTTTATTACTGAGCTGAATAATATTCAAGAAACATTAGAGCATTTATTCTTAATTGTATGTCCACTATGCTCCAAGACCAGCCCAGAGAAGTGTTAATGTAATGCTCCAGGCCAGACAAGCCTATAGTATGTTTCACATCCAAAATTAAAACAAGGTAAATATTTTGCTTATCTCTAGTAATTAGCAGTCAGTTAAAGCAGAAGTCTCACAGATAAGTTTTTTTTTCTTTAAATATCAAGTTAAGTCCTTTAAAATGTTTGTAGTCGCTTCTCTTAGCTGTTCTTCTACAAATCAGTATCTCCTTTTCAACATCTCTCTGGAGAGAAAACAAGTAGACGCAGACACAGAAGGGATGGACATTGGAAGCTCGGCATGGAATGGATGCTGGGCTTCCAACATCAAGGGCCTGATTCAAAGATGGACCGAATTGCGTGGCCGCACACAAGCAGTTTTGCAATATCGGCCATCTTAATGCAAATGCTAAAGGAGGTGTCAGTCACCTGATTTCTGCATTTACATCGCAACCATAGCGACTGATGGACACGATGGTTGCTACTTTGGTTAGTCTGCGGGAGCTGAAGCTTCTTGTAGTCTGATGGGTGCTGGTCTCATCAGAGGCCAGGAATCTGCATCTGCCGACGCAGACCCTGGCCTCATCCTTCCTAGAAAATGGGGATGACACACCTTCCATTTTTGGGAATGGTGACCAGCAATGCAACTGCTCCAACCCCTAAACGTGGCAGTATGTCAATCATGCTGCAGCTTGGGGGTGGGGGTCTGCAAGTTTAATTGCAGGACCCATTCTGCACATGCACAGCCCCCTAACCAATGGAGATGTACGTTCATCATCGGTTGAATGTTCATCTCTGAATCAGGCCCTGGATCAAGCGATATGATGGCTACCACATCACATCAAAACCTTGAGATGGTATAACCATCGATGGTTATACTGTGTTAATGTGCAGAAACATTCAGAGCTTCACGTATGTGCGCATACAATGAGCTACAGACATCACATCCAGGTATCTGCAATCGGATGTGAATTGGAAAGCAGCATCGGAAACTTACAATTCGATGGATTGAATCCTTTGGATTAGGAACATTGATGGTTGTTAACCATCGGCTTCTAATGTCCACCCCTAAGACACAGCTTGCTACACAAGCACAGGCCCACAGCTCATGGTGATACCAGAGGGGGAGAAGTACAGAGTGGATATCACAGCACTGGTAATTTTCCTCAATGTTGATCATGTGCCCGCTGTACTACATTTGCACATGGCCCCAGATGCAATGCGTATGTGTGTCAATGGTTACCGCCGGTGGACGCATATCGGAATTACATGCGTATTTGGGCACATGCCGGTGTCAGGGACTGCATTGGAATACACAGTCCCACTGACACTGATGGCCAAATTCTATCACAATTCTAACCACAAGTTGCTCAGAAGTGTGATTTTGTCACCAATGCCCGACTGATGGTGCTACTTTTTGTGTGCCAAAGCAGATTAGAGCAGCAGCCAGCAAGCACCTCCGTAGACAGTTTGTCACAAAAGTCGCAGCAATTACTGCTATAGTGTCCACCTATGAATTGTTGAAAGTGGAGTGCACTACTGCACAGGCTCCATGTTCTTCCAAGGAGGCTTCATTCCCTGTTCCAAGGTGGCCACTGACCTAAGTATTGCACATGCGTGACACCATCTTGTCACAGTGTTAGAGCACCAAAGTGGGAGTCAGTAGTGTTCCACTTACAGTAGCTCTGGTGAGACCTGTGCTTAGCTGCATCCAAAGCATTTCCAGCATCCTGCACCACTACCCGCAAGCTGCTTCCAACCACCGGCTGGTGAGCTGTATCACATTTTGCTCCACTCCTCTGGATGCTTTACACATGGACACCGCAGCCTATGGAACTCAAGACACTACTGTTCCTCTGAGTGCTGGTGGCCCCACCCCTTTGGCATGACATCATGATGTCATGCACTCAGGGGGCATGGCTGGCACAGGGCACTATAACACCCAGTAACGGAGCTGCAGATACTTTCTGACATTTATAGATGACTTCAGAAGAATGACACGTGTCATTTATCAGAGAAAAATCTGAAGTAGCAGAGAAGATTGCAGACTAAAAGAAACTTGTAGAGAGTCAAACTGGTCACAGTCTCAAAACCCTATGATCTAATTATAGTGGAGAATATCAAAACGGAGATGGAATTATTCTTGAGAAATAGTGGAATAGAGCATCAATTGACCATTGACTGTACTCCTATGCAAAACGGTGTCAATGAACAATCAAACACTAGTAGAGAAAGCAAGATGTACTGTATGCTGAAGGATGCAGGTCTAGACAAGCAGTTTTGGGCGGAATCCATATCCACAGCAGTTTATCTCAAAATTTGTTCTCCTACAGTTGCTTTAAAGGGCATAACACCTACTGAAGCATGGTCAAAGAAAAATCCAAGTGTAAAACATCTTATAACTTTTGGAAGTCCACCTACATACACATACCAATGGAAAGAAGATGCAAGCTGGATTCAAAATCAGTAAAGTGCATCGTGATTGGCTACTGCCATGAAAGTAAAGGTTACAGATAATGGAATCTAAGTTAATAAATGAATGCCAAGTCTACAGGGGTCATATTCAAAGAAACAGCGCAAGTTAGATAAAAGCTGGAATCTGATACACCGAGCACGTATGTGTCACTGGACATGCCAGCAGTTGGAGATGTATGTGAACCAGAAGCTACCAGAAAGAGTCTTCTGCACGATCATATATCGGCAAACCACCTTAGTGGTATGATGAAGAATTTGTAAACATTGCATTGAGTGATCTTCTGGACATTCAACAAGCCAAGGCAAGATCCGATTGGTGTGAGTGGTAGTCCAAGCCAGGATAGACACTGCAAGATTTAAAAGTCACAAGTGAGGAAGACATACAGAATTGTGAAAGTAGTCCTGAGTTCTTGAGTCAAGAGATGGTTGTTGTGGTCCATGCTGTCAGTGAGGGGACTATTGCTGATGTATCTACCAAGAAGAGCAGGCCAAAGTCACCTCATATGATGATTCTTTCTTATGAGCTTAACCCCGTTTCCCTTTCAGGTTGCTACAATTACAGCTTTATTGAAATGTTTGTGTAACACTGAGAAGCTTGTACTGTTGCAAGAGGGGGTGTTGAAGTAGAGTACACTACTGTGCGGCATCCATGTACTTCCAGGGAGGCTTCATTCTCTATTCCAAGGTGGCCACTGACCAAAGTACTTGATTTGCGCGTCCCCATCCTATCAATTGTGTTAGAGCGCCTCAGTGGGTGGGGTTGTAGTCGGAATCCCGGTGTGCGGGATGCCGACGGTCTAAATACCAGCACCGAAATCCTGACAGGTTGGGATCCCGGCAACCAATATCCCGACCATCGGCATATTGAAGGTAAGTATCTGGATGTTAGGGTGCAGGGTTTATTGTTAGGCACTAGGGGGAGGGTTATGGTGCGGGATTAGGCTTAGACACTAGGGGGAGGGTTATGGGGCGGGATTAGGGTAAGGCACCGGGGAGGGAGTGTTAGGATTAGGGTGCGGGGAGCGGGAGGTTAGGTTTAGGCATTAGGGGGGAGGTTAGGCTTATGCACCAGGGAGGGAGGGTTATGGTAGGGGTTAGGAAAATACTTACCGTTCATTCCTATGGGTGTCGGAATTCTGGCTGTCGGGAGGCCTCTGTCTGTATTCTGACCAGCGACATCCCGACAGTCGGGATTTCATACCCAACCCCAGTGGGAGACAACTCTTCCACTAAGCTCCAGTGAAACCTGTTATTACCTTCATTCAAAGTGTTTCCAGCAAGCTTTTCCTGTAGTTGGATTGGAGGATACAACTTGACTCAGGTTGGCAGTGTCTGAACTTAGGACCTGATTCAGAGCCGGACGCTATTTGCGGACGCTCGTTCAGAAAAAGGGACTGGCTATTTAAATTAAGTGCTCGCTCTTTGCGGTCTGTTGACGCCTCTATGTCTGAACGAGCGAACAAAACATGCGCTCATTATTTAGGAAAAAACGCCCCCTGGCCGCTCGCATCCTACGTCATCTCCGCTATTTATTTGATTAATCGAGTACATCGAAAGGCGTATGAACTGCTCGCAGTGCTTGTGGTTGGATTTTCCTACCGCAATCATGCGAGCAGTTCAGGCTAAAATACAACCAAGTGACGTGGTCAATGGCGCTGCTTTGTTAATTATGCACTCCCATTAAACGCCCGTTTTGACCGTTTGGCACGCCTGTGTTCGGATCTCCACTCCCCGTTTTCAAGCACCTTCCCCTGTTACCACCCACAAACGCATCATTCTGTCACTCAAATTAGCAGGCACTCGCAATTTTGCGAGCACACGATTTTCGACCGCACTGACTGGTTCACGCATGCGTACTAAAACTCATTTGCATGCGCAGATGTGCGAACATCGCTCAGAGCGAACGAGCGGCCGCTTACGAGCGGCTCTGAATCAGGCCCTTAATTTGTTATAAATTGAAATGTTTTGAGTGTGTGATTCTGCCTCAGACGGAGCTGCTAACATATAAGATAGCTGTAATATGGTAATGCAGCAGGAGGTGTTACGCCTGATTCCTGGGCTGGAGATCAGTGTTTCGGTGATGTCCTCCCTCCGGCCAGTTGGTCTCCCGGCTCCTACACTGTGACCCTGGCCGGCTGCTGCATTAAACAGCTGACCGTGTCACAGTGCAGGATGGGAGACCAGCTGACCAGAGCCCCTGAGGGAGGACATCACCAGAGCAGCGATGACCAGTGGCGAAACTACCGTGGGTGCAGGAGGTGCGGCTGCTATGGTTCCCGGACCAACCCGGGGCCCGGCCCTCCCCCTGCACCTAAGGTGCCAGGCCTCTGTCCGTGGCCCTTCCCTCGGCACTCTCCTCACTCCCCCATCACTCTCCCCACTCCCCTCTACTCCACTAACCTGCTCCGTGGTCACGCCACCCCCCCACCCCCGCTTTGTGGTCGCGTCTTCCCAGTCAGCTCTGCCTACGGCTGTCCCCAATGACTGATACTGGGAGAAGGCGTGGTCACCTCCTCCCAGCATCAGTGAGATGAAGCCGACCGGGAGAGAAGGTGTGCCTGCCCTGCACAGCGTGACCATGGATCAGGTAAGTCGGGGAGTGAGGAGGGTGTCCACGAGAGCGGGGGCGGTAGGCTGAGAGGGGGGGCCGCAGGCTGAGAGGGGGGCCTGTAATTTTTTTTGTTATGAGGCCCCGATAGGTATAGTTACGCCTCTGGCGATGACCAGATGTAAGTAAAAGAAGGGGGGGGTCGCAGGAAGGGTGGGGAGGCCGCAGGGGGCAGGAGGGTAGCGGCGGCCCGTTGGCGCATGCTCGGAACCGCATCACTGTATTTTTTTCCCAAAAAAATACAGTGATAAAGCTGTGGAGGGGATTCACAAGGACAGAGCTTTATCGCAAGCTTTAATAAATCCCTGTGATATTGCCTGAATTCGCAATGCAAATTCAGTTGGAAATATCACTCTACAATCTGCATTTTAATGCGGATTGTAGTAAATAGAGCCCTAAAGGTGCACAGCGTCCATTCACCGTTGCTCTGCAGCTAGAGCAGAGGTAATGGAGTGTCATTTTTCTCTGTGTTTACTGGCTGCTTTGTGTCCCAGCCCCCAGCTCAAGGCAGTGTCTGATGAGCTATCAGAGGGGAGGCAGAGCTCTTACTGCCTCATCTCTCATCTCTCCGATTATTAAAATATGTAAATATCTTCTTTCTATTATTCTAATTATTTTTTTTTTTAATCTGTTTATTTTTCAAAAGGTAGATAAGAAACAAATAAAATAAATAAATAAATAATAACATACAGCCATAGAAAAGAAAAACATTGATAAACAGCAAACTACCTTATTTTCTTGAATCTGGTCTCAGAAAATTTGGTATAAAAACCAATAATATCTAATAAATACAATATTGAATATAGAATAAAAGAAAATAGATGAAAGGAAAAGGAAAGAAAAAAAGGGGCGGGACACCAAGCAGCAAAGTTAATAAAATAATAATAAAAAATAGATAACACAAAATGAGGGTCAAACCAGACCTGGAAGGGTCCTATTAAAGTGAGAGTACCAGGGGGGGCATACTTCATGAAATGTTGGCATTTTGTCATGGAGGAGGGCAGTGATATATTCCATGGAGGCAGTGTACCAGATTCTATTAAGTAATGCAAGAATGGGGGGCGAATGCGTTTTTTTCCAGTTAGTCGCAATCAAAATTTTAGCAGCGTCAAATACATGACCACATTGTCTGTTGTAGGGTTTCGAAGTGTCAGGAAATGGTGTACTGTACATAGCAAGACATGTAATGGATCCTTAATAGGCGCAGAGTTAAAGATATTACCTAACAACCACACGACTTCATCCCAATACGTTGAAATCGGCGGACAGTCCCACCAAAGGTGGAAATAGGAGCCTTTATGTCCACACTGACGTCAGCAAAGTTCTGATGTCAATGGGTAGATGGAATGAAGTTTTTCAGGGACCTATTCTAATTATTTTTATAGTCAACGGTCTGACAGGGAGTAGGACAGGGGAGGGTCTGCCTACCCTGCTTACCCTGACTGCATGTCCCTGCCATGCCCCTTCTGTGCCACCCTAACTGCTACCTCCCGGAGGCAAGGATGACGAACCTGCATGCGCTTCTGCGTTCACCTCTAGCTGCCCGCCATTAGGGAAACAAACCCGGTGAACGGGCTTCCTTTATAAGCAGGTATATTTGAAAGAGTCTAAGTTGGTGACATCATAACAAGGCACATCCAGGGGCACATTTGTTGTTTTTGTTTTATTCAGCCTTATCCCCTTATCCAGCTGCTACAGAATATTGATTTGTAACAGTGCATAGCGGGGAGCAGTCACTGCACTTATAATATATGGTCCACTCCAAACTAAACCTTGAAAGCAAGGTTTAGAACCTTTTAAATTAGTGTAATAAACATGATGGAGTTGTCAATCTAACTGACGCTTAAGAACTAACGCCTGCTTTCTAAATTATTTTTAATTAAGGTATATTTCTTTGTAATTCCACCATGATACATTGTGTTCCTGGTGTTCTTTCTCCCTCCAAAACAAGTGACAGATTCATTTAGATTCTTGGAAATCATAATGAGTCAAGCCTGACACAGGAGGGCCCGCAATCTATTACCGCAGCTCTGCTCCTTATGTGGCATGAACAAAACTCACATCAAGCTTTCTCTGTATCTGGAATAGCCAATATATATATACTTTTTTGGGGGGAGGGGGAGCTTTCAATTCCATTGATAAAATATATATTAGTAAGACACATACATACACACACACACACACACACACACGTGTATATATACAGTATATATATATATACACACACACATATATATATTTAATAAAAAAATAAAAATGACTGAGATGGTTAGAACAGAACACGTCTGTCAGCTGTTCATCACATTTCCTTCTCTGCGTCAATGCTAAAACAAGCAAAATTTACCGGCGTATTGCTGGTGAGCAGATGCTTTCATTGGCCATTGGACTATTTATCCTGTAATTAATAAGGCACTAAGATATACTTATCGATCATGGCACGGCCATGGTGATGCAATGTCTGTGATTATCGCATCATCGTGCCTCCGAATACACCTATTTCAGTAGGAAGTTGGCAGGATGAGGGTAGTGACTAAGGGTGTCTACACACTAGACGACTCGCAAACCATGCAATGTCGTCAAAGATTTCCTTTGATCTCCCCGACACTCCCTGACATCCGATATCATGCTAAAGCTGTGCAATCTAACCAATGACCTATCGTGTACCCTTAACGATTTCCAGTGCCTCAGTAATGAGATTGCCAGATCTTACTGCATGTAGGTAAGATCTGGGGATACGGCAAACGAGGGGGATGTGCGCCGACCCCCGTATTTTGGATTTGGATCTGTATCTCCTTCGATGTTTTAGATCTGGATTTGGTGTTGCAAAACCGCCCTTGCATGTTTTGGTTTTGGATCTGTATTTTCTTCCAAAATTTATAAAAATAGCTAAAATCACATAATTTGGGCCTTAATTTGTTACTACAGTAGTATTAACCTCAATAACTTGAATTTCCAGTCATTTACAGTAAATTTTGGGCCTGATTCAGACCCACTCGCGAGCGGCTGTCCGCTCGCAAGTGGGTCGATGTTCTGCACTGAGCATGCGCACGACGGAGGGAGCTCCGGCTACACCGCAGCGCTGCAGAGAAGGAGCCGGGCGTCTGCTGGTAATAACATCTCAGCGGGCGTCCGGCTTGGAGCCTCTCTGCAGTGCCGAGGTGGAGGACACTGGCGCCGGGTGCAGCGGTGCACCCGGTGCACATGCACCTCCAGCCCCCCCTAGTTGCGGCCCTGCTCTGTGCCCATGTAAAGCCCCATTCAGTCAGACTTTTTGTTGAGCAGTTCCCCAAAATCTCCCCAACCATAAAACAGCGTTCCATACCTGCGGGTCAGATACAGTGCGGGTCAGATACAGTGTGGGTGGTGTAAACAAAAAGTGCACTTACTACGACAGTGGTGTCAGCAGTGCGGCGATGCTGGCAGTGTCCTCAGCACAGGGTGCCGACAGTGTCAGCAGAGCAGGGGTGCCAGGCTCAGCGGTGTCCTCAGTGCAGGGGTGCTGGCGGTGTCGGCAGTGCAGGGGTGCCAGCGGTATCCTCAGTGCAGGGGTGCTGGTGGAGATGAAGGCAAGTAGGAGATATCTATGATACTAGTGTATGGGGACAGCGGGCAATTCCACCAGAGGAAGGTAAGCAGGAGATATCTGTGATACTAGTGTTTGGGGACAGAAAGCCATTCCAGGAGAGGAAGGTGAGCAGGAGATATCTGTGATGCTAGAGTATGGGGCCAGCGGCCATTCCAGGAGAGGAAGGTAAGTAGGAGATATCTGTGATACTAGTGTATGGGGACAGCGGGCCATTCCAGGAGAGGAAGGTAAGCAAGAGATATCTGTGATACTAGAATATGGGGACAGCGGGCCATTCCTCCAGAGGAAGGTAAGCAGGAGATATCTGTCATACTAGTGTATGGGGACAGCGGGCCGTACTGCCAGAGTAAGGTAAGCAGGAGATATCTGTGATACTAATGTATGGGTACAGTGGCCATTCCGCCAGAGGAAGGTAAGTAAGAGATATCTGTGATACTAGTGTATGGGGACAGCGGGCCATTCCGCCAGAGGAAGGTAAGCAGGAGATATCTGTGATACTAGTGTATGGGGACAGAAAGCCATTCCAGGAGAGGAAGGTAAGCAGGAGATATCTGTGATGCTAGAGTATGGGGCCAGCGGCCATTCCAGGAGAGGAAGGTAAGTAGGAGATATCTGTGATACTAGTGTATGGGGACAGCGGGCCATTCCAGGAGAGGAAGGTAAGCAAGAGATATCTGTGATACTAGCGTATGGGGACAGCGGGCCATTCCAGGAGAGGAAGGTAAGCAGGAGATATCTGTCATACTAGTGTATGGGGACAGCGGGCCATTCTGGGAGATGAAGGTAAGTAGGAGATATCTGTGATACTAGTGTTGGTTAGGTTTAGGGCACCGGGGGGACTTAGGGTTAGGCACCCCCCTGGGAGGGTTAGGGTTAGGCTAGGGGGAGGGAGGGTTAGGGTTAGGCACCCTCGGTGGGGACTTAGGGTTAGGCACCCCCCCGGGGAACTTAGGTTTAGGCAGCTGGGAAGGGGGGGTTAGGGTTAGGCATTTAAAGAGGGGAGCTTAGGGTTAGGCACCCCTAAGGAGGGTTATGGTTAGGTGGTTAGGTTAGTTTTTACTTACCTTTAGGACGATCAGGATTTCCAGCGCTGTCAGGCTTCCGCTGCCGGGAACTCTGCTTCTGTCGGCCTGCCGCTGCCGGGATGCGAACTGCCGGCCACAGGGCCGGCAGGATTTCATACCGATCCCCCCCTCTCTAGTGCATAGAGGAAGCATCTCACATCTGCTGCTCACACACATAACCGGAAACATCGGAAACATCTAACAGAGACCAGGCGGCCATCAGCCTTCTGAGTAAGTCTAAGCTGTCGCAGACACAGCGGGGGGTCTCCAGACATGCAGAGGGCTCTCCTGCTGCCAGCAGGGATGCAGCGGCTAATATAGGGACGCCCAAGAAACAGTCTTTAAATGGTCTTGACACTCCTGCATTTTTCTAACCACCCTCCGTTACCTCCACATCACTCACTTTGCGAATGAATCTTCTGCGAACGTAATCACAAAACAATCGCTGCACATGCGCAGTGCAGTTTATACGCATGCGCAATGGCTAATAATCGATCAATCTGCGTAAACATTAGCATTTGCATACAAACACGAATCAGGCCCTTTTGATGCAGCAGCTGTGCAATGATAGGCGCAGGAGACGTCTTGTGTAAATAGACGTCTCCTGGCGGCTTCATCGGACCACTCTGCGTCACCATCGGCCATCTGAGTAACATTCAGGTTACTTCGGACGGCCAGTGGTTTCACACCAGCTGAAGACAGTGGAATCTGCGTACAAGGACGCAGACAGTTTTCGAGACGCTTCCTGACGCCGCCCCCCATATGGCCACAGCCTGTCGGTAAGAGCTGCCCTTTGCGGAGGAGGGACATCCGGGTCACTGACCCAGAATCCCCTCCAGCGTCCTTCTGCGCATGCCGATTGGATCCCTCTATTAGCACTCGGTGGAGAGGAGCCCATAGGCCCAAGTGCATTGCATTCTGGGGCTTGGTGCATATGAAAAATGCGGTCAAACCCACGTTTTCAGGCTTTGACCGCATTTTTCACCTTGCTGCATCCCACTAAATGAGCAACTCCTGGAGCCCCGGCCAAACACACTGTGCAGTGACCAAGACACAGGTGCTCACACACAGGGGAGCAGACTGACACTGGAGCTCCTTGTACATGTCAGCATGCAAGTTAGCTGGGTTCATATGGCAGAAGAGCAAGTTAGCAAAGAGGCAAAGAGGCACTAAGGACCTCATTCAGAGCCGGACGCTATTTGCGGTCGTTCGTTCAGAAAATAGGGGTGGCTATTTAAATGAACCGTTCGCTCTTTGCGGTCTGTTCACGCCTCTGGGTCTGAACGAGCGAACAAAACTTACGGTCGTTTTTTGGATAACTACGCCCCCTGGCCGCTCGCATCCTACGTCATGTCCGCTATTTATTAGATTAATCGAGTACATCGACCAGGGTATGAACTGCTCGCTATTCTTGTGGTTGGTTTTTGCTACCACAATCTTGCGAGCAGTTCTGGCTATAAAATAACCCAGTGACGTGGTCACTGACGCTGCTGTATTAATTATGCACACCCTTAAAACGCCGGTTTTGACCTTTAAGCACGCCTGCATTCGGATCTCCACCCCCACGTTTTCAAGCACCTTCCCCTGTTACCACCCACATACGCCTCCTCCTGTCACTCAAATTATCAGGCATTCGCTATTTAGCGAACAAAAGATTTTTGGCCGCACTGTCTGGTTCGCGCATGCGTATTACGATCCGTACGCATGCGCAGTTGGGAAAACATCGCTCGGAACGAACAAGCGGCCGCTTACGAGCGGCTCTGAATCAGACCCTAGGCACGTAAGAAAAAACAGCCCTGAATAGTTTCTAACCGGGACCAGGATTTCTTCAGAGGGATGTGTTAGAAATCCCAGTCCCGGGAAGAAGCCGACATGATTGAGATGCTCCAAGATAGTAAAGTACCATATTTTCTATAAATGTAGCATCTTATACGCATCGCAGGATCAGCGAAGAGCCGCTCAGTGTAAAAGAGACGCCGGGCTGCAACGTTAACTGCACAGAAACTGGTTTTAAATGTAAACACGTACAAAGTCGCAGATTAAGCACAATGGGAATTGGTGTGAGAAAAAGCCGCGGCTGCTCGCATCAGAGCCTTTTTTTGCACAAATTCAGACTCAGTCGCACATAGAAATAAATGTCGCACATGAAATAGAGCAATGTAGTGTTGTCACTCCCAGTTGTTTTATTTCTGCATAAGACGCATTTTGAGCTGGGATCTGGTTCACCGAGAGGAACTATTTGGCGTGACTGAAGCCACAGTGTGAAAGGACAAACACTGGTATTGGTTATTATTATCCTTTATTTATATGGTGCCACATGTGTGCCGCAGCGCCTAACAGAGTATTGATTGACCCTTCCTCATTTAAATTGGATGTTTGCAGGTGTGTCCTAATATAGGTTATGGGAAAGATTTCTGGACTGCACACCCTGAATATATATAATGGGAGGTGCTACCTGATGAGACTAATTGCACGGCACAAAAACAAACAAATCTCAGGTGCACAACCCTAAATTATTAATAATATATAAATGCAATAAAATTTTGCAATCAATAGAGGTTTTTTGCATAATCATGGCCAAGGTTATGGGCCTACCCACCATATCCAGGTAACCTCTGTAGGGTAGGTCCCTAACATACTACGATTCAAATCCAGAGCATAGGACCCCCCAAACTAGCCCAGCTAAGCCGCTCCAGGGCACCACCATAGTAAGAAAAGTGCAGTGTAAAGAGATAGTTAGGAGAAGCTACTGCTGCATATAAAGAATGAAAATGAAAAGTGAGGTACATATATAATAAACAAACAGTGAAGGGTTAAAATGTGTTATAAAAGAAAAATGTGTTATAATGCGGTGCCCTGAAACAGATCAACAAAGGCAATCCAGGGGGACCCACGCCCCAAAAACCTCTATTGATTGCAAAATTTTATTGCATTTATATATTATGAATAATTTAGAGTTGTGCACCTGAGATTTGTTTGTTTTTGTGCCGTGTCCTAATATAGGCCCTGATTCAGAGCCGGACGCTCTGACAGAGCGCTCGCTCTGAATCAGGGCAGGCCTTCTTCATTTGTAGAGCAGCCTCCTGGCCGCTTGTATAGCTGTGGGTGACCACCCACAACTATAGCGAGCGGCCATGATGATGGTCGCGATGGTCAAGACCATCGTGACCATCGGGCTTGCGACGAGACCCTTGTGGTAGGGTCTCGTTGCCACAAGCCCAGGAGTGCTTTCAGCTCTATCAGAGCCAAAAGCACTCCCACTGACATCACTTGTGATGTCAGTGGGGCCATGTGAATGCCTCCGTCTGGCAGCCACGCCCCCGGCACGCCCACCAAAGGGGGCATGCTGTCACTCACCATCGACAGCACGTCCCCTTTATAGCGACACCCATAGCGACGGCTTGCCGTCACTATCCCGGTCTCGCGCATGCGCACGACAGAGCCGCCTCCGTCGTGCGCATGCGCACTGGGCTAACATAGACCCGCTTGCGAACTCTCAGCGCTCGCGAGCGGGTCTGAATTAGGCCCATAGTTCCCAACTCCGCATTTAGGGCCTGATTCAGAGCCGGACGCTCTTTCAGAGCGCCCGCCTATTGTATTTTTAGAGCGGCCTCCCAGCCGCTCGCATAGCTGTGGGTGACCACCCACAGCTATTGCGAGCGGCCAGGATTATGGTTGCGATGGTCAAGACCATCGCGACCATCGGACTTGCAACAAGACCCTTGTGGTAGGGTCTAGTTGCCACAAGTCCCAGTGGACTTCTTGCTCTTACAGAGCAAGAAGTCCACCCACTGACATCACTTGTGATGTCAGTGGGGCCGGCCCCAGACGGTAGGCGTTCCCATGGGACTCAACATCGACAGCACGCCCCCTTTGATACGAGACCCGAAGCAACAGTTTGCCCGACGCTATCCGGGTCTCACGCATGCGCACGACGGAGCCACCTCCGTCATGCGCATGCACACTGGGCCAACATCGACCCGCTTACGAGCGCTCGCGAGCGGGTCTGAATCAGGCCCTTAGATCATTAAAATATATTACCTTTGGCAAAACATCCTGAAAGATTCAAAAATAATCCACGGAAAAAAAACAAAAAACTTTATAAAGTAACCAAAGGTTATTGTGTTTTAGATCATTAAAGGTTGCTTAAGCCTGATGGCACATAAGCATCTAGGTTGTATGATACAGATGTTAGAGGTATGCTTATTAAGGGTTAAAATTATATGGTTGCCTGATTGACAGCTGCTGGTGGGAGCTCTTAGCCTATGGATGCGAGTGGGTGGGTTTGTAGTGTGCACATGTAGTCTGGCGTATAGTGTGATAACTTAGTCGCACTGTGCTCGGTCGCAGGGTGGCATATTCTGGCGCGTTGTGGCGCTTTGAGGTGTAGTGTGGCGTATGTCGTTGCTGGCGAGTGTAATACTAGTGTTCGTCCACCAGATGTCGCTTTTGAAAATCACAACTGCGCATGCGTGACTTCTACATTGAAATACTGTACTGTACACTACAGCTCCACTGCAGTGTGCTCTACAGTATGATTTACTGCAACCATACTGTAATGTTAGTACAGGTGCTGAGCGTCATTTTCTGTAGTGCGCTCACACAAGGGACCCCCGCTATATAAAATCCTCAGCAGCCAAAGTAAAAAGGTGTACTTCCAAAAAAAAAAAAAACTTGCAATCTGTGCTTACGCACGGAGTAAAAGAAAAAAAAAATACATTCATACTATTCAACCTCACTGAGGTAATTGTATGGCTCACCACCATCACCCACCAACATTTGCTTCTATTCAATGCCGGAGCATGCTGAGCCTGCTATTGACATTATACACAAAATTCCTGTGGTAATTCGCACATGTCACATCACATACACGACAGGTACGGCTCATGACAATGGTGGCATGTGTGGGCTAGAGGTTTGGGTGTGCACCTTGCAGAGTTGGCGTCCTGGGTTCGAAAGCTAACAATTTATTTATATATATATATATTTATTTATTTTTTGTTTTTATTTGTTTTTCAATCTTCACTACAGGTTAGGTTAGGTTTAGGCATTAGGGAGGGGTGTTAGGATTAGGGTGCAAGGAAGGGGAGGTTAGGTTTAGGCACTAGGGGGAGGGTTAGGGTTAGGAATCGGGGAGGGGGGTTAGGGTGCAGGGAGGAGTAGGTTAGGTTTAGGCAATAGGGGTAAGGTTAAGGTTAGGCATCGGGGAGGGAGGGTTGGGGTTAGGGTAGGGGTTAGAAAAATACTTACCGTTACTTCCTATGGGTGTTGGGATTCTGACTGTTGGGTTGTCACTGTCTGTATTCTGACCAGCAGCAGCCCGACAGCCGGCATTTCATACCCAACCTGAGGAGGGGAATGGAGGCAGTAGGAAGTCACAGACTGAGAGTTATATAGTGGAAGGAGCAAGGACCCAACAGCATGGATTTTATCAGGAAATGAGTGATGTGTTAGTACAGTAACAACAGGACAGTGGGTTGACCGTCAACCATCGTCAACCGTAGATGGTTCGTCACCAATGGCTAGTGGCTTTGCCATCAATGGTGTAGATGTGGGGCCAAATGTAATAGGGTGAGAGTTTAAAAAATGTGAGAGTTTAGCAGTAACCTCTCACATTGGTCGAGTTTTAGCTTCAAAATGGGAAAACATCTGGATGAGAGTTTTTTGAGTCTGAAAAACATGCAAGTTTGCTCTGCTGCTTTGTTTTTGGACTCTATTCCCTTTCAAAAGTGTATACTGTCACATTTTCTAAACTCTCACCCTATTACATTTGGCCCGTGATATTTTTCCAACATCAATGGCAGAGATGCGGCAATGGTCTTCGTTGTGCATGGTGTCCCATTCCTGTTGTGCCACTTAGCTCCGACCCCTCCAGTAATTGAACCACCAATCTCTCATGTCCCGCAGTAGTCATTCCCATTGATGGTTCAAAGCATCAATCCCATTGATGATTTCTTCCCATCGATGGAAAGTACGGATGATACCACCAATGGTGAACCATTCAACAGCCATCCCTACATGGCAGCATGTGACAGTGACAGGAGGGAATGAAGGCAGCAGGAAACCACAGACCAAATGTTATACAGGTGAAGAATCAGGTCTCCCTACAGCACATATTAGAAATGTGAGGCATCATTTAATCTGGCCCAGGAGCTTTATGGTATCAGATATACCTCTATATGTAAAATAAAATCATATATTCAATTTGTCATAATATTTATTCTTTTTCAGCTCCTTATGACCATAGGTCAGCGGTTCTCAAACTCGGTCCTCAGGACCCCACACACAGGTCACCCAGCAGGAACACAGGTGTAGTCATTACTCACTGACAAATATTAAAAGATCCACAGGTGGAGATAATTATTTCCTTTGTGATTCTGTAAGGAGACCTGGAAAACATGCACTGTTTGGCGGTCCTGAAGACCGAGTTTGTGAACCTGTGCCTTAGATACATTGGTTCATTTCAAATACTAAAACTAGACTGCAGAGAATCTGGATTTGAATAATTGTACAAACAGTATGTAAAGTGATATGCAAAATGATACGCATACAAAACTAATGCAGATAATAATAAGTCATACATACTATAAAGAAATATACAAAGCATGCTATTATTTCTCCAGTGTTTATGATTTTTGTAAATTTTTTAAAGCTTTGGCAAAGTTACTGTAGAATTACTTGAGCATTGGAGCCCCCCGGGGTCAGAACTGAATCATTGTAACAATCGTAGACATTTGCATACAATGACATCACTCATCTAAATATGCCTTTTGGAAAGAAAGTATGCTAATATCTTCATTTGGGGTTTGCTTAATGTCTTCCTCTTTCTCCTTTGCCATTAAAGCGTACAAATGGGCGTACAGTAAGTAAGAATACTGTGTGTCTTTAGGAGAAATGAGGAGATTAGGAAGAGCTGTCAGTCGGAAGACAGGATTGCTCTCACTAAGCAGCTGCCTATGCCCACACAAGGACATTCACAGATACAATGGCAGATTATAAACAGTGCAGAACCTGCCTCTCCTGGTGAAAGAAATCTGAGTATTTCAAGTTATGAGAATCTTCTTTCATTAGAAATATTTATAGCAACACAGAATTCATTGGGAGTGTTTAGTTAAACTAGCTCTAAAATGGAACATTTTGCTACTTTTATTGAAAAATAAAGGCAAAGTGTTTGATTTAGATGCCACACAGACATGCTGGGAATCTTGCTAATGTACATATAAATGCTGCTGCCTTACTACTGTACATCCCATTACTCCAAAAACATACTGGTAGGTTAATTGGCTCCCCATAAAAAAAAAAAAAATTGACCATAGTGTGTATGTGTGTGAGCATGTGATAGGGAATATAGGCCCTCATTCAGAGCCGCTCGTTAGCGGCAGTACGCTCGTTCCGAGCGATGTTTGCACATCTGCGCATGCGTACGGTTTTTAGTACGCATGCGCGAACCAGTCAGTGCGGCCGAAAATCGTTTGTACGCTATATTGCGAGTGCCTGCTATTTTGAGTGACAGAATGAGGCGTATGTGGGTGGTAACAGGGGAAGGTGCTTGAAAATGGGGAGTGGAGATCCGAACGCAGGCGTGCTTAAAGGTCAAAACGGGCGTTTTATGGGTGTGTATATTTAAAACAGCAGCGTCATTGTCCACGTCACTGGGTTATTTTATAGCCAGAACTGCTCGCAAATTTGTGGTAGCAAACACCAACCACAAGAATAGCGAGCAGTTCATACGCTGGTCGATGTACTCGATTAATCTAATAAATAGCGGACATGACGTATGGTGCGAGCGGCCAGGGGGTGTTTTTAACAAATAAACGAGCGTATGTTTTGCTCGTTCGTTCAGACTTAGAGGTGTGAACAGACTGCAATGTGCGTACGGATCATTTGAATAGCCACCCCTTGTTTTTAAACGAACGACCGCAAATAGCGAACGGCTCTGAATGAGGGCCATAGAGTGTAAGCTCCACTGTGGCAGGGACAGATGTGAATGGTAAGATATTCCCTGTAAAGCGCTGTGTAATATGTGTGCGCTACATAAATAATTGGTAATAAATAAAATAAATACAAATAAATTCTGTTTTAGTTACAATCAATTTAGCTACTTTTAGTTTTGCATTCTCTACCACACCTATTACATTACTATATATTGCACCTATTGTATTACTATAAATTGCTTTTCTTTTGTTAAATAAAAGGGACCAGTATAACCCTAATTCACTACTCTCTCTACTGTGTTAGGAACCAGCACTGTGCACTACAAACTTGATGACAACCAGCAGTGCATAAACAATGTATATTATTATCTGTGCAAACTGTCACGTGAGGATCAGGACTTGGACCCGGAGTGGAGCTAGGAGAGGTCTTCAGGGCAGATTGCTGGTACTGGATGGATATAGGTCAGGGTTGCCTACCTTTAATATTCTCTTCCCGGGAGAAGCCCGGGTAAAAGAAGCAGCAGGGGGCCGACGGGGGCGGGGCTTGATGATTCGCGTCATTAAGCCCCGCCCCCTCGTGGTAAAATTGCCGCGATTGGGCACAATTTACACAGGGGGCGGGGCCAAATGCTGTGATTCATGCAGAATCACAGCTTAAGCCCCGCCCCCTTCACGGAGACAGGCGATTGCCGCGGGTATTCTCCTAATTCTGCCCACTTCACTAGGAAGTGGGCAGAATGCGGGAGAAATGCCTACCCTTCCGGGGGTGCGGGGAGTTACCCGAAAAATCGGGAGCCTCCCGCGAAAACTGGGAGGGTAGGCATGTATGATGTAGGTTTCAGAGGGGTGTGATTCATGAGTGGCCCGCTGGCAGGTGGTAGCCCAGACAGAGGTAAACCCGACAGATATGCCGAGTACTGCCGACTGGTAACGGTCTGACTGGGGAGAAGCGCAGGCTGTTCGGATGTCAGCAGGACTCCCCCTAGGGGTGGTAGCCTGGAGAAGCACTGCTGTCTCACAGAGGTCTGACAAGAGTCAGACTGGAGTCTGGAGCAAGCAGGGTCTGTGGATAGTAGCTAGGAACAGGTAACAGCAAGGGAGCACAGAGAACTAGTACCCAGCTTGCACTGGGATTAATGTTGCACTGGCAAAGAAGACTGCTCAGCAGCCCTTAAATACCAAAGGAAGTGCATGGTTGCTAGGATTCCTGATAATGCTCTGGCTGGATTGGCTGAAATGAGTCACCTGATGAAATCCAAGATGGCGACGCCCATGTAGTGCTGCAGCACTGCCTAAAGTGACTCATACTGACACCTGCATTCAGAACTCTGTGTCTGTGTGACCCCGAAGTATGCAGCGCTGACCTCCAGATGCCCGCGCCCCCGCCAGAGGGACCCCGCCACAGCGTCCCAACAGGACACACACAGCCCTGGTCATGACATGCACCAATGCATTTGTTACTAAAAGCTCTAACAGGGCAGATGCACACTTAGGAGGGGTATCCTGTTGCCCGGAAATACAACTTTACTGATCAGGGCCTGGGGTGGTTGATAACCTAGGCTGAGGAATGTTATGCTTCCTAGTGGTTGGTCCCTCCCTTCGGACCAGTCAACTTACTGCATACAGCTAAGGATGAGGTGGAGGCGTGAGCTAGTAATTTAGTGGGGAGGTGTGTGTTTGGGTGTCGAATTTAATGGTGGATGGAAGTAAATACATTTTTGGTGTGGTGAGGGGTGCTACGTGTTCATTGTTGTGGGCTATTTACACTAATAGTGGGGTCGTGCTGGTGCCTATTTGTTAGAGAGGCCTAAATATTAAACATGGGTCTTCATGTTCTAACGCTGGGGCTGGTTGCAGGTGGGCAGTCATTGCTAGGCTTTCTATATTTATGTACATATACCTTTTCCAGGATCCACATCATTTAACTTAGGACATGAGCAGCAGCAGGTGGTCACATCAGTCCCTGTCCGAGTGGGGTTTACAATCTATGGGGGAGATGTATCAAAGCTTGGAGAGAGAAAGAGTGGGTGTAGATAAAGTACCAACCAATCAGCTCCTTACTGTCATTTGACAGGCTGTGTTTGAAAAATGACAGCTAGGAGCTGATTGATTGGTGCGTTATCTCTCTCCACTTTACTAACTCCGTACAGCGCTGTGCTGTCCTATACTATAGCCGCAGACAACCCCCTGGACGTCACAGTGATTGTTCATTTATCACTTGCGCAGTCCTACACATGCATCTATGGTATTTATATAAATTATATTATAGATACCTATAACGCACGTATGTAAGAAACAACTCGGGAAAATTACTTTTCAATGATTTTTCCCTTAGTTACACTATTTTCAAATGAAAAAGCAAGATTAGCTCAAGTTTAAAGAAAACAAAATAGTCACAACAGGCTGATGATGGCCCGTGCTGTATACACTTGTTATATACACCCATAAATCTTTCCAACAGCATGGGGTCACCCCTCATATTAATAAACCCTCCGGCCAGTAAGGCTGATTCACATGGTCAGGATGGAAGGACACAGCGGTCACCTTCTTCTGACCACCATAACCATCCTGACCGACCGGCTATGGTTTATAGCAACGGAAAACAGGGAGTTTAGAGGCCAATAAATGTCATTTTCTTTAGATATTGTGCACCATCATACAGAGATCTAGCCCAGTAATATTGGAGTAACAGCACATCATATATACGCATAACCAGTGAAATAAATGAAGTAATTTAAAGGGGCATGTGCCAAATTAAGGAACTTGGCATGTAATACATGGGTATACAATCGGGAAACAGGCTGCCTTAACACCGACAGCCGGCTTCCCGACTGTCATATCCTGGCAAGGGTGAAATGGCGGGCGTCTATATCTAGACGCCTGTCATTTCCCCGACGCCGCGAGCAGACAGCCGCGGGGGGGGAGGGTTAAGTTTAGGGCACCCGGGGGGGACTTAGGGTTAGGTACCCCTCCGGGGGACTTAGATTTAGGCAGCGGGAAAGGGGGGGTTAGGGTTAGGCACAGAGGGAGGATTAGTTAGGCACCCCTAAGGAGGGTTAGGGTTAGGGGGGTTAGGTTAAGTTAGTTTATACTTACCTTAGCGACGATCGGGATTTCCAGCGCTGTCGGGCTTCTACTGCCGGGAACTCTGCATTTGTCGGGCTGCCGCTGCGGCCGGCGGTATTTCATACCGATCCCAATACATGTAGAGCTTTTTAAACTGTATTCATTAGTAACAAAGGTCTGCGATGAAAAGGCCTTTTTAACGAATTTATGTGGATACTTATAGATTTATGGCTTCTGGACACAAAAATTACTCCCGATTTTTCATATCACATCATGTTTTTCTGCAAAACGTGTATTTAGGAAAAAGTCATTTTTTTTCATATTCTTTAAAGTAATACATTTATTCTGCCTACATTTATTATAAAACATTGGGCCTGATTCAGACCCACTCGCGAGCGGCTGTCTGCTCGCAAGTGGGTCGATGTTATGCACTGAGCATGCGCACGACGGAGGGAGCTCCGTCGTGCGCATGCGCCAGACGCGACGAGCGAAGGAAATTCCTTCGCTCGTTGTGTCCGATCAAAGGGGGCGTGCTGTCAATGTTGATTGACAGCACGTCCCCTTTGGTGGGCGTGCCGGGGGCGTGCCTCCCTGACGGGGGCGTTCCCACGGGAACGCCTCCCGTCAGAAGCTGGCCCACTGACATCACTAGTGATGTCAGTGGGAGTGATTTTGGCTCTGATAGAGCCAAAATCACTCCGGAGCTTGCAGTTGAAAACCTCAACCGCAGGCTCCGGCTCGCAAATTCGATGGTCGCGATGGTCTCGACCATCGTGGCCATCACAAAGCACGCTCGTATAGCCTGTGGGTGGTGACCCACAGCTATACGAGCGTCCAGGAGGACGCTCCATGAAAATGGAGCCCGGCCCTCATTCAGAGCGTGCGCTCTGCTCAGAGCGTACGGCTCTGAATGAGGGCCATTGTCTTAAATGAATCCAGTTGGTTGTATAGAACGTTGCAATTCAGTTCTCGTCATAAAACTTCCCCTGCCCAGTGCTGGATAAAGGTCCACATGGGCCTGGAGCTGAAATTCACAAAGGGCCTAAACCCAAATACTGTCAAAAAGAACATTGCACACACAATACAACTACAAGATGAGCTGGTGAAGGTGGAACTAAATACAACAGATGCAACACAATTTTGCCCTGTGCCGGCTCATTTTAACCCCTGCCTACCACCACATACACACACAGTACACACACACACACACTCTACACCAAGACGGTAAAGATGTAGAAAGAAGATACCAGGGTCGTTGGGACGTCAGCATGATGGCTGACTACTGCTGGATGATACACAGAGACGACACAGAAAAAGCTTATAAGCGAAAAGCAACAAAACGAAGTTTGAAGACAAAAAAAACAAGATATTAGCAATTTTTTTCAATAATTATGGTTTTGTTTCTATTGTTGTTTGATTTTATTGTTATTTTATTATGTAATTAAGACAAAAACAGTGTGATATCATCTATACTTCTTCGTATTTCACAATTAATATGTCAAAAACAATTAAACTTTTTTTCTTAAAAATGTATGTAACCCCCTTATAGGTAAATGTGAAGTGGTAATTGTTTTAAATATACTATTTCTTGATGTACACAGGAGTATAAGTAAGAATATAAAAGTATTATTAAAAAAGCTTTCAATACCTTAAATTTCACAGACCTGCGTAATTACTGTAGCAATTTGTGATGTGATAACAGGACCTACATAAAATGGCCATAAAAGCCAACACATAGTATTGTTGATGTAAAAATGTTATACAAAATCATACTGGAGGCTCCCCATTGTGTATGGGGAATATTATATGCACGCAGGGTCGGTGCAAGGTTTATTGACACCCTAGGCATAGCTTCCATTTACAGGGCCACCAAAAGATCTTTCAGGTCTTTGTACTGGGGGTAGAGGTCAAATTGTGTGTGTGCATGTGGGGGAGGGGGCAATGTTGTAAATATTTGGGCCCTCTGCAGAAACTGTACTGCCCTTTTGTCATCCCTACCAATCCCGAACCCCACAATGGTCCTGTCAGGATGTGGTCTGGGATCGGCCTTTACTCACCGCTGTACTGGTGTCTCTAGGCTCCGAGGCGTGCAGACGCCAGTTCTAGTGCCGGGTTAGGGCTGAGGATTCTCCCCGGGGTCTGCTAGGACTTCCATGTGTGTGTCCTGCCTCCTGTGTTAGCAGGCATGGGCGCAGCCATGTTGGTTCATCTCACCTGGTCAGTCTCCTCCAATGGCAGCCCGGCAGTCTCCCAGTATTTAGGTCCTACTCCTGCGACAGGAAGTTGCTGATCAACATCGCTGTATAACTGCTTATAGTCGTTCCTGGTGATGCTTGAGATGCTCAAGCA
Organism: Taudactylus pleione; assembly: GCA_031769625.1. Lineage (NCBI taxonomy): Eukaryota > Metazoa > Chordata > Amphibia > Anura > Myobatrachidae > Taudactylus > Taudactylus pleione. Next base: position 6,259,857 of record JAUIMM010000532.1, on the reverse strand, counting down.
TCATCCTTGAGAAAGAATCTATTGATTTGAAACGCGTTGGGTGCAGAAGAGGGGGCCACACAAGGGCAGAAGGCAAGGCAACTGGACCCAGACACCACATCACTCCCAGCATCTGATGTCATCAGTTCCCACCGCAGCGAAAGCATTACTGCTTCCTTGCAAGACATCGCCCTGAAGAGGAAAAAAGCTGTCCTAGCCCAGTATAGGGTAAGTTAGGGACAGCACTTCCACAACACTGGACCATACCAGCAATTGGCCCCCCCAACCAGTCCCTAAGAGGCTATAACCATTGTGGTCATATGACCCATTGTTTTTAATTCTCTGGCTTTTCACTCTTTCTATTCCCAATCCCAGCCTTAACCCTTCCCCATTCTATTTCTACCTTTTGTTACTTCAATTCTTTTTACTTGATTACCCTTTCCCCACCCCCGTTTTTATAAAAAAAATATAAAAAAAGACTCTATATATATATTTATTTATTTATTTTTTGGTGGCTTTAGTCTAGCGCTCAGTCCACAGCTGCAAGGCTGTAGTGCTTTTTAATTTAACATTTATTGCTGAGCTGCTGCATACAAATTTCAAGCGCTGCTCGCTATCTATATTTTTGCCATATACTGTAGTGTATATAATATTGCCAATCTACAAAAGGATATCTTCTATCTGGATTTATTCAAACTTCTAATGGGCCTATTCATTATTTATTAAGGATCTGACTTGCCACAAGCAAATTAGTATTGCGGTATAGATGCGGTATAAAGGAAAAAAAAAGCAGGGCCTATGACGGAGGCTTGTGGTAGATGAAGCCCCCACCTCATGCCTTCTAAGGTACTGTAAAAAGAGCAGCGGGTTTGGGGTCTTAGCACCCGGGAGACAGAATGTTGCCTTCAAGCGGGGTAGAGTCACTACCTCAGTGGTACAGAGGACCCCAGAGCTTCTACTGGCCCCCGGTGTGACACAAAGAGACAAACTCTTAAGGAGCAGCTTGATGAGTAAATGAAAACCAGGTTAGGAGAGTGTCCTGAAGTCTGCAGTGTCTAATGCCAGCAGAGGAGTCTGGGAGAACTAGCAGCGACTGATGGCCTTTAGATTTAGCAGTGTTCATGTCATAAACTTTCATTTACAAATGATGGACAGAACTGTTGCCTAGCAACCGCTGTTCTCATAAACCGCTGCAAGTTTTAACTGTTTGTTCAAATGAGGGCAAACAAAAATCTCCAGCCAAGAAGCTGCCAATGTTATCTCATGGGGGAAAAGGAATATCCATTCCTGACCCGACAACAGGCCAATCATCAGGTTCCGTCACCACAATTATATTACTTACTAAGGGCCTGATTCAGAGCCACTCATAAGCAGCAGCTCGTTCGCTCCGAGCGATGTTTGGCCAACTGCGCATGCGTACGGATCGTTATACGCATGAGCGAACCAGTCAGTGCGGTCGAAATTCATGTGCTCGCAAAATAGCGAATGCCTGATAATTTGAGTGACAGAATGAGGCGTATGTGGGTGGTAGGGGAAGGTGCTTGAAAACGGGGAGTGGAGATCCGAACGCAGGCGTGCTTAAAGGTCAAAACGGGCGTTTTACGGGTGTGCATAATTAAAACAGCAGCGTCATTGACCACGTCACTGGGTTATTTTATAGCCAGAACTGCTCGCAAAATTGTGGTAGCAAAAACCGACCCCAAGAATAGCGAGCAGTTCATACCCTGTTCGATGTACTCGATTAATCTAATAAATAACATAGGATGCGTGCGGCCAGGGGGCGTAGTTTCCCAAAAAACGACCGCAAGTTTTGTTCGCTCGTTCAGACCTAGAGGCGTGAACAGACCGCAAACAGCGAACGGTTCATTTGAATAGCCACCCCTATTTTCAGGACGAGCGAGCGCAATCGCTAATTGCGTCCGGCTCTGAATGAGGGCCTAAGTAGCAAGAGATGCTTTGCCCTGCAAACTATGCATGATGCAGTCTATTTGCAGACCCAGCTAATCAATCTCACATTACTAACTCCGTACAGCACTGTGCTGTTCTATACTATAGCCGCTGACAAACCGCTGGACGTCACAGTAATTGTTCATTTATCACTTGCGCAGTCCTACACCCATTAAAATAATTCTGTGACCTCTAACCTTTATAGGGAAGGCTCGTGTGTGACCAAAATTGCAGGTTTGGCGTACTGTGGTTTTATGGGCTGTAATACATGTATACAGTATTTAAATGTTTTTGGTTTTCTGTTAAATCTTTTTTTTGGTGTATTTTTTTTTATTTTTCCTTTTTTAAATGTTGTCCTCCCGCTCGGCACTATGGGAGAGACATCATGACGTCTCTCCCATCACCCACTGCAGGAGCCGGAGCTCATGAGTGAGCTCCAGCCCGGCTCCCTCTGTGGATGCAGCAGCCAGTGAGAGTCTGACTCTCATTGGCTGCTTTAACAAATACACCGCTGCCGGGTAGTACGAGTGTACTACCCAGCGGCGGTGTTTTTGTTACTGTGTAGTGCGGACCGCACTCACCGCGGTCCACACTACACTTACTGAAACCGTCGGCGCAGGGGGGATTTCTGGGTACTCAGAACCCCCCCCTGCGTGCGCATATGCAGTGTCAGTGCATATTGTGGGGCAGTGTAGATTGTTCTATGTAATGTGAGAGGAGTGGAGGGCTGAAAGAGGCAGGGAGGGGAAGAGGGATGGAAAGTTCTCAGTGCTGACTACACAGAACAGAATGATGGTGTTACAGATGCAACTCCTAACCTCTGGGAGTATACACATGGTGCAGCTGCGGCCACTTGTCTTGGTGACGTCCCCGTGCATCGTCATCCAGTGACATCCGGCAGCTACTACCCCAGTCAGTCATGCCCACCTGATGCCACAATACAGAAGAGAAGGCATGCTGCAGGACAAGAAGCAAGTGAGATGGCCAGCCCATGGCGTGCTGACAGTGACGTCACCTGCGCTGTGTCTTGCCATTGGATTTCCTGGACAACACCCATCCAGGATGAGCAAGACTCCAGACTATGGACAGCACTGCTGATGTACAGAGAGCACCTGACTGGGAAGGGAACAGCTGTGTGGGGGACAGAGAGCACCTGACTGGGAAGGGAACAGCTGTGTGGGGGACAGAGAGCACCTGACTGGGAAGGGAAAAGCTGTGTGGGGGACAGAGGACACCTGACTGGTAAGGGAAAAGCTGTGTGGGGGACAGAGGATACCTGACTGGGAAGGGAACAGCTGTGTGGGGGACAGAGAGCACCTGACTGGGAAGGGAACAGCTGTGTGGGGGACAGAGAGCACCTGACTGGGAAGGGAAAAGCTGTGTGGGGGACAGAGGATACCTGACTGGGAAGGGAACAGCTGTGTGGGGGACAGAGGACACCTGACTGGGAAGGGAAAAGCTGTGTGGGGGACAGAGGGCACCTGACTGGGAAGGGAACAGCTGTGAAAGGGACAGAGAGCACCTGACTGGGAAGGGAAAAGCTGTGTGGGGGACAGAGGGCACCTGACTGGGAAGGGAACAGCTGTGTGAGGGACAGAGAGCACCTGACTGGGAAGGGAACAGCTGTGTGGGGGACAGAGAGCACCTGACTGGGAAGGGAACAGCTGTGTGGGGGACAGAGAGCACCTGACTGGAAAGGGAAAAGCTGTGTGGGGGACAGAGGATACCTGACTGGGAAGGGAACAGCTGTGTGGGGGACAGAGGACACCTGACTGGGAAGGGAACAGCTGTGTGGGGGACAGAGAGCACCTGACTGGGAAAGGAACAGCTGTGTGGGGGACAGAGAGCACCTGACTGGGAAGGGAACAGCTGTGTGGGGGACAGAGAGCACCTGACTGGGAAGGGAACAGCTGTGTGGGGGATAGAGGACACCTGACTGGGAAGGGAACAGCGGTGTGGGGGACAGAGAGCACCTGACTGGGAAGGGAACAGCTGTGTGGGGGACAGAGAGCACCTGACTGGGAAGGGAACAGCTGTGTGGGGGACAGAGGACACCTGACTGGGAAGGGAAAAGCTGTGTGGGGGACAGAGGATACCTGACTGGGAAGGGAAAAGCTGTGTGGGGGACAGAGGATACCTGACTGGGAAGGGAACAGCTGTGTGGGGGACAGAGAGCACCTGACTGGGAAGGGAACAGCTGTGTGGGGGACAGAGAACACCTGACTGGGAAGGGAACAGCTGTGTGGGGGACAGAGAGAACCTGACTGGGAAGGGAACAGCTGTGTGGGGGACAGAGAGCACCTGACTGGGAAAGGAACAGCTGTGTGGGGGACAGAGGACACCTGACTGAGAAGGGAACAGTTGTGTGGGGGACAGAGAGCACCTGACTGGGAAGGGAACAGCTGTGTGGGAGACAGAGGACACCTGACTGGGAAGGGAACAGCTGTGTGGGGGACAGAGAGCACCTGACTGGGAAGGGAACAGCTGTGTGGGGGACAGAGGACACCTGACTGGGAAAGGAACAGCTGTGTGGGGGACAGAGGACACCTGACTGGGAAGGGAACAGCTGTGTGGGGGACAGAGGACACCTGACTGGGAAGGGAACAGCTGTGTGGGGGACAGAGGACACCTGACTGGGAAGGGAACAGCTGTGTGGGGGACAGAGGACACCTGACTGGGAAGGGAACAGCTGTGTGGGGGACAGGGGACGGCTTGAGATCTAGAGAAGATTGTAAAATATGAACCAAAGGTTGGGTACAAATAGAAGCAATATGCAATATATTTTGTGCCGTCTAGGACAAAAGGAAGACTGAGATTAGCATTTGCATATTCCCGCTATCGCTATAGCGAGAGAGCGGTTGCGAACGTGTCTGCATTACCGACCATCTCTGGATTAGGCTCACAATTGTGAATCTTCCCATAAATATGCTACAGTTGTAGGCGGCTTTGCTTTCACCCTTCTGTCCAGTTCATCCCACCCACACCAGCTCAATGGGGTGTAAGATGGAGACTGTGCGGCACTCCCATGATTTGAAGCCATCTTGTTGTTCTCCACAAAAGGATGTTCTGACAGAGGACGGGTTTTGTACTAACACTAAAATGTGATTAAACCACCAATAACTGCTATTTTCGGAGGTTGTGCCATATTTCCCTATGTACCAAGCTCCGGAAAGTGCTCCCTATAGACAACCTCGCTAAGCTTGTGGTAAGTGGAGAGATGTATCACATTTAATATTCTATACTTGATACATCCCGCCCATAGCCTGGACGTACCTTTTGAGTCATTATTTTGCACCTTGACAAACAAGGTGTAGACCAGTGGCTATTGCATCATACTTGTCTTGTCTCCCGAAATGGTCGAGAGCCTACCGAAGATCGTGTGTCGCTCCCAACCCCCTGGAAAAGTGGGCAAGTCTAACGGCCAGCGCAACCCGCCATCCGCTCACCCCGTTTAAGTGGTTTGTTCAGGGGAGCTGATGACGTGATTTTGCGCTGAATCGCGTCATTGTGGCCCCGCCCCCAGCTACACAATGCTGGTAATCTTTGCATTGTGTAGCGGGGGGTGGGGCCTCAATCGCACAGCCACGCCCCCTGCCCCCGCCCGCAAAATTGCGTCACGTCCCCCATCCCCTCCACCGCTGAGCCGAGCTGGCTGCCTCTTCCTGGAAGAGGCAGCCAGATTATCGACAAGCCTGTATTGCATGGTGCTTCAAAATCCTGTGGTAGCCCTTTTAGTTAAGGTTGCCAGTCACTCTGTGTAAGTTGACTTGAGATCCAGCAAAAAAATAAAACAGACTATGATGATCCCTCCTTCCAAAACTGTTGCAAGGCATGCTGGGATTTGTAGTTCCTGGAGGGATGCTTATTGCCCACCCCTGCCGTAGAGTAATGAGGTATGCCTTTCTTTTGTCTGGGAGCAAGGATTTCCCACCCTAATAACCTGTGGAGTGTAGGTCAGAGCCTCACGCTAATTGAATCCATCTCTTGGGAGTCAGCGGTACAGAACTGTAAAATGGTCCTTCCAAGTTTCACCAATGCACTGTTCAAAGTCACTTTTGAGTTTCTACTTAGCTTCCAAAGTCTCACAATACTCAACACTGTACTAATGACATCCAATTATAATGCAATTACAGCACTACCAGCTACATTATTACATCATTAGCCGTTAAGTCAGTTTGCGGAAGGGTATGTTTATTCGTGCATTCAGTCCCCAGCATCTGCCAAACATAATTGCTAGTCAGATAATTCCATATGCAGCCCATATGAAGGACAATAAACGTAAATCTCTTCCAGGGGGTATATTTACTGAAGTTCGATTTTGAAGGCGATTTTAAAGTCCACTGAAATCAACAGACATCGAGGTCATGTTTCAGTGTCTAAATTGCAGAATTATTAACAGTCGGTTTTGAATTCGGTTTGAAAATCGGCGTAGATGTCAGTCGTATTTTGCAGGTGTAAATGCCGTTGGTTTTAATCTTTCAGTTCAAAACTGGCAGCAAATAGAACCTAGAACACGAAGGCAAACCCATCCAAAAAAATGGGTTGCAATCGGAAAACCGACTGTCTTAATCCCGACAGCCGGCTTCCCGATTGCTTTATCCCGGCGTGGGATAAATGACCGGCGTCTATATCTAGACGCCTGTCATTTACCCGACGCCGGGAGACCGGCGCCCGGCATCCCGATTGAAGGGATGTCAGGCGCCGCCAGCGGACAGCCGCGGGGGGGAGGGTTAGGATTAGGGCTCCCGGGGGGGACTTAGGGATAGGCACCCCCGGGAGGGTTAGGCTAGGGGGAGGGAGGGTTAGGCACTCCCTGGGGGGACTTAGGGTTAGGCACCCCCCCTGGGGGACTTAGGTTTAGGCAGCGGGGGGTTAGGGTTAGGCACTTAGAGGGGGGATTAGGGTTAGGCACTTGGGGGGGAGGTTAGGGTTAGGCACCCCTAAGGAGGGTTAGGGTTATTGGGTTAGGTTAGTAGATACTTACCTTAGGGACGATCGGGATTTCCAGCGCTGTCGGGCTTCCGCTGCCGGGAACTCTGGTTTTGTCGGCCAGGCGCTGCCGGGATTCGAACTGTCGGCCACAGGGCCGGCGGTATTTCATACTGATTCCATAATTATGATCTGTGCAGGCTTCTTAGGGTTACAGTAAATGAAAGTGTTAAAAAGTTTAAAAAACAACGGCAAATATAATACCCAGCCCTGGACCTTTCAGCCTGGGCCAGTACTGGAAAATAGGGGGAAAAAGGGGGTGTAGTCCGGAAGCCGACGGTCTAAATGCCGACCGTAATCCCGACTAGGGACGAATGACAGGCGTCTAAATGTAGACGCCTGTCATTTGACCGACGTCTGGAGACCGGCGCCTGGCATCCCGATCGAGCGGCTGCCGGCTGCCGCAGTGGACAGCCGCGGGGGGGGGGGAGGGTTAGGTTTAGGGCTCCCGGGGGGAACTTAGGGTTAGGCACCCCCCCCGGGAGGTTAGGGTTAGGCTAGGGGGAGGGAGGGTTAGGGTTAGGCACCCACTGGGGGAGGTTAGGGTTAGGCACCCCCCCGGGGGACTTAGGTTTAGGCAGCGGGGAAGGGGGGATTAGGTTTAGGCACTTAGAGGGGGGGTTAGGGTTAGGCACAGGGGGGGGAGGTTAGGGTTAGGCACCCTAAAGGAGGGTTAGGGTGTAGAATTAGATTAGTTTATACTTACCTTTAGGACGATCAGGATTTCCTCCTTTGTCGGGCAGCCGCTGTCGGGATTTAATACATATCACACCCGAAAAAAGTGGTGTGGGGTCCCCACTATTTTTCTATAACCAGCACTGTGCTGAACTGGGATCCAGCCAGGATGCCGGCGGACGGAATGCCGGAGGATACAGACGCTGAAATCCCAACGCCCGTCAGAATGCCGACGTCGGCATCTCGAAGGGATCAAGATACCGATGTCGGCATCCTGACTGTCAGCGTCCCGAAGGTAAGTATGCTGGTTAGGGTTGGCCGGGGATGGGGGCGTTAGGTTTCGGGATCTGCCGGGGTGGATTAGGCACGGACCGGGGAGGGTTAGGCTGCGGGGAGGAGGGTTGAGGGTTAGGCACCGCCGGGGGTAAGGTTAGAGTTAGGCACTGCCTGGGGAGGGTTAGGTTTAGGGTGAGGGAAGGGATTAGGTTTAGACACCACTGGTGGGGGGTTAGGGTTGGGTGGGAGAGGGATAGGGTTAGGTTACTTATCAGCCCCTATTGGGATCTTCACCATCAGGATGCCGCTGTCAGACTTCTGACCGCCGGCATCCTGTCCGCTGGTATATCATACCGATTCCAGCTGAACCAGTCGGGGTGGTAATGCCATAGTAGGGGGGACACAGCGCAGGACATCAGACAGCAGACGGTTCATCAATAATCTTGTGAAAATCCATTCTGAAGTTTTTACAAAAATATATATGAACCCATAGTTTTATGTTACAGTATATATTATCTCATGAATGCAAAACGTAAAAATCACATGCATAGAAATATTCAGAGAAACGTTGGTGCAGGGGGAGGGGGATAGGATTAGTCAGTCGCTGCTACCTTGCAGGGATTATTGAAAAACTATTTTATAAAAAGGCAAATTATAGCTATAATACAATTCGCTGTTATGTGAAAGAACACTTTGTTACATTGACAATTATATATCTAAAAGCTTTTATGACCTAACAAAAGGTTTGATAATTTGGCTATTTTACTATGATAATTTTCTATTAAATGATGATTAAAGGGGATGAGATCTCCTGGGGTATTTCCCGGTAAGGGTCGCCCACATTACTACTCGATGTCACATTAGTCAGTTAAAAAATAATGTAAAAACATCTAAACTTATAGGAAACTAACCTTCCACTGGATATCAGAGCAATCTACAGTAACACACACTAAGTGTCTCACCGGTCCAATCCCGACAACAGCAACCACGAGAAGAATGACTCTGCTCCACACAATTTGACGTCAATGGGTACTTTTACCTTTATGTACCTTTACGGTTTACGTTAGTTTACAGTAAGTCATAGGTAATAAACTTTTTACATTGAAATGAAGACAATTTTAAAGGAGCTTGGTTATTTTGTCATAGTAGAGCAGCGCTGGAGCAGGGCTCTGTGCCGGACCGGCCCCCCATATACGTGGGATATCGTTCCAAGGGGTCGTGGCCAACGGGAGCAGGCAGGACACTCCGGTCAGGTATCCACATGTTGCAGGGTGCATGTCTGGATCATCCTCTGCGGTAGCGTTACTGGCTGCAGGGTGCTGTTCCAAATGTAGGTTCCGTGTGGCAGCGACAGTGCTGACCACAGGGCCCTGTGCTCCAGGTGCCAGAACCACTTACACACCCCTAGTCACAGCCCTGTAATGCAGTCATTGCTTTTGGAGGAGTATGCAACCCGTTTATTCATTTGCAGTTTATCATTCCCACCTACTTTTGACTTCACAACTTAAATGTTTCTCTCTACTTCATTCACTGGCTGGTTGTAAGATGCCGCATCTATTTCAAGACTGGCTCACTGACTTTTTAAAGCCCCATATAACCAGAGCTCATGGTACATGCAGCGGCTTCTGATTCCTTGCTGCCCCGCTCGCTTACTTCAATCCATAGATGAAGGACTATTAGCAGTACTGTACCTAGAGTCTCATGTATGTACTTCATTTAGAGGTATATCTTTTAGCTTTTTGGCTCCGACTCTCTGGAACGTGCTTACTCGTACAGTTCAAGTGGCCTCCACTCCAAAAACGTTTAAAAAACAGACCCAAGACTCACCTGTTACTCACGCGTTTCACTAATGTCCCTTCAGTCTTGAAAAAAGAGAAAAGAAAACACAAACCAAATGATTGTGTCATGTGTTTTTGTTTGTTCCCTCTCTGCAAATGTAAAGTTCTTTGATTGCTACTCGGAGAAAATATAAACATATTATTATTAATTATTATTACTACAGGTTGAGTCTCCCATATCCAAATATTCAGAAATACGGAATATTCCGAAATACGGAATATTTTTAGCATGACTGAGAGAGTGAAACTTTTGCTTTCTGATGGTTCAATGTACACAAATTTTGTTCAAAGCACAAAATTATTAAAAATATAGTATAAAATTACCTACAGGCTGTGTGTATACGGTGTATATGAAACATAAATGAATTCTGTGTTTAGATTTGGGTCCCATTCCCAAGAGATTTCATTATGATATGCAAATATTCCAAAATACAGAATATTCCGATATCCAAAATACCCCCGTTCCCAAGCATTTTGGATATGGGAGACTCAACCTGTATTATATTTTAGTTGCATTGTAAGACTGATTTATTCTACAAAGACTCTACAAGACAGCTAATACCATGTGTTATTTAATTCACTAATGTCGGTGGGATCTGCTCTTTGCGTTCACATTACCTGTAACCATGAGTCTACCGCTCATGGACTCTACATGCAGATATTTCCCTGAGGAGATGAAAAAGCTCCTGAAATACAACACCATTGAAATGAACACTTTAGCCTGTCAGACACAAGCTGTAAAAAGCTATTGATACAGTATATAAAAGCAGCATCTTCACTAGAAGATAAAAGAGGCTCATAAATGCCCATGAATATGGTCCTAAATTTCTTCCGGCTCTTGTGAGCAGAAATAAAGCTGTTTATAAAAACTAGATATAACACCAGCACTATATACGATAGAGGTTTGTGGACAGTTATTCAATGAAATCCTATTAGCCCAAACAAATGTTTAACTAGAATTATATTTAAATTTAAAGAAATGTTCCCCCTAGTACAGCGACTGTCTCAGAAGAGAGGTAGGTTTAGTAGCCACATTCTCTGCAGCAGTCCCATCCTTATCTCTAATGTTTTTTCGGGCTGTAAACGGTGACCGCTTATAGCATATGCAAAACATGGGCCTCATTCAGAGCTGCGCGCAATTCAGTCTGGCTACGGATGTCGCCATTTTTGGCAGACGACTCATTGCAGTCCAGGCAATTCAAATGAGTACAAATTTAGCTGGGCGGCATATGAGTGGTTCCCACATAACATAAGTTTTCCATGAGCGCGTCATGGGCTCGTCACCAAATTGCAGGCTATCCTAAGGCGAGCACATGTGGGAACCCATTCTACTTCAGACGCATCTCTTGAACCAAGGATTGGGCTGCTCCAAGGGTGTGTTGATAATGAGGGTAACTACTTTCACCAGTAGATGGATGGGTTTGGTGCAAAAAGCATAAATGCAGAAAACTCTGAATAATGGCTGAAACCCACAAATTCAGCCACTCTACCTGCAATTCTGAATGAGGCTCTTTGTATTGATATTGACTTCGTAGTAATAAGGGGGGGGGCGCCAGTGCTGTTTCTGGCACAGGACACTAAAAAGTCTAGTTACGGCACAATGAGTAAGAGGGGGCTGTGTAATGGGCACAGTGAGTAAGAGGGGGCTGTGTAATGGGCACAGTGAGTAAGAGAGGGCTGTATAATGGGCATGATGAGTAAGGGGGCTGAGTAATAGGCACAGTGAGTAAGAGGTGGCTGTATAATGGGCACAGTGAGTAAGAAGGGGCTGTGTAATGGGCACAGTGAGTCAGAGGGGGCTGTATAATGGGCATGATGAGTAAGGGGGCTGAGTAATGGGCACAGTGAGTAAGAGGTGGCTGTATAATGGGCACAGTGAGTAAGAGGGGAACTGTGTAATGGGCACAGTGAGTAAGAGGGGGCTGTATAATGGGCACAGTGAGTAAGAGGGGGCTGTGTAATGGGCACAGTGAGTAAGAGGTCGCTGTATAATGGGCACAGTGAGTAAGAGGTGGCTGTGTAATGGGCACAGTGAGTAAGAGGGGGCTGTATAATAGGCACAGTGAGTAAGTGGGGGTCTGTGTAATGGGCACAGTGAGTAAGAGGTGACTGTGTAATGGGCACAGTGAGTAAGAGGTGGCTGTATAATGGGCACAGTGAGTAAGTGGGGGTCTGTGTAATGGGCACAGTGAGTAAAAGGTGACTGTGTAATGGGCACAGTGAGTAAGAGGGGGCTGTATAATGGGCACAGTGAGTAAGAGGTGGCTGTATAATGGGCACAGTGAGTAAGAGGTGGCTGTATAATGGGCACAGTGAGTAAGAGGGGGCTGTATAATGGGCACGGCTAGTAAGAGGGGGACTGTGTAATGTGCACAGTGAGTAAGAGGGGGCTGTATAATGGGCACAGTGAGTAAGAGGTGGCTGTATAATGGGCACAGTGAGTAAGAGGTGGTTGTATAATGGGCACAGTGAGTAAGAGGGGGCTGTATAATGGGCACAGCGAGTAAGAGGGGGCTGTGTAATGGGCACAGTGAGTAAGAGGTGGCTGTATAATGGGCACGGCTAGTAAGAGGGGGATGTGTAATGGGCACAGTAAGTAAGAGGTGGCTGTATAATGGGCACAGTGAGTAAGAGGGGGTTGTGTACTGTTCAGTTTCTTGACCTAGGCAATGCCTCGCACAATATGCTAATAATGATAAAAATTACCATAGCTCAGAAACAAAACCTAAAGTAAATGTATCATAGGATGTTGTCTTTAGCTTCCCACATTCCCATAGCTCAGAGTCAGGCCTCGAAGACGATAATTAGAACAGGTAGATGAGGAGATAGATGGTAACAGCACGAATAGAGTTCAGTGATGGATGAAAACCTGTCTGGAATCAATTGCAGCATAGAAAGACAGGGGACAATTAAGGAGAGAGTTGGGGCTTTAAATGGATTTTAGGCTGCAATGGAACAGAGGTAACTTTTCATGTTGACATTTCCGTCAGTAAGAAGCCTGTCATAGGAAGATCCTGTGCCAAAGGGCAAACTCTTCTACAGAGTTACAACTTCATTCCCATACCGCCTAATTGAATGACTTTACCACTGTCATCTCCCCGCATTTAGCTTACCATAAATTATTATTTCCTCAGATCCTGGCCAAGTCGTCCTAGTCCTGGAGGACCTCTGCAAGAGCAGCTGGGAGGAGAGAAGAAAGAGAAGATATACGACAGAAGACTTTACATATATCAAACAGATTCAGTCGGGTACAAGAGGGAGTTCTGTCTCTGAGCCCTGGGATGTCACTGGCAGAGGTCACTTTCTCAGACGAGATCTCAGACAATGTAAGGAAAGTAGGTTAGCTGTGAGGAGGTTTTCGCATAGGAAATGACAGAATAAATTCTGCCTGCAGTTTGATATGCAGAAAGACGCTATTAACCCTGCGTTGGGGATAGATCATGTCACTAAATCATTTACAGGTTGAGTCTCCCATATCCAAATATTCCGAAATACGGAATAATTTTGGCATGACTGAGATAATGAAACCTTTGATTTTTGAGGGTTCAATGTACACAAACTTTGTCTAAGGCCCAAATTATTACATATATTGTATAAACTTACCTTCAGGCTGTGTGTATAAGGTGTATATAACACATACATGCATTCTGTGTGTATATTGGGGTCCCATTTCCAAGATATTTCATTATAATATGCAAATATTCCAAAATACGGAATATTCCGTTATCCAAAATACCCTTCGTCCCAAGCATTTTGGATATGGGAGACTCAACCTGTATTAACGTGGTAATTCAACAAGGACTATTCTAAACTGCATGAAAACATTTATTCTTATTTTAAATACATTTTGTTTTTTAAAAAATACACAGATTACACGTGCAGCCATATTGGGGTCTGCACTAATACAAACGTGCCTAATTTATTCATCTCCTCTCTGGGAGAAAACGTCCCCTCTCTGTCTAGTTTTAGCAATTTCCATCTGTAAAATGTTGCACGGAAAAGCTCCCACAGTCGCGCCTATTGGCGGTCGCTCACCTGCGTCTTTATGCAAACTCCTTCCCCAGTGTACATCTGTGCGGCCCAAAAGTGCAAGAACTGAGACGCCCACTTTTACCCCGCATGCTGTAATACAGATTGACGCATCGGTTGCGCCATCGAGACTTGCAACAGCCCCCATGACAGCGGCAGTTTCTCTCTTGATGGAGGCCTCCTATGCTTGCGGCTGTGCGCCTGGGAATGCAGCCGCTTCCGCTGACACGTCCATGACACGCCTACTGAACAGACCATTTTTGCGCACACTGCTAGCCACCTGCCAGTACCCCGCTAAGGAACACCCATCACTTTTTCCCCTGATGCATTTGTTATACCGTCTGAATCAATTGCTACATGCGCCTTTTGTGTATACTCAGGGTAACGCAAGCGCCGTAGGGGTTTTCAGTAAATTTTTGCGCCTGCACAGTTGCAAATATCAACTCAACTACATGAACATCTGTATTGCGCTCACACATTGCGTGCGCCTCAGAAATAGGCCTTTTGTGAGGAACCCAATTACTCACCTGAGCCTGTGCAAACCAACGGTTCCACCACACTTTGGGCCTGATACAGCAAGGAGCGCACGTTAGCAGATGCACGCACACGTCCGCTGCGAGAATATGCTAATCAATGCATTATGCACGGAGACCGCAGCACAAGATGCAGGCGCCCAGCCCCATATTAAGCCGCCCATCTCCCTTTACTCACAGCCTGATCAGCACGCCAGATAGCGTAAACATCGGTAACATGGAGAACCATCGGACTCATACGCACAATAGTGGTTGACCTGACCTGCCGCAGGATTTTGGCCGCTTCCATGTTTACAGCTTATGGTATGGCTGCGTATGCCGCCGCACTGCCTTAATTATGCACGGCCCTATAACGGTGTTATAATGCCTGCGTTCGCCTGACCACACCCCTGTCACCACCCACAAGCGGCACTGTCTGTTAATCAATATCGGAAGGGTCTGCGTGCACACTGCGTTTAGTCTGCATACCATAACCCGATCGCACTGGCAAGCTCAATGCATACGCATGCGCAGATCAAAAACATCAGCCAAGTGCGTGCGGTGCGTTCTCTCCTGTTCATTCCTTGCTGAATCAGGCCCATTGCTCCATCTTGGTCCATAACCGGATGAACCTCGGTCGAAATCTACTGTTGGTCTACTTGTGAAAACTGGGACATGTTTCAAGTCCAAAGACGGTTTTGTGAGGCGCGGCAGTGTAGCATCTGATGAGTGAGTATGAGTGTGTATGGGTTTTAGGGGTTCATACTAGGGGTGAGCGGGTTCGGATTTCAGAAATCCGAACCCCCCCGAGCCCCCCCGATCCGAGTCAGGCTCAACTTTTCCCGCCTGACTCGGATCTGAAATCGAGGCAAAACGTCATCATCCCGCCTTCCGGGTCTCGCGGGTTTTGGATCCTATATAAGATACCCGCGTCGGCGCCATTTTCTCACTCGGCTGTGGACAATGAAGAGGGAGGGTGGGAGTTAGGGCTGGCTGGGCTGTGTAGTATAGTGTAGTGTAGTGTTGTGCTGTGCTGCTGTTGTCCATAGGGGCTGTGTCCACTACTTCAAAGTCCATAGGGGCTGGCTGGACTGTGTTGTGCAGTCAGTTGTCCATAGGGGCTGTGTCCACTCCAAAGTTCTGTGCAGTGTCCCAGTCCTAAAGGGGTGCTGTAGAGTTGTCCAGGGGGTGCTCTGTCCATCAGGGGTGCTCCCCCCAAGTGCTAAAAAAAAAAATTTCTGTGCTTGTGAATTGTGTGCACTGTGGCTGCACGTGCATCAACAAAGGAGCAGCGCCAAGCGTGCGCCTGTGTCATAAGTAAAGGGCTTGACCGTTAAAGGGTGCTGTAACCCCCAAAGTACACTCCAAACCAAATAAAAAAATATTTTTTGTGTTTGTGAATTGTGTGCGCAGTAGCCGCACGTGCATCAACAAAGTAGTGCCAAACGTGCGCCTGTGTCATAAGTAAAGGGCCGGCTGACTTGACCGTTAAAGGGTGCTGTAACCCCCAAAGTACACTCCAAACAAAATAAAAAAATATTTTCTGTGTTTGTGAATTGTGTGCACTGTGGCTGCATGTGCATCAACAAAGGAGCAGCGCCAAGCGTGCGCCTGTGTCCCATAAGTAAAGAGCCGGCTGGCTCATTTCTTAAAGGGTGGTGTACCCCACAAAGTGCACTACTCTCCAGCAAAAATAAAAAAATATTTTTTGTGTTTGTGTGCGCCTTAGCCGCACGTATATAGCAATATAACATAAATGGAGGACCAAACTTTCTCCGATAAAAATAAAATAGGGAAAGATCAAGAACCACTTCCTCCTAGTGCTGTTGCTGCTGCTGGGAGTTGTTCATCATCCCAGAGAGGAAGTAGGAACACCACTACTTTTACTAAACAATTGACCCTCCAACGGTCCCTAGCGATGAGGATGAAGTACGACAGCAGTCATACTGAAGCAAAACGTATAACTGAGGCCTTGACTGCTATGTTGGTGTTAGACGTGGGTCCGGTATCCGCCATTAGTGCAGTGGGATTTAGACAATTGATGGAGGTAGTGTGTCCCCGGTTCCAAATCCCGCCTAGATTCCACCTGCATCCTCAAAGCAGCAGCGACAAGCGTGCGTCTGTCTGTTAAAGGGTGGTGTAACCCTCAAAGTGCTCTCCACAAACAATAAAAATATTCTTCTTTTTTTTCTGTCTTTGTGAAATGTGTGGGCTGTAGCCGCACCTGCATCCTCAAAGCAGCAGCGACAAGCGTGCGTCTGTCTGTTAAAGGGTGGTGTAACCCTCAAAGTGCTCCAAAAAATAAAAAACTATTTTTTTATGTGTTTGTAACTTGTGTGCAATGTAGCCGCACGTGCATCAACACAGTAGCAGCGCCAAGCGTGCGCCTGGGTCATAAGTCAAGGGCCGGTTTGGACATCTGGTCCGGACTGAAGGACGTGCCAACAATTTCTGACAAGTCTACTGTCACTGCATATGATACTATCCTCAAAGCAGCAGCGACAAGCGTGCGTCTGTCTGTTAAAGGGTGGTGTAACCCTCAAAGTGCGCTCCACAAACAATAAAAAAATTCTTCTTTTTTTTCTGTCTTTGTGAAATGTGTGGGATGTAGCCGCACCTGCATCCTTAAAGCAGCAGCGACAAGCGTGCGTCTGTCTGTTAAAGGGTGGTGTAACCCTCAAAGTGCGCTCCACAAACAATAAAAAAATTCTTCTTTTTTTTCTGTCTTTGTGAAATGTGTGGGATGTAGCCGCACCTGCATCCTTAAAGCAGCAGCGACAAGCGTGCGTCTGTCTGTTAAAGGGTGGTGTAACCCTCAAAGTGCGCTCCACAAACAATAAAAAAATTCTTCTTTTTTTTCCTGTCTTTGTGAATTGTGTGGGCTGTATCCTCAAAGCAGCAGCGACAAGCGTGCGTCTGTCTGTTAAAGGATTACATCGGTGACAGCATCCAAGTAGGCATGTCAGAAAGTCCGTACATGTACTGGCAGGAAAAAGAGGCAATTTGGAGGCCCCTGTACAAACTGGCTCTATTTTACCTGAGTTGCCCCCCTCCAGTGTGCACTCCGAAAAAGTGTTTAGTGCAGCCGGGAACCTTGTCAGCAAAAGGCGTAGGAGGTTGCTTCCACAAAATGTGGAGAAGATGATGTTCATAAAAATTAATTATCAACTTTTCCAGGGAGACCAGCCTCCAGAATGTACAGAGGGACCTGTGGTGGTGGATTCCAGCGGGGACGAATTAATACTCTGTGAGGATGAGGATGTACACAACACTGAAGAGGGTGAGGAATCGGTGAATGAGGAGGATGAGGACAACATCTTGCCTCCGTAGAGTCAGTTTGTGCAGGGACAGATTCGTTGCCAGCTTGTTTTGTGGGGGCCCAAACGAACCAATAATTTCAGCCTCAGTCGTGTGGCAGACCCTGGCGCTGAAATGATTGGTTTGTTAAAGTGTGCATGTCCTGTTTATACAACATAAGGGTGGGTGGGAGGGCCCAAGGACAATTCCATCTTGCACCTTTTTTTTTTCTTTGCATTATGTACTGTTTGGGGCCTAGTTTTTCAAACTACCATCCTGTCTGCCACTGCAGTGTCACTGCTAGATGGGTCACGTGTTTGTGCCGCCCACTCGTGTCGCTTAGCATAGTCATCCATCTACCTCGGTGCAACCTTTTGGACATAAAAACACTATTGTGAGGTGTGAGGTGTTCAGAATAGACTGGAAATGAGTGGAAATTAGGTTTTTTAGGTTAATAATAGCATAGGAGCAGAAAAATCAACACATTCTGTGATTTTAGCTGTTTTTATGCTTTTTAAAAAAAAAAATACAGATCCAAAACACAAAACCCAGAACCCAAAACACCGAAGGGTGGTTTTGGCAAAACCAATCCAGATCCAAAACACGTAGAAAGATCCAGATCCAAAACCAAAACACGAAAAGTGGCCAGTGCACACCCCTAGTTCATACACCATATTTATTGACAGCTTAGGGTCCCGGTGATAACCGGCTGTCTATTAACAGCTAGAAAGATCTCTTATCACAACGTCAATGTTCATTTTGAGACGCTAGCTACGAATCAAATGTGTCAGACACGAGGACCTATCCCTCAGCTTGCCCCACTGTCATCTGTTAATTCCAGCATGAAGACATCGCGGACAGTGGATGCGTTTCAGTGACACTGGATCACAAGTGTGATTATTCTAATGGGAAAATAGTAGGGATCTGTGTGAAGAGTGGGTAGTTGCGTAATACAATTGCCTTTCTAAACTCATGTTTTTTACTTGCATTAAGAGAGATTTCCACCCAGATTAACACTTCCTACACACCCATCCACCATCCCTACCGGCATCAATACCACCCAAGACCACAAACTTGGTCGAAAACAGTCATGGAAACCTAACATTGACAGGTAATGGTGAAGTATGGATGGCCATCTACCATCAATGGTTTGCCACTGATGGTCGATGGTTTTGCCATATCTGGTGGACTCCAATAGTTCTCCACCATCGATGGCAGGGAAGATGGGAAAGTTTTATTTTCTTTTTTCTCTGCATTGGTGATCACAGTTTAGCCCCACCCCCTGCCCTGATTGGCCCGCTGTCTGTCATTCCCCACAGTAGGGACAGCCATCAGAGCAGGGCCGTAGCTAGGGTAGTGTGGCCGATGCCATCGCACAGGGCACCACAGATCAGGGGGCGCTGTTTGGGCCTGTCAAATTTCTGTTTATTATCATTCTTGCTTGTAGCTTCCTCTTATTTCATCCCCAGCATCTCCTGGTCTCTCCTATCTCTTACCTGGCCCTTCCCCATGAAGCCGTGGCCCTTTTTTGGGTGCATTATGTCCCTTTGAAAAATGAAGGGGCGCCAATGCTCTTTCTGGCACAGGGCACCAAAAAGTCTAGTTACGGCTCTGCATCAGAGGGTGGATTAACCAATGTTTTTAAGCCATCAAAGTTAACCACCGATTGCACCATCGATGGTTAACCCACCGATGGAGATTCCTGAAGCAGAATGGTTAATTGCACAGGTCCTAGTCATGGGAAATGGGGCATTGCTGAAAAGAAGCAAAGTAAGAAGAACCTCGTCATATATTGCATTCATAGTTTTATTCAAACAAAAACACTGAGCTGGAGGTGCGTGACATCCCCATTAGCTCCGACGTACGATTGCGTGCCATTGCGAAGACATCATATTTATCGGCACTTCATTTTATGACATAGGCAGACACATCCTGGTTTCATTTGAATTCACATCAATGAAGTTGTACTGTATGTAGAAAGATAGGATAACATGAAGACTGTATAAGTATATTAACACAGTAGGATTACCTGTGGTGACGGATTTAATAAACACCAAGGCCCTGATTCAGACCCACTCGCGAGCGGCTGTCCGCTCACAAGTGGGTCGATGGTCTGCACTGCGCATGCGCACGACGGAGGGAGCTCCGTCGTGCGCATGCGCGAGACGTGACGAGCGAAGGACTTTCCTTCGCTCGTAGTGTCTGATCAAAGGGGGCGTGCTGTCGATGTTGATTGACAGCACGCCCCCTTTGGTGGGCGTGCCGGGGGCGTGCCTGCCAGACAGAGGCGTTCCCAAGGGAACGCCTACCGTCAGAAGCCGGCCCCACTGACATCACTAGTGATGTCAGTGGGAGTGATTTTGGCTCTGATAGAGCCAAAATCACTCCTGGCCTTGCGGTTGAGAAACTCAACCGCAGGCTTCTGCTCGCAGTGGCGATGGTCGCGATGGTCAAGACCATCGCGACCATCATCCTGCACGCTCGTATATGCTGTGGGTGGTGACCCACAGCTATACGAGCTTCCAGGAGGACGCTCCATAGTAATGGAGGTGGGCCCTGATTCAGAGCGAGCGCTCTGGTCAGAGTGTCCAGCTCTGAATCAGGGCCTAAGTGGTATATATACTAAAGTGCTGGGTTTTTAGAAGTGGAGATGTTGCCCATAGCAACCAAACTGATTCTAGCTATTATCTTCTAGAAGCTGCTAGTTAAATGTGAAGTAGAATCTGATTGGTTGCTATGGGCAACATCTGCACTTGTAAATACCCCCAGACTCTATGTGCAAAAAATAGGGAGTAGCCAATATAAATAATAAATGTTTTCCTATTGCCAAAAAAGTAGCTGGATTTTAATCCTCTCGTGCTCCGCCAAGCAGATGATGTCACTAAATCCCTAATTCAATTAACCGTAGATTGTTCCTGAATGAATCCTGATTATTCTGGGTGAGTAACGTTAAGCAGTATAACTGTCAGAGAAACGCGGCACTTTCACAGCTAAAATACTGTATATACAATTAGTCCTATTATTATTGTTTATATATTATAATAAAGGATTCAGCGCTGTACAGACAATGTTTATTCATTACCATCCGTCCCTGGTCCTATCTATCAACCGGATTTCCCTACACACACAGAGGCGTATTTATTAAACACATTTCATGGAAAATTCTCAGAAAACTGCAATGTTCCCGAGGATTTCAGCATTATACTCAGAGGGTACCGCAGAGTATCTCTCCAATACCGGCTGTGGCCATTCAGTTTCCGGTCGTCGGATCAGTACCTATTTTCTATGGGGACAGCAATATTGTATATACTGTATAATGTTGACAGGTGAAATGTCGACATAATCATCCCATCTCAGTAAGTGACTGCTTGCCAGTGGCTTATCTATAATGGGGGCAGGATGTGCAGTACACATGGGCCCCAGGGCTAAGGGAACCACGTCCCGCACACCCTGTACCCACAATATACCCTGCTGTGTGTACTAAACAGTGGGGCTCCCCAATACCTGCCTGTGCCCATATTTCAGGTGATATATTCAGAAAGGTGGCTCTGGTGCAGGACATCCAAAGACTTTGGCAGGTATCGGGGGGGAGGAATTGCTGGATGGCTGGGTCTATTCATTCGGGCATTAATATGCCCCTGCTGCTTGCACATATGTGGCTGGACAGTAACTGTGCAGGGTCACAAACCCGGATGTAAGTGATTGCGTAAGAGATCGCTTTACTCTTTACTAGGGATGATTTGGATTTGGCTCTGATTCGTCGTCCGGGTTTGGATTTGGATTTGCCAAACCTGCGGTGACTGGCTTTGGATTTGGATTTTTTTACAAAAATTGACATAAAAAGCTAAAATCACTTAATTTGGGCTTTTTTTTGTTCCTAGAGTATTATTAACCTTAATAACATTAATTTCCAGTCATTTACAGTCACTTTAGACCATCTCACAGCTCACAATATTGTTTTCACCATTATTGGCCAAAGGTTGCAGTGAGCTGACTGGTTACTAAGCGACAGAGCAGCGGCGCAGACACCACAGAGTCACGGTGCTTGTATACACAGAGAGCTAAGGCCCATGGAGTCACGGCGCTTGTATACACAGAGAGCTAAGGCCCATGGAGTCACGGCGCTTGTATACACAGAGAGCTAAGGCCCATGGAGTCACGGCGCTTGTATACACAGAGAGCTAAGGCCCACAAAGTCACGGTGCTTGTATACAAAGAGGGCTAAGGCCCACAAAGTCACGGTGCTTGTATACACAGAGAGCTAAGGCCCATGGAGTCACGGCGCTTGTATACACAGAGAGCTAAGGCCCATGGAGTCACGGCGCTTGTATACACAGAGAGCTAAGGCCCACAAAGTCACGGTGCTTGTATACACAGAGAGCTAAGACCCACAAAGTCACGGTGCTTGTATACACAGAGGGCTAAGGCCCATGGAGTCACGGCGCTTGTATACACAGAGGGCTAAGGCCCACAAAGTCACGGTGCTTGTATACACAGAGGGCTAAGGCCCATGGAGTCACGGCGCTTGTATACACAGAGGGCTAAGGCCCACAAAGTCACGGTGCTTGTATACACAGTGGGCCTGATTCAGACCCAGTCGCAAGCGCTGAGCGCTCGCAACCGGGTCGATGGTGGCCCACAGCACATGCGCATGACGGAGCCGGCTACGTCGTGTGCATGCACGAGACCCGGCTAGCGACGGGCAATCCGTCGCTCCGGGTCTCGCACCAAAAGGGACGGGCTGTCGATGTTGAGTGACAGCTCACCCCCTTTGGTGGGCGGGCTGGGGGGGTGGCTGCCCAAATGGAGGCGTTCCCATGAGAACGCCTACCGTTTGGAGGCGGCCCCACTGACATTGGAGCCGAAAGCTCTCTGGGGCTTGCGGCCACGAGACCCTACCACAAGGGTCTCGTCGCAAGCCCGATGGTCGCGATGGTCTTGACAATCGCGACCATCATCATGGCCGCTCGCATTAGCCAGGAGGCCGCTCCAAAAAAAAGCCCGGCCCTGATTCAGAGCGAGCGCTCTGTCAGAGCGACCGGGTCTGAATCAGGCCCAGAGAGCTAAGGCCCACAAAGTCACGGTGCTTATATACACAGAGGGCTAAGGCCCGCAGAGTCACGGTGCTTGTATACACAGAGGGCTAAGGCCCACAGAGTCACGGTGCTTGTATACACAGAGGGCTAAGGCCCACAGAGTCACGGTGCTTGTATACACAGAGAGCTAAGGCCCACAGAGTCACGGTGCTTGTATACACAGAGGGCTAAGGCCCACAGAATCACGGTGCTTGTATACACAGAAGGCTAAGGCCCATGGAGTCACGGTGCTTGTATACACAGATAGCTAAGGCCCACAAAGTCATGGTGCTTGTATACACAGAGGGCTAAGGCCCACAGAATCACGGTGCTTGTATACACAGAGGGCTAAGGCCCACAGAGTCACGGTGCTTGTATACACAGAGAGCTAAGACCCACAGAATCACGGTGCTTGTATACACAGAGGGCTAAGGCCCATGGAGTCACGGTGCTTGTATACACAGAGAGCTAAGGCCCACAAAGTCACGGTGCTTGTATACACAGAGAGCTAAGGCCTACAAAGTCAGGGTGCTTGCATACACAGAGAGCTAAGGCCCACAAAGTCACGGTGCTTGTATACAGAGTAAGCTAAGGCTCACAGAGTCACAGTGCTTGTATACACAGAGAGCTAAGGCCCACAAAGTCACGGTGCTTGTATACACAGAGAGCTAAGGCCCACAAAGTCACGGTGCTTATATACACAGAGGGCTAAGGCCCACAAAGTCACGGTGCTTGTATACAGAGTAAGCTAAGGCCCACAAAGTCACGGTGCTTGTATACAGAGTAAGCTAAGGCTCACAGAGTCACAGTGCTTGTATACACAGAGAGCTAAGGCCCACAAAGTCACGGTGCTTGTATACACAGAGAGCTAAGGCCCACAAAGTCACGGTGCTTATATACACAGAGGGCTAAGGCCCACAAAGTCACGGTGCTTGTATACAGAGTAAGCTAAGGCCCATGGAGTCACGGTGCTTGTATACACAGAGGGCTAAGGCCCACAAAGTCACGGTGCTTGTATACACAGAGAGCTAAGGCCCACAAAGTCACGGTGCTTGTATACACAGAGAGCTAAGGCCCACAAAGTCACGGTGCTTGTATACACAGAGAGCTAAGGCCCACAAAGTCACGGTGCTTGTATACACAGAGGGCTAAGGCCCACAAAGTCACGGTGCTTGTATACACAGAGAGCTAAGGCCCACAAAGTCACGGTGCTTGTATACACAGAGAGCTAAGGCCCACAAAGTCACGGTGCTTATATACACAGAGAGCTAAGGCCCACAAAGTCACGGTGCTTGTATACACAGAGAGCTAAGGCCCACAAAGTCACGGTGCTTATATACACAGAGGGCTAAGGCCCACAAAGTCACGCTGCTTGTATACAGAGTAAGCTAAGGCCCACAAAGTCACGGTGCTTGTATACAGAGTAAGCTAAGGCTCACAGAGTCACAGTGCTTGTATACACAGAGAGCTAAGGCCCACAAAGTCACGGTGCTTGTATACACAGAGAGCTAAGGCCCACAAAGTCACGGTGCTTATATACACAGAGGGCTAAGGCCCACAAAGTCACGGTGCTTGTATACAGAGTAAGCTAAGGCCCATGGAGTCACGGTGCTTGTATACACAGGGGGTTAAGGCCCACAAAGTCACAGTGCTTGTATACAGAGAGGGCTAAGGCCCACAGAGTTACAGTGCTTTTATACACAGAGGTCTAAGGCCCAGGGATTCACAGTGCTTGTATACATGGAGAGCTAAGTCCCACAAAATCACGGTGCTTGTATACCACGGTGGGGTACAGCACCAAAAAATAAGGGCCCTCATTCAGAGCCGTACGCTCTGAGCAGAGCGCACGCTCTGAATGAGGGCCGGGCTCCATTTTCATGGAGCGTCCTCCTGGACGCTCGTATAGCTGTGGGTCACCACCCACAGGCTATACGAGCGTGCATTTTGATGGCCGCGATGGTCGTGACCATCGCGACCATCGAAATTGCGAGCCGGAGCCTGCGGTTGAGGTTTTCAACCGCAAGCTCCGGAGTGATTTTGGCTCTATCAGAGCCAAAATCACTCCCATTGACATCACTAGTGATGTCAGTGGGCCGGCTTCTGACGGGAGGCGTTCCCGTGGGAACGCCCCCGTCAGGGAGGCACGCCCCCGGCACGCCCACCAAAGTGGGCGTGCTGTCAATCAACATTGACAGCACGCCCCCTTTGATCGGACACAACGAGCGAAGGAAAGTCCTTAGCTCGTCGTGTCTGGCGCATGCGCACGACGGAGCTCCCTCCGTCGTGCGCATGCTCAGTGCAGACCATCGACCCACTTGCGAGCGGACAGCCGCTCGCGAGTGGGTCTGAATCAGGCCCAAGGTTTTTTTTTTTTCTAAACTTTTTTTTAACTTTTTTAAACTTTTTTTTTTTTTGCACACAGCCACTTGTGAGTCTCGACACATTCATCATTAGAGTGGAGCAATGTAGCATACATCAGAGTGCAGTCAGTGTTCCCCTTACACAGTCACTTTTGCCAGCACAGCCACTTGTGAGTCTCTGGACACAGCACTTAATCAGCAGAGTATAGCACAGCATACATCAGCGTGCAGTTTGTCCCCTATACAATCACTTTACCAGCACAGCCACTTGTCCCACTCAGGCAGCCAGTGATCAGCAGAGCATTGCACAGCATACATCAGCGTGCCCCCTATACAGCCACTTGTCCCACTCAGGCAGCCAGCCCAGTAGCAGAGCAGTGTACAGTCCAGAGCGTGCAGGAGAAATGGCGTCGAGTTCAGCACTCTTGCGAGGATCTGACGTCAGGACGCTGACATTCGGCTCACAGTGGGGATCGGGTGGGACTTGGATCCCCATGTTCGGAGCGGTTCGGATTATTTGGAATCCGAACCGCTCAGCTGTAATTATTATTATCTTATATAGAACAGTTTGAAGTGACTTTAATCTGGTTTTGTGGCAGTTTTGCACGTACAGGCTAAGCCTTCACTTTTACTATTACATGAAATCTTGTACTTTCTACGCCACGCTTTCTTCCACGCCGTCCTTATTTTTCTCTGCCAAATATAGCAGAAGTGGAATTGCTTTGCCACTAGGTGAATATCTCATTTCCATTTACGCATCGGATTGAATGTTTCGTGCATGGCTTCAGCTGAAGTGGTGTTTACTAGTGTAGAAATGATGACTATGGGCCTGATTCAGAGCCGTTCGCTATTTGTGGTCGTTCGTTTAAAAACAAGGGGTGGCTATTCAAATGATCCGTACGCACATTGCGGTCTGTTCACACCTCTAAGTCTGAACGAACGAGCAAAACATACGCTCGTTTATTTGTTAAAAACGCCCCCTGGCCGCTCGCACCATACGTCATGTCCGCTATTTATTAGATTAATCGAGTACATCGACCAGCGTATGAACTGCTCGCTATTCTTGTGGTTGGTGTTTGCTACCACAAATTTGCGAGCAGTTCTGGCTCTAAAATAACCCAGTGACGTGGTCATTGACGCTGCTGTTTTAAATATACACACCCATAAAACGCCCGTTTTGACCTTTAAGCACGCCTGCGTTCGGATCTCCACTCCCCATTTTCAAGCACCTTCCCCTGTTACCACCCACATACACCTCATTCTGTCACTCAAAATAGCAGGCACTCGCTATTTAGCGTACAAACGATTTTCGGCCGCACTGACTGGTTCGCGCATGCGTACTAAAAAGCGTACGCATGCGCAGATGTGCAAACATCGCTCGGAACGAGCGTACTGCCGCTAACGAGCGGCTCTGAATGAGGGCCTATTTCAGCTGAATCCTGGCTGAATAATTGCATACAACTTATCCTGCCATTTCTTCATCTTATGACATGAGACATGATTTATTTTCTCTTCAGAGAGCTTTACTGCCAGAATTTGTATCTCTCAGTACAGACTTTCTTACCATAGCCTCAGAGATACAGTAAGAGAACAGATGCCAATCTCCCATGTAATCGTCTGGAGATAAACGCAAGGTAATATTTTATTTTCTGTCTAAAGAGGAATTATGGGAATAATATCAGTTAATATAGCTCAATCATAATATAACATTGATAGGAGATTGGTTCATTTCTTTTACAACTTGATCAATTAATATCTTCTTTCGTTTGAAACATCAACAGGGACATTGGAGGATTAGCGGCGGGTTCCAGGAGCAGTTGTACGCCGGGCGCAGAATGAGAACGGACATTTCTTACATGCAACAAAACTCTTTTGTTCTGAAAGTGGAATGGCGCTTGTGTCGTGAAACAAAATATAGATATCAACAAACAATGAAATACTTAATTTTTCCGTGATGTCAAATCCAAAATCAGCTCATTTTTCATCAATATTCGGGACCCTCATGAAGACATATTGCAGAAAAAAAATATAATAGACTATAGAAGAATCTATTATACGTATTTTATATACAGTCAACAAAATAAATGATTTTTTTTAGAAATGCATCCAACAATGATTTTGATCAATAACTATTGGCCAAAATGTCGTACCACACTCACGGTGAAGGGGGCAGTGTTCTCCCCAGGCTGTTTTTTGGGGGTGCACCACCCGGCAAGAAACAGCCTACCACCCGGCCCTTTGGAAGCCTGCGAGTGGGGACAGTATCTGGGAGCTGTATAAAAAAGAATCAGGCAATTGGGCCTCTAATAAGAAGGAGAATTAATATATAAACTGTTATTTCAAGTTTAAATCATTATAAGGTCAGGGTTTAAAACATTTTATTATTGCAAAGGCCCCCACCCAGCTACTTCTTGATGCCACCCAGCTGGAAAAAAAATCTGGGGAGAACACTAGGGGGCATATCAAGGTATCTTTAAAATGTTTTAAACTTTATACAATCCTTTTCTAAAGCATACAGGTATATGCATACTTGGCGACTATCTGGCTGCCCCTTCCAGGAGGGAGCAGCCGGATTGGCATGACTGGGGGGGGGGGCGTGTCAGCACACGGGGGCGGGGCCGGCCAGATAACGAGTATTTGTCGGAGCCACGCGAGTGCGTCATTTTGGCCCCACCCCCGCTACACACTGCTGATATTACAGTGGAGATACTGCCGATATTACTCAATGGAGAGCCACAGGGTAACTAAATGGAGAGCCGCAGGGTAAGTAAAGTTTATCCTGCGGTTCCCATCATTGAGTTCAATGGAGGGAGCCGTTCATTGGCTGAGAGGCGGGGCCTGACCTATCTCAGCCAATGAACGCTCAGACACGGACCTTCATAGGAGGAAGCACCGTTTGAGCGCTTCATTCGGGAAGGAATAATCATCCTTGTTAGGATGGTTATTGCTTAGTGCGAGGGTCAGGTTTTTCATGTTGTTATTTTAAGAAGACCCATGGATGCCTACTGGACAAGGGGACCACTCAAGGTAATATAGGTGAGTATTGTGTGTGTGTGTATGCATGTATGTATTAAACTTATATTGTGTAAGGTGTGTGTGTGTTTCTTTCAACATTTCTTTACAGGTGAACTACAGGTCCCAGTGGGCCCTTAATGCCCTGCATGCTGGTACTTGTGGTTCCTCAAGTACCAGCATGCGGGGGAGGCTTGCTGGGACATGCAGTTCTACTGTAAAGACAATGTTTTTATTCTTCTATTTTTACACTACACTAACACAATCAACCCTCCATGCACCGCCCAGGGGTGGCGGCGATAGCCCCGGGCTATCAGTCTAGGCTAGGGGTGCCCTGGAGAGGGAGACCTCTTTATTGGAGGGGTCTCCAACTCCCCAGGGATCCCTGGCCTGGGCTGACTAGCGGTCAGGGCTGATGCTGCGGCTGGGGGGGCCCGGTGATAGGGCTCCTCTGACTGTGGCATCAGTCCCCTGTTAGAAAGGGTCCAGGACTGGTTCTGTGAATTACAGGCAGACCCTACACAAATTTTTCCCAGTAATTCCAGAACCAGCACTAGTTCCCATAGCCCAGTGCTGGTTGAACTAAGTAGAGGGAGACCCTACGCATTTTTTTCCCTGTAATAAGTCAACCAGACCTGGGTTTGCAAAGTCCGGGGCTGGTTCCGTTTTGGGGGGGACCTCACGTAAATTTTTTTAACATTTAACTCTTTATTTGCTTTTTACAGTCAGATACATGCAGGCATCTCACTGATGTATCTGTGTCAATCCGACCTGCTCATGCTCAAATCGAAAGCATGAAGCAGGTCTATTCATTTGGTGATTTGAAGTTCGATATGAAGTCCGATTTTGAAGTTGATTTCAAATCGAATGATAGTAAATAAGGGTTTTGTGTGTTGGGGTATGTAAAAGTACCAATGTTTTCCCGATGGTCGATTTGAGGCCGATTTGACTAAACTTCAATTTGAAATTCGATTTTACATTCGATTTGGCCTTTAGTAAATACCCAAATGCAAAATCTAATACAAATCGAATGAAAATCGCACCTCAAATCACTCAAAATGCCAAATCGACTTTTGATAAATTTACCCCCTTGAAGTGCCTGATTTCACCCCCGTTCATTGTGAGTGGGGTACGGCATTTTGTCCAATAGTTATTGACAGAAATCATTGTTGGATGCATTTCTATAAAAAAATCATTTATTTTGTTGACTGTATATAAAATACGTACTGTATAATAGATTCTTCTATTGTCTGTTATTTTTTTTCCTACAACATGTCTTTATGAGAGTCCCGAATATTGATGAAAAATGACCTGATTTTGGATTTGACATCACGGAAAAATTAAGTATTTCATGGTTTGTTGATATTTATATTTTGTTTCACGACACCAGCGCCATTCCACTTTCAGAACGAACGTTTTTTGTGTAGTTAGTATATTACAGGTGGAAGGTGATACGCCTATTTAGTTCCGTGAAGTGGGGAGGCAGCAGGTTTAGCGCACGGATTGGATACCTATTCTGGAGTTTTACTGTACAATTTCTTACATGCTGTCTGGCTGTACAACCCAGACCTGAAATGGATTGTCTACATTTACTATACTGATATCTACTAGGTGGTAAGTTTTTTTCTTTGTTTCATGCATCTTAATCTGTAGATAGGTTGTGCTCATACGCCGCACGATGCATCCAAAGTAGCAAGTCGATGTGCCTGTCAGCTCTCGATCGAACGGAGACTAGCGACAACTGGTCAGCAACTATTAAGATGCATAAAACGTCTGCATCTGATGGAAGTGTCATGGGCGCCCAACTCAGCCAACCTAAGAAGACATTCTGTCTGCTGTTCATCCCTCCTCACCAGAGGTTCTATCTATTGCTCAGCCCTCCTAACCACTGGCTCTATCTGTTGTTTATCCCTCTTCACCAGAGGTTCTATCTATTGCTCAGCCCTCCTCACTACTGGCTCTATCTGTTGATCATCCCTCCTCATCAGAAGTTCTGTCCATTGTTCAAACCTCTTCACCCCTGGCTCTATCTGTTGTACAGTGCTCCTCCACACCAGAGGTTCTATCTATTGTTCAGACTTCCTCACTACTGGCTTTATCTGTTGTTCAGCCCTCCTCACCAGAGGTTCTATCTATTGTTCAGACTTCCTCACTACTGGCTCTATCTGTTGTTCAGTGCTCCTCCACACCAGAGGTTCTATCTATTGTTCAGACTTCCTCACTACTGGCTTTATCTGTTGTTCAGTGCTCCTCCACACCAGAGGTTCTATCTATTGTTCAGACTTCCTCACTACTGGCTTTATCTGTTGTTCATCACTCCTCACCAGAGGTTCTATCTTTTGTTCAGACCTCCTCACCACTGTCTTTATCTGTTGTTCAGCCCTTCTCACCAGAGGTTCTATCTATTGTTCAGACCTCCTCAGCACTGGCTCTATCTGTTGTTCAGCCCTCCTCTTCAGCCCTCCTCACCAGAGGATCTATCTATTGTTTAGATCTCCTCACCACCGGCTTTATCTGTTGTTCAGAGCTCCTCCTCACCAGAGGTTCTATCTGTTGTTCAGTCATCCTCACCAGAGGTTCTGTCTCTTGGTTTGTCCTCCTCACCAGAGGTTCTATCTACTGTTCTGTCCTCCTTACCAGATATTATGTATGTTGTTGAGATCTCCTCACTAGAGGTTCTATCTTTTGTTCAGACCTCCTCACCACTGGCTCTATCTGTTGTTCAGCGCTCCTCCTCACCAGAAGTTCTATCTATTGTTCAGACCTTCTCACCACTGGCTCTATCTGTTGTTCAGCCCTCATCACAAGTGGTTCTATTTATTGTTCAGCCTTCCTCATCAGAGGTTCTGTCTGCTGATTTGTCCTCCTCACCAGAGGTTCTATTTGCTGGTCTGTCTTCCTAACCAGATATTATGTCTGTTGTTCTGCCGTCCTTACCAGAGGTTCTATCTGTTGTTCAGCCCTCCTCATCAGAGGTTCTATCTGCTGTTCGTCCCTCCTCACCAAAGGTTCTGTCTATTGTTCAGCCCTCCTCACCGCTGGCTCTATCTGTTGTTCAGCCCTCCTCACCGAAGGTTCTATCTATTGTACAGCCTTCCTCACCACTGGCTCTATCTGTTGTTCAGCCCTCCTCAACAGTGGTTTTATCTAATGTTCAGCTCTCTTCACCAGAGGTTCTGTCTGCTGTTTTGTCCTCCTACCCAGATATTATATCTGTTGTTCTGCCCTCCTCACCAGAGGTTCTATCTGCTGTTCTGTCCTCCTAACCAGATATTATGTTTGTTGTTCTGCCGCCCTTACCAGAGGTTTTATCTGCTGTTCAGCCCTCCTCATCAGAGGTTCTAGCTTCTGTTCATCCCTCCTCACCAGATGTTCTGTATACTGTGCAGCCCTCCTCATCAGAGGTTCTGTCTATTGTTCAGCACTTCTAACCAGAGGTTCTATCTGCTGTTCATCCCTCCTCACCAGTGGTTCTACCTGCTTTTCAACCCCCCTCAACTCTCACAGTGTAACTGTATTTTTGTCATTCTTCCTAAACCTGAAATACTATTCTCTAAATATTAAATATATTTTTGAACCGATCATTTATTTTCAGCGGAATTAGAATGAGCTGGCCAGGATGCCTCCATCCTTATCCTGAAAGTTACACTCTTAAACTTTCTAATTTCCAAGAACATGAAACAATTCTGACTGACTTTTTGCCCTTAACATTTCAGAGCTTTGTCTTATCTTCTCTTTCAAAAGAAGAATTTGCATCATTGAGAAATGTGTTTCATTATAAAATTAATTACAAATACCCAGTTGGGATTAGTAGGATATGTTTGCTGAATAAAAAGATGAAAGTAACAGTATCAAAGCTGGAATTGTCCATTAGAAAAATTGCATTTCCTAATTATTCTCGGCACCAAAGGCACTTAGTATCTGGCTGACATGTGCCACCATTATATATTCCAATTGTTAATACTTAACTAGAGATAGCCATTGAGCCATGCCTTATTGCACTTCTTAGACTACTACCTTTTTCACGACTATACATTTTTCTCAGTTATATGGCCATAATCATCACACATGTTTGGATCCCTATTTTTTATGCAAAAAAAGTTAATTTTATTAAACTCCCTAATGGCCTATGACCCACTACTAGACATGCCCACATGACAGCAATATCTTATACTAACATAACTTATTAATAGAACCAAATAAAGTAAAGAGTTGAAGACAGATACTGGCGTTAAAAAAATAGATAAAGAATATTTGATAAAACATAAGGAAAAGAGGGGAGGGGAGTAGTGGAGTAAGGTGGCAAATAAAGAACTGTTGACAAGCTAACTGACCAAAAATAACCAAACAGCATTCACTAGTGAACCACGATACCTTAGATACCACTTAGAGTGGACCTACGGTATATGGACGAGTGGTGCAGACGAATCTGTAGGGGTTATCAGCAACTACCAAACTAACACTGCCAAAAAACCAAGACACAAAACAAAAACCATAAAGCCACCAAAACCAATAAAAAACCTAGGGTTAAAGCAATAATAATAATAATAATAATAATAGTAATAATAATAAAGCCTCAGGGAAAAAATAGCGGGCAGGAAGTTAAGCTCACAGATAACCCCACTAGATAAACACAAACCTAACCAAACCACTAATCACAACCAATTTATCAAAACAAAAATAGTCACACCGCACTGGAGTAATAAAAAAATGTTACCAATAACTTAATACACCAACTGCATAAAACACATGACCATGGGCCTGATTCAGACCCACTCGCGAGTGGCTGTCCGCTCGCAAGTGGGTCGATGTTATGGACTGAGCATGCGCACGATGGAGGGAGCTCCGTCGTGCGCATGCGCCAGACGCGACGAGCGAAGGAAAGTCCTTCGCTCGTTGTGTCCGATCAAAGGGGGCGTGCTGTCAATGTTGATTGACAGCACGCCCCCTTTGGTGGGCGTGCCGGGGGCGTGCCTCCCTGACGGGGGCGTTCCCACGGGAACGCCTCCCGTCAGAAGCCGGCCCACTGACATCACTAGTGATGTCAGTGGGAGTGATTTTGGCTCTGATAGAGCCAAAATCACTCCGGAGCTTGCGGTTGAAAACCTCAACCGCAGGCTCCGGCTCGCAAATTCGATGGTCGCGATGGTCTCGACCATCGCGACCATCACAATGCACGCTCGTATAGCCTGTGGGTGGTGACCCACAGCTATACGAGCGTCCAGGAGGACGCTCCATGAAAATGGAGGCCGGCCCTCATTCAGAGCGTGCGCTCTGCTCAGAGCGTACGGCTCTGAATGAGGGCCCATGTCCCCTAGTGATCCAATGGCCTTGGGGTTTAATTAATTTCAAGTTTAAAAATTAAACCTTCAATAGCCCATATTATTTTCAGTACTCAGAGGTTTTACTCAGAACTATACTGAAACTAATATTCTTTAGTGTGATGGTTTTTTAAATAAGATAAAAATTAGAGTATATTAAGAATTGGAGCAGAGAAATTTTATTTACCCCAAAATGTAATATCCAAACACACCCAATTTCAGCTAGAGAAAATATATGTAATTTAAATATTTCAATTATTTAATTCGTTTTAATTTATCTATTATTTCATTGTATAAGACACATACATGGTATCATGAAACCATTAAAAAGACTTGCACATTTCTTATGTGCAGGTATGAGCCATATATAGGTCTTTGAATATCAAGTACTGACATGGGACACTGCTTGGGACAGACATCAACCAGGCCCAGGGGCTAGAGTGGGGGGTGTGGCCAATTGTGAGGTTGTGGCCACACCCATAGCGACACATTGTGCTCTGACCTGACTCCCCACCTGGACCACCAGAAGAAAGGCCCAAGTAATCTTTACCCAAACCACCCCACCCCCCTTTCTGCACCCCTGAACTTAAGAAGAGAGATTCTTTGTTCCCTTGCAGAACTGTAAGTCTGCAGATGGTGTACACATCCTTAATGAATGGTCTTGTTTTTAAATTGTTGGTTGTAACTGTAATAACACTTACAACTACAATATTTATATGTGAACATGCCCACAGCTCTGCACAGAATGTTTGAGAGTCATATAAACAATGACAGGGGTGCCACATCAGGTTACACTTCAGGCAGTAGAGTCACGAGGTACTGCCAACACAATAACGTTATTCAAAGTGAAGGAACGTTCCCATCTCTCAGACATCCTCAACACTTACCTGCTCCTCCTTTCTTCTCTCTTCTTCTGTCTTTTGCGTCCTTCTCCAGCAATGGACCACTCCTTTTATCCAATCACTAAGATACATTCATCCAAACTCCACTACAGCCCTGGTGCCTTCCTATTAGTTGATTGACTTTCTCACTAAGGGCCATGATGTATCAATCCTCATATGTATTAATTTGGCTCCACAGCTGATATCAGATATATCCACTGTGGACCTACTGTATGGCACAGCAGTCCCCATAGAATTCTAAGAAGCTACGATGTGCCCGTATGCAGCTAGCCTGGGAAGTGTACCATTCCAGAGCGTCTGCCCAAATAGGCAACGCCATCTATAGAAGCCTATTTACAATATATTTCCCAGAGAGGCTGATCTAATGAATCCCTCTCCGTTCACCTGCAGCTTGTGCAGGCTGATGGCTGCATATACGCAATTGGACTCCCGGGTCATAATCCTGTAAATTCTCTCATTGGTGGGACAACTCTTATTGGAAGAGCTGTTCCATAAAGTAAGTGTACCTCTATACCGGTGGTCACAGATGCCGGTATAAAGATGTATGAGGGCGGCATGTATCGGAATTTTCAAGCGGATTCATACATCCCACCCTAATTCACATGGGAGCAGACTGGGGGGGTCTATTTACTTAGCCTTGGATGGGGATAAAATGAACGGAGATAAAGTACCAGCCAGTCAGCTCCTAACTGCCATGTCACAGGCTGCATTTAAAAAATGACAGTTAGGAGCTGGTTGGTACATAGGCCCTCATTCAGACCCACTCGCGAGCGGCTGTCCGCTCGCAAGTGGGTCGATGGTCTGCACTGCGCATGCGCACGACGGAGGGAGCTCCGTCGTGCGCATGCGCGAGACCCTACGAGCGAAGGACTTTCCTTCGCTCGGAGTGTCTCATCAAAGGGGGCGTGCTGTCGATGTTGACTGACAGCACGCCCCCTTTGGTGGGCGTGCCGGGGGCGTGCCTGCCAGACGGAGGCGTTCCCAAGGGAACGCCTACCGTCTGAAGCCGGCCCCACGGACATCACTAGTGATGTCAGTGGGAGTGATTTTGGCTCTGATAGAGCCAAAATCACTCCTGGCCTTGCGGTTGAAAAACTAAACCGCAGGCTTCTGCTCGCAGTTTCGATGGTCGCGATGGTCAAGACCATCGCGACCATCATCCTGCACGCTCGTATATGCTGTGGGTGGTGACCCACAGCTATACGAGCGTCCAGGAGGACGCTCCATATTAATGGAGGTGGGCCCTGATTCAGAGCGAGCGCTCTGGTCAGAGCGTCCGGCTCTGAATCAGGGCCATTATCTCTCTCCACTTTATCTCCATCCAAGAGCCCTGAGTTACTTTGACTGTTTGGTATCCTCCATCTCTTCCAGAGCAAACCTAGGACTCATCAAGCTGCAGATGCCAGTATAAAGTCTGTACTGACGCCGCTATCTGCTAGCAGGGATCGGTATGATTTACCGCCGGACGTAAGTTCAAATATCAGCGCCGGAAGACCAGCGCCAGTGAAGATCCCGACAGCAGCTAAGTACTAACTAACCTAACCCCCCCCTAACCCTCCCTTTGGGGTGCCTAACCCTATCCTCCCCCCAAGTGCCTAACAACCCTCCCTTCCCCGCAGCCTAAACCTAAGTCTCCCGGGGGGGTGCCTAACCCTATCCTCCTCCCAGGGGTGCCGAACCCTAACCCCACCTTCCCCTAGCATAACCCTAACCCTCCCGGTGGGGTGCCTAACCATAAGTTCACCCAGGGAGCCCCTAACCTAACCCTCCTCCCCCACGGCTGTCTGCGCCCGGCTTACCTTCGATCGGGATGCCGGGATTCGGGCTCCGGCGTAGGTAATATGACAGGCGTCGGGATTTCGACGCCTGTCATTAGACCCTTGCCGGGATTAGACAGTCGGGCTGTCGACAGTCGACATTTAGACCATCGCCATACCGACTGCATACCATGCTAGCATCCCCTTGAAAACCAAAATCAATTAAAACAGTTTTGCATTGATGCCTCCCCCATTGTCTATTGTCACACACAGGAGGGATTCAATTCTCGACGATGTCCCCAAAGTGCCATCAGAAAAGACAGAATGCCAGCACCTTACAAATGGACACCAACATTGTCATTTTTACTTCGTACCTCACAGAGGTGACGCGCACCCCCCATGTACCCCATAGAGGTGCACAGGGAGAGGAGTCATTTGGATTACCGTAATTCTCAGGGCGATGAGCGCAACCAAACATTGAAATCTCCCAAAGAAGGCTGTGCTCAGGGATGAATTAATATATGGATATAATTGGACATAATCGTTAATTAGGACAAACATTGTTCTGTAATTGTATCATTTCATCTGTTTTTAACAAAGACATTTGTCAAGTTGTCTAGTTTCAAATGACTAATTGAGCACATTGTACATTCAACTATTTCCCAGTGTTAAGCACAGATTGTCAAGTTGGGCAGCTAATGCTATTTTGTGTATTTACTCAAGTAAAACAATGACCTAATTATCTTATTTTTGGCAGCTTTGTGTATGGGAACTACAGTGCTCTTAATTAGATTTGGGCCTTTTCGCTTACTGCTCTGAGCAAAGTATACATCTTACCTTGTCAGCTCATCTACCAACAGCTCCAGCCTAACATCAGCTGCAAAGCTGGACGGCATGAAGAGTTGGTCAAACTTGTGCAGTAACCTTACAATAGAAATAGTAATAATGGATTAATTCTAATGTGTTACATGTCATAATATATATCAGTTGCTAGGAAACATCTAGGCACGGCCATGGAACATGCCAACGTTCTGCATAATTACCTATGAGTTGCTAAGAGACATGCAAAAGCAGCAAAATCATAAGATCACTGTGGGGTCTAACAAACAATAATGAGGGCGTAAGAAGGGTGCAGAATGCGTGGTAAAAATAATGGCACCTAATCAGCAGGGATAAACATAAACAGCAGTTTTATCAGGAACCTTTTGAAATATCTGCCACCTCACAGGGTTATAGTGTGAAAACACAATCAAGTGCTATATAAATCAGAAATATATTATTACCATAAAGCACAACAATACAATAATATAAGCTACAATGAAAAATCACAGTGGCCACAAGCATGGATATATTATAACAGCTGATATATTTTTTGTCACGCATGTCCCTGAAATTGTTAAATACTGGCCAACAATCTTTCATCAGGGAGGAGATGCATACCCTGATGAAAGATTGTTGATCCACCTGAAATGTTGGTTTCAGTGTAATACATTCATCAATTCTTATAGACCTGAATATTTTGTATTTATATATATATATTTCTGATATGGTGACAGCATTCTCTCTTATATTACAAGTCCCCCGAGTGGCACTCACTCAATTATAGATCAAGTTACTGTGCTCTAGCCAATCAGTAGAGGATGAAAGCTGCAGATCCTATGATGGCAAAAGGTGGCAGCGGTGTGCGATGGAGTTTGGTCCACACGGTAGATAACTTAAACAGGGATTGGTTTCTTAATCAGTAGAAAGCAGGTGCAGAATTACAGGGTTAAACAGCATGCATCAGGTACACAATGCAGTATTTCCATGTGCAGCCAGGAATGTATGGGGTTAAAGCCGGAGGTGTAATGCACACCTTGTGAATACTGTATGTACAGTGGTGGCAGTGGGATGTATAGTTACGTAGCCGTGGTGACACAGTGGTATAGTGGGGTCTTTGCAGTGGCCCACAGCCTCGGCTGCAGAAAGACACATAGGGGCACGTCCTTCACCATAGGAAGGAGAAGAGAAGAAGCCATGCAGTAACGCACTTGGGTAGGTCGGGGGTCGCGCCTCCTGCAGTCCAGGGTCCTAGTGCTGGTGAATAGGAGAAACCAGCAGAAAGAATTATTGGAGCACTCCAGCCCAATAGACTTAACCAGAAGCTTTGGCTTATTTATAGTGCACAGTAACAGTACAGCCGTCCTCACAGATGCACTTATGGGTAGCAGAGATTGAGCGACACATACAGCTGGCCAGCCAGTCATGTACTGTATGTAGGTTGCTGGCAGCAGAATTCATAGAATCCCCCACGGAGCTAAGTGGTACACCGCCGAGTACCCCTGTGGCACTCAAAAACAGTAAAGAGTAGTTCATGGCAGCCATTTTGGTTAGTTATAGGCAAATGCTTCAGATGGGAAGCAATATGGAGGGAAACACAGTAGCGCACCCTGTATTCCAACACCTCACACCTGGGACAAGTGGAGCTGCCATCAAGCACCATCACCCTGGTGGAAAGAGCTGGAGAACCAGAAGGAACACGCTCCAACCAGGAAGTCAGTGCATCTGAATACAGGTGCTGTTACATGACAAGACACGAAAGCATCCATTGCCACTGCAATATAAATAAACCTAAATAGGTTTGGGTACGGGATCCAAAATACCAGCAGGGCTGGATTAAGATGTGGGGGCCCCCTTCAAGCCACGCAAAACATAGTAGATTAAGCAGGAGACACCGGCCAGGATAAGACAGGGAAATTGCTGAGTAAGGTGTTAGGTCTGTGTACTAATTTGATGCTCATCACAGTCCTGTCTATTGTTAGCGCTGGATAGTTGTAATTCGAGTTCTTAATCATTAATATTGTTTTCACCAGGCCAGTTGTAGTTAGGGGCAAAGGGCTGTATTTATGAAGTGGATGCTTTCCTGCGGGTTTGATGTGAAAATTTAAAGCGGCATTAAGATTAAGGGTAAAGCACGTTAGGCCTGGTGTAGGGCTAGCGCATTACCAATTCCGCTGCATGGGAACAGAGCACAATGCCGTGTGAGACCGTCAGAGATACCGTAGACTCTCAATATGAAAATGTTGCCCTGTGTCTCAGTCAAGTTCCTGTGGAATACAATAGTGTTATTGCGAGAAGAGGACGCTGGGAGGGTTACAGAGTCAGCACTTGCCTCTAGAGAGAGGCGGGGCCAAGTAATGACTCCATACGGGAGCATACAGGGACAAGGATGAAGGAAAGAGAGCTAGTACACAGGACGTACGATTCAGCTAGTCGTTGTCAGAACAAGGCTGCCTGCCGTATGTCTGCTTGTTATAGCCATAATGATGGGAGAATTATTCAATGCAAGTTCACAAAAATAGGTTTCCATGATGGAACTAGTATGAGGATCTCCAGAGGTGTGTGTCTGAGTGTGGCCAGAGGAACAAGAAATGGAGCCCAGTGTAGATCCACATTTCATGCAGTACCACAAGGTGGTGGTATTAACATTGAAGATACAGGAGCATTGCTGTACAGTTACTGTACTGTACCCTAGCTGGAGCTATCACCTTTGGGGCACTGGGTCTACACTGGGGACCTCATTCAGATCGTTAGCTGGACGAGCGAGGGGAGGATGCGGCCATAAGACTAAAAATACGCCCCCTTCTCGTTCCCATTACACGTCATCTCCGGGCATATAAGGATTAATCGAGACCATCGGGCACCATCGGAGCTGGTCGTAGAGCTTAAGGTTGACCATACCCTCTCTTAAGCACTACGATCAAGTCAGTGTAAAAACCTCCCATGTCACATGTGCCATGACGCTACTTAGTTAATTATGCACTCCCATAAAACGCCGTTTTCATAGTCAGGCACGCTTGCGTTCGGATCTCCACTCCCCCGTTCACAAGCACCTTCCCCTGTTACCACCCACAAACGCCTCATCCTGTCACTCAAACTAACGACCTGGCCAAGTTGAAGGAGAGAGCAACTTCTGATCGTAATAGCTAGTTTGCGCACACGCATTGCGAATTTTACGCATGCGCAGTTTAGCGAACATCGGTGGCGTACGACCGTGCGGCCGCAACGACCGACTCTGAATGAGGTCCTGGGTCCCTGTAGTCTAAACTAAGAGACAGTTTAGAGTTTATTTGGATATGAACAGTGCTGTTGTGTTCAAGCACACCTGCAAGCGGGGAGAACCTATCCATGGACTGTTACATGAGGCAGGTGCGTGTGAAGGACACCAGAAGCATCAGAGATAGAGATGGACCCAACATAAACCAATGGGTAAAGGGATGTCATCACTTCCGGGTTTACAAACGGCCTGTTGTAGTAATGCGCATGTGCAGCCATTTCCGTGTTGCAGGCGCTATTGGCCGCCATCAGAGAGGGATCGGAAGGGATGCTTTCCGATGCTTGATACATGTGGCCATATAACCGCCATATAAAAACATGTATTAGGCGGTCACAATAACCCATGTGGCAGTAGCACCAGTCATACATAGTGCAGTTTATGTAATACATCAAACATATACAGAGCCAGCAATCACAGCAAGCCGCTAGAGCTGAATGTTTTTTTAGTTATCCAGATGAAGGCGCCATTCCACAGTTGCCTGATCTGTGGGGCATTGGGGCAAGTCCAAGAGGCTGGGTGATTGGCAGTATGTACTAGCACTGGCCCCAAACATATGCAGACATTGGTCTCCTGACTGAATTGAGGCCCTGATTCAGAGCCGGACGCTCTGACAGAGCGCTCGCTCTGAATCAGGACCGGGCTATTTTTTTTTTCAGAACGGCCTCCTGGCTGCTCGCATAGCTGTGGGTGACCACCCAGAGCTATAGCGAGCTGCCAGGAAGATGGTCGCGTGGTCAAGAACCATCGCGACCATCGGGCTTGCGACGAGACCCTTGTGGTAGGGTGTCATTGCCGCAAGCCCCAGAGAGATTTCGGCTCAAACAGAGCTGAAATCTCTCCCACTGACATCACTCGTGATGTCAGTGGGGCCGGCCCCAAACGGAGGCGTTCTCATGGGAACGCCTCCGTTTGGGCAGCCACTCCCCCGGCCCGCCCACCAAAGGGGGCGTGCTGTCACTCAACATCGACAGCACGCTCCCTTTGGTACGAGACCCGGAGCGACGATTTGCCCGTCGCTATCCGGGTCTGGCGCATGCGCACGACGGAGCCGGCTCCATCGTGCGCATGCGCTCTGGGCCACCATCGACCCGGTTGCGAGCGCTCAGCGCTTGTGACCAGGTCTGAATCAGGCCCTGAATTCGATATGCTGGCCAGACCAGAGAGTGGGGTTTTATGGGCAGCTGGAACCCCCCCCTTACCTGAATTTGACTATGCCCAACAGCCAAACCCAGGAGAGTTGGAAGGGTCTCCAGCCAATTGATGCCCAGGGCCACAGAGGGACAATTCCTAGTTTTGTGTGGTTTGGTTGGGGCAAGACTGGGAACATTAATGGCAAAAGATGCAAAACATTGCGGCCTAATGTGAAACAAACCCTATAGCTTTCTCTAGTAACGTGTATTTCTGACTGAGTAAAGGCTTCTTTTAGAAAGTAAGCATTTTATATTTCTCCACTTCTCTTAACTATTAGACTTTCAGCAAATGCCCGAAATGGCAAAAGAGTTCTTCACTATAAAACAGAAGCTTTTCCCGCATTGTAAAATGCAGCCATATAAATAAAAGATAACAAAGAAAAAAAAACCATGCTACTGACAATGACAAGTCACTTGTTTTGTGCTCTTGTTCATACATCCTGTTTTGTGTTTCTACATTAAAGAAAAAGATGTTGTAAGTGTTTTTTGGGATGACCCCAGCCTGGCTCTGAATCTCAGCCTGTGTTAATGTACCTTTCATGTTGCGGGTGGCAGATTTGCTGTGATGTAGGTTTTCTTCTGTTTCCGTCCTAGGAATAATGCAGCACAGGAATAAAGTGCCATGTTTTGTTGTTGCACTGAAGAACATTTTAGCAGCACTAAAGATTCTCCGAAATGTCCTTTCTCCAGCTCCAGATCTCTTCCTGGCATCAGATTTATGACAAGAAAGAGGAATTCAGTGGGGCAGATTTACCAAGAAAGTCGCTGCTTCTCGGCGTGTTCAAAATGTTAAAAGCAAAACGCGGCCGGTATGCAGGGCTGCCATCAGAAATTATGGAACCTGGGACTGACAAAATAGGCAGCCCCCCTTCCCTGTGTTTCTGCAACTCCGACCCCACAGTGTCTCCCCAGCCAGCACCCTTTCTGTCTCTCCAGACAGCACCCCTTCTGTCTCTCCAGACTGCACCCCTTCCGTCTCTCCAGACTGCATCCCTTCCGTCTCTGCAGACAGCACCCCTTCCGTCTCCCCAGACAGCACCCTTTCCGTCTCTCCAGACTGCACCCCTTCCGTCTCTCCAGACAGCACCCCTTCCGTCTCTCCAGACAGCACCCCTTCCGTCTCTCCAGACAGCACCCCTTCAGTCTCTCCAGACTGCACCCCTTCCGTCTCTCCAGACAGCACCCCTTCCGTCTCTCCAGACTGCACCCCTTCCGTCTCTCCAGACTGCACCCCTTCCGTCTCTCCAGACAGCACCCCTTCCGTCTCTCCAGACTGCACCCCTTCTGTCTCTACAGACAGCACCCCTTCTGTCTCTCCAGACAGCACCCCTTCCGTCTCTCCAGACTGCACCCCCTCTGTCTCTCCAGACAGCACCCCTTCCGTCTCTCCAGACTGCACCCCTTCTGTCTCTCCAGACTGCACCCCTTCTGTCTCTACAGACAGCACCCCTTCTGTCTCTCTAGACAGCCCCAGCTCTTCCAAGTCTCAGACACTTACCTTATCCTGTGTCTTCTGGCTGCTCCACTTCACACTGCGGCTGGTTCTTGTCAGTGGCATCACGAGCATCTTGTCTCAATAAGAAAGAAAATTACTTTATTGTACCAGGCAGCCACAATCCCCCCCCACACACATTTCTCTTTGTGATCCCCCCACATTATCCTCTCTCTCAGAGATCCCCCCACATTCCCCGTCTCAGTGACACCCCCATACATTCCCCTCCTCTCCCTCTCTCAACGATCCCTTCCAGATTCTCCTCTCTCTCAGCGATCCCTCCCCACATTCCCCTCTCTCTCATCGATCCCCCCCACATTCCCCTCTCTCTTGCTCAGCGATCCCCTCCACATTCCCCTCTCTCAGCGATCCCCCCCACATTCCCCTCTCTCTCAGCGATCCCCCCCACATTCCCCTCTCTCTCAGCGATCCCCTCCACATTCCCCTCTCAGCGATCCCCCCCACATTCCCCTCTCTCTCAGCAATCCCCTCCACATTCCCCTCTCTCAGCGATCCCCCCCACATTCCCCTCTCTCTTGCTCAGCGATCCTCTCCTACATTCCCCTCTCAGTGTTCCCACCAGGATTTGGAACATGCAGGGTGCATTGGTGCGGGGGCAGTAGCGTGCGCACATCCGAAAAGGGGCAGCGTCCGGCCGATGAAGGGGGACATCTATATTGGGGGCGTGCCCAGCCGGCAGCATGACTAATGGGGGGGTGCCCAGCACGGCATCTAGTCACATGGCGGTAGAAAGGCAGC
The DNA here is from genome assembly GCA_031769625.1 of Taudactylus pleione. Classification (NCBI taxonomy): domain Eukaryota; kingdom Metazoa; phylum Chordata; class Amphibia; order Anura; family Myobatrachidae; genus Taudactylus; species Taudactylus pleione. The sequence goes on along the minus strand of JAUIMM010000532.1, from coordinate 6,216,351 downwards.
GGACAGGATGTTTTAGCAGGCCGCTGCTAGAAGGGCATTAGCGCGGCGCACTGGTAAATCAGCCTAGTGTGAATACTACCTCTCTCTCATTCAACTCTCTCTCAGCGATCTTCTCAATATTCCCCTTTCTCTCAGCAGGCCGCTGCTAAAAGTGCATGGGCGTGGCGCCCTGGTAAAACAGCCTAGTGTGAACACTACCTCTCTCTCGGTGATCCACTCCACATTCCTCTCTCTCTCTCATTCTCACAGCAATCCCATCCACATTCCCCTCTCTCCCAGCGATCTTCTACATATTCCCCTCTCTAGCTCTCTCTCAGCGATCCCCTCCTTATTCCCCATAATCTCAGTGATCCCCTCCACATTCCCCATAATCTCAGTGATCTCCTCCACATTTCCCATAATCTCAGTGATCCCCTCCACATTCCCCATAATCTCAGTGATCCCCTCCACATTCCCCTCACTCTCAGCGATCCCCTCCACATTCCCCATAATCTCAGTGATCCCATCCACATTCGCCTCTCTCTCTGGCTGTCTCTCAGTAATCCGCTCCACATTCCCCTCAAGTGATGCCCTCCACATTCCCCTCTCTCTCAGCGATCCCCTCCATATTCCCATCTCTCTCTAGCTCTCTCTCAGCGATGCCCTCCATATTCCTCTCTCTCTCTAGCTCTCTCTCAGCGATCTTCTCCATATTCCTCTCTCTCTCTAGCTCTATCTCAGCGATCTTCTCCATATTCCCATCTCTCTCTAGCTCTCTCACAGTGATCTTCTCTATATTCCCATCTCTCTCTAGCTCTATCTCAGCGATCCCCTCCATATTCCCATCTCTCTCTAGCTCTCTTTCAGCGATCTTCTCCATATTCCCATCTCTCTCTAGCTCTCTCTCAGTGATCCCCTCTACATTCCCCTCTTTCAGCGATCCCCTCCATATTCCCCTCTCTCTCTAGCTCTCTCTCAGCGATCCCCTCCATATTCCCATCTCTCTCTAGCTCTATCTCAGCAATCCCCTCCATATTCCTCTCTCTCTCTAGCTCTATCTCAGCGATCCCCTCCATATTCCCATCTCTCTCTAGCTCTCTCTCAGCGATCCCCTCCATATTCCCCTCTCTCTCTAGCTCTCTCTCAGCGATCCCCTCCATATTCCAATCTCTCTCTAGCTCTATCTCAGCGATCCCCTCAATATTCCCCCTTCTCTCTAGCTCTCTCTCAGCGATTTTCTCCATATTCCCATCTCTCTCTAGCTCTCTCTCAGCGATCCCCTCCATATTCCTCTCTCTCTCTAGCTCTCTCTGTGATCTTCTCCATATTCCCCTGTCTCTCTCTAGCAGGGCCGGCCCTAGCCCAAATTTTTTGGTAAGCAAGTATATTTTTTGGCGCCCCCCTATGCAGTGCCCCTTTTACAGTGCCACCGGTAGTGGTCTCCCCTGTGCAGTGCCCCTTGTGCCCCCAGTAGTATTCCCATTCTATAGTGCCCCAGTAGTACTCCCCCCTATGCAGTGTCCCCAGTAGTGGTACCCACTATGCAGTGCCCTTTATATAGTGCCCCCAGTAGTGGTCCCCCCCCTTGTAGTGCTCCTAGTAGTAATCCCCCCTTGTAGTGCCCCCAGTAGTAATTCCCCCCCTTGTAGTGCCCCCAGTAGTAATCCCCCCCTTGTAGTGCCCCCAGCAGTATTCCCCCCCTGTAGTGCCCCCAGTAGTATTACCCCCTGTAGTGTCCCCAGTAGTATTACCCCCTGTAGTGCCCCCAGTAGTATTTCCCCCTGTAGTGTCCCCAGTAGTATTACCCCCTGTAGTGCCCCCAGTAGTATTACCCCCTGTAGTGTCCCCAGTAGTATTACCCTCCTAGTAATCCCTCCTTGTAGCGCCCCCCAGTAGTATTACCCCCTGTAGTGTCATAAGTAGTATTCCCCCCCTAGTAATCCCCCCTTGTAGCGCCCCCCAGTAGTATTACCCCCTGTAGTGTCATAAGTAGTATTCCACCCCTACTAATCCCCCCTTGTAGCACCCCCAGTAGTATTACCCCCTGTAGTGTCATAAGTAGTATTCCCCCCCTAGTAATCCCCCATTGTAGCGCCCCCAGTAGTATTACCCCCTGTAGTGTCATAAGTAGTATTCCCCCCCTAGTAATCCCCCCTTGTAGTGCCCCCCAGTAGTATTACCCCCTGTAGTGTCATAAGTAGTATTCTCCCCTAGTAATCCCCCCTTGTAGTGCCCCCGCAGTAGAGACGTAATGAAAATTAAAAAAACCCCACTTACCTGAAACCCGCTCCTGCTCCTGGTCCCGCCGCCAATACCAGCTCCTCCGTCCGCCGCTTTGCATTATGGGAGTGACGTCACGTCATGACGTCACTCCCATTACCCACTGCGGGAGCCGGAAGATGTCCGGCTCCGGCAGTGGGAGCAGCAGCCGATGAGAGTCTGTCTGACTCTCATCAGCTGCTAAAGCAAACACACAGCTGCCGGAGCCGGCGGCTGTGTGTTTGTGCTGTGTAGCGCTGACCGAACTCCGTCCGGTCAGCGCTACACACGCGGTGCAGCTGTGTCACAGAGACACAGTCTGCACCGCGGCCCGCATGGTACACAGCTGAGGCGCCCTTCACTACCTTACGCAGCTGCGTACCATGCGTAACGGTAGAACCGGCTCTGCTCTCCAGCTCTCTCTCAGCGATCCCAACCATATTCCCCTCTCTCTCTAGCTCTCTCTCAGAAATCCCCTCCATATTCCCCCCTCTCTCTAGCTCTCTCTCAGTGATCCCCTCCATATTCCCCTCTCTCTCTAGCTCTATCTCAGTGATCCCCTCTACATTCCCCTCTCTCACCGATCTCCTCCACATTCCCCTCTCAGCAATTCCCTTCATAATCCCATCTCTCTCAGCAACCCCCCCTCACATTCCCCTTTCCCTCTCAGCGATCCCCCAACATTCCACTCTGTGTGTAAGTGATCCCCCCACACACACACACACACACACATACCCCTCTGTCTCTCTGTGATCCTCACACACACTCCCCTCTACCTGTCAGTGACAGCCCCCCACACACACACTCTCCTCTACCTGTCAGTGACACCCCCCACACACACACTCTCCTCTACCTGTCAGTGACACCCCCCACACACACACACACACTCCCCTCTGCCTATCAGTGCCCCCTCCCTCACACACACCCCTCTGTCTGTCAGTGACCCCCCTCCCCACACACACACACACCCCTCTGCCTATCAGTGACTCCCCCTCCCCTACACACACACTCCCCTCTACCTGTCAGTGACACTCCCCCCCACACACACTCCCCTCTACCTGTCATTTCCCCCCCCACATAGACATACACACTCCCCTCTGCCTATCAGTGCCCCCTCCCCCACACACACACTCCCCTCTGTCTGTACGTGACCCCCCCTCCCCACACACACTCCCTTCTGCCTGTCAGTGCCCCCCCCCCACACACACACTCCCCTCTGCCTATCAGTGACTCCCTCACCCCTAAACACACACTCCCCTCTGCCTGTCAGTGACCCTCTCCCCACACACACACTGCCCTCTGCCTGTCAGTGCCCCCCCCACACACACACTCCCCTCTGCCTGTCAGTGACCCCCCTCCCCCACACACTCCCCTCTGCCTGTCAGTGACCCCCCTCCTCCCACACACTCCCCTCTGCCTGTCAGTGACCCCCCCACACACACATTCCCCTCTGCCTATCAGCGCTCCCCCTCCCCCACACACACTTTCCCCTCTGCCTGTCAGTTACCCCCCTCCCCCATACACACTCCCCCTGCCTATTAGTGCTCCCCCCTCTCCTCCACACACACTCCCCTTTGCCTGTCAGTGACCCCCTCCCCACACCCACTCCTCTCTGCCTGTCAGTGACCCCACTTTCCCCCACACACACTCCTCTCTGCCTGTCAGTTACCCCCTCCCCTCCACACACATGCCCCTTTGCCTGTCAGTTACCCCCTTCCCCCACATTCCCCTCTGCCTATCAGTGACCCCCTCCCCCACACACACTCCCCTGTGCCTATCAGTGACCCCCTCCCCCCACACACACTCCATTCTGCCTGTCAGTTACCCACTTCCCCCCACACACACACTCCCCTCTGCCTGTCAGTTACCCCCTTCCCCCACACACGCTCCCCCCTGCCTATTAGTGCTCCCCCCTCCCCCACACACATTCCCCTCTGCCTGTCAGTGACCCCCTCCCCACACACACTCCTCTCTGCCTGTCAGTGACCCCACTTTCCCCCACACACACTCCGCTCTGCCTGTCAGTGACCCCACTTTCCCCCCCACACACTCCTCTCTGCCTGTCAGTTACCCCCTCCCCCCCACACACACTCCTCTCTGCCTGTCAGTTACCCCCTCCCCCCCACACACACTCCCCTGTGCCTATCAGTGACCCCCTCCCCCCACACACACTCCCCTCTGCCTGTCAGTTACCCCCTTCCCCCACACAAACTCCCCCCTGCCTATTAGTGCTCCCCCCTCCCCCACAGACATTCCCCTCTGCCTGTCAGTGACCCCACTTCCCCCCACACACACACACACACTCCCCTCTGCCTGTCAGATTTATGCCACACACAGTACTATAATTCCCCCTTACTCACCTATTCATTTTCTTCTTTACCCCGATAAGCCCCACCCCCTTTGCCCTCTCCAGCCTCTTGGGTTCCTGGGAAAAGAAACCTGGCTCTCCATTGGTCTATGTCAGTCATCTTTCCGTAGCATGCTATGGGGGCAGCCATTTTCTGTTAGCTCCTGCTGCAGCCTCAGCCTGCCAGATCTCGAGCAGGCAACCCCGAACCATAAATGGTACCCTGCCTCCCAGCCCAGCCTGCCGCTCACTGCTGGTAAGTCTGTACCTGGGCGAGCCCCTCTATCTCTGTCCGGTCCTGAGACTCCAGACCTGGCCGTCGCCCCCCCTCCCCTATGGAGGCCTTGCCCTGTTTACTGTATTGTATATCGGTAAGTATACAAATGTGTTCTCATACACCTTGTATCTAGGCGCCATATAGTGCCGGACGGAGACGTGACTGAGAAGCTCCGAGAGGGGTGTAGCGTACCATCTTCTAATGAAACACCACTCACAGTATACTAGAGACACTGGGCTGAGACCTTAACCGCACAGGAATAAGTTTTGAACACAATAAGAGTAATGTGTGGCCCTTTAGTAGGTTGAAAGACCACCCATTGCAGTCCCTTACGTGTATTACACTATCGCTGAGTCATAGTTGCCAATGTTTTGGCTGTCCCCTCTGGGAGGGGCATCTGAGTGCTCGCAAAATATAGGTCCCCCGCCCCCTGCTACACAAGTCAGTAAGATGGCGTTTATAACATACAATATAATCTCTGCGCATGTGGGTGGTATGTGGGTGGTAACAGGGGAAGGTGCTTGAAAACGGGGAGTGGAATTCAGATCGCAGGCGTGCTTAAAGGTCAAAACGGGCGTTTTATGGGTGTGCATAATTAATACAGCAGCGTCATTGACCACGTCACTGGGTTATTTTATAGTCAGAACCGCTCGCAATATAGCGGTAGGAAAAACCAACCACAAGAATAGCGAGCAGTTCATACACTGTTCGATGTACTCGATTAATCTAATAAATAGCGGACATGACGTATGGTGCGAGCGGCCAGGGGGCGTATTTTTCAAATAAACGTCCGCATGTTTTGTTCGCTCGTTCAGACATGGAGGCGTCAACAGACCGCAAAGAGCGAACGGTTCATTTGAATGGCCACCCCCTTTTTCTGAACGAGCGAGCGCTAATTGCGTCCGGCTCTGAATCAGGGCCTAAGACGGATCACCCTGTGATGTATGAGGTATAAACAAGTGCTCACATGAGTGCTTACATAGACCAGCAAGGTAGAAAACGTATAAAGGTTTCTTTTACATATGGTCCACGTTAGCCTCTGGATCCCATAGACACCACTTGTGCAGTAATAATACAATGCTCTCATTTATACTTACATAAAGTGAAACTTTTTCATACACATCATGGTTTCTTTGTATCCCTTGTGATGTGTACCCCCAGAGATACTTTTCACCCTGGATATGGGTAAAAAGGAATATTTAAAGACTTTAAAATATAAAAAAAAAATGTATATTCAAAATCTAAACAACAATATAAGTATGAGACACATCCGTACTCGCCAATAGAATAAAAAAGTCCAATAAAAAAAAAATCCAAGTGGAGGAAACAAAAAAGCTCGGGTATTCTCACCACTAGGTATTGCAATGAGCCATACAATACTGGATATAGTCCTACATCACCACACCAACGCGTTTCGACGTACGCAGTCTTTCTCAAGGAAGATGGAGTTACCCACGGCAACCGAATCCCAGAGTGGACCACACTCCGGGGCTTGGTGCATATGAGTAATGTGGTCAAACCCGCATTTTGGAGGTTTGACCGCATCTCTCCCCTTCCTGCATCTCGCCCTGTATCTGTGATACTTGCTTCCTCCTCCCACAGTCCAAGGAGAGCTACCCTAGACTCAGGAGTCTCCAAGTAGGGTAGGTAAGTACTATGCACTGAGCTAGTTGTCTCTGCTGCTAATTACCTAGAGTCCCATACCCACCATGGCTTCCGTTAAAGTGGCTAATTGCTATTAATTCAGAACATTAATGCAATTTGAATAAGATAGTTTAGTGCTTTGTATCTCATGTCACAACAACCTGTAGAGCTACACGTGTGAAGAACAGCAAACATGGCTGACATATGACCTCCAGATGACGCTTCTCAGTCATAAGGACAAATCTCAGTAGGGAACATTTTTATCTGCGTTCAGCCTTAGCCATGACAGAAGGAATCCCCCCGACTCCAAAATGTCTTTGTCTTAATGAGATACGGCACTAATCTGCAAACAGATGGAAGCGACTGTATAATTCAGAATGATTTTCTCTGCTTATGATGCAGATATGATAAATTTAGCAAGTGGGTGGATATTTCTATCACTGTTTTCCCCCGGAGGCTTTGTTGCCCCAGCAGTTTCACCTTTGCATCAGCTGCCTTACACACTGCTTTCTGGAATCATTGTCAGTGTACATGTAGACTTGTTATTTAGGGTGCTATTTTCAGGGAGTGTAATTTGTTTTTTGGGCATTTGCTTTAAATGGGAATCCGTTTTTAGTGATGCATAATATTTACTGAAACCTGTCACTTATGGCTAAGGCACCCTCCATTTTGTTTTTAGTAGAGTGAGCCAGGACACACACACACACACACTTATGGTGCATACACACGATCAGATTTTTCCTTCAGATATGAACGATAACGATTTAAAAATCGTTCAGTCGTTCATATCTGAAGGAAAATCGTTCATATCTGACATGCCTGAACGATGGACGATCAACGATGCGCGTTCCCGATGGTCAGATAACGATTTCTGACATCTGATGTGTTTGCAGTCAGACTTGGACGATTCCATGCATTTTAATGCAGTCAAAAATCGTTCAATCGTTCAAATCGTTCAAAACTTTGGTAAAATCGTTCAAATTGTTCAAATCGTTTAATCGTTTAATCGTTCATCTGACAAATCTGACAAGTCTGACAAATCTGACCGTGTGTACGCTCCATTAAGCTATACACACACAACGATTTTGTTACCAACGATTTTAGGAACGATTTTTTGAACGATTTTCTGTCAGATTATCTGTCAGATTTTTTAAAGTGTAATGAACGATTTTTATGACCTACAAACGATTTTTGCATATTCCCTTAATGAAAATCATTGAGTTGACAAGTCTGACTGAACTACAAACTACAAACGACAAACGTGAACGCGCATGAACGATAATCGTTCATCATTTGACTCAAAAAGTGAACGATTTTTTCAAACGATTATCGTTTAACGATATCGTTGAACGATAATCATTAAAAAAATCATTGTGTGTGTATGCAGCTCTACTAATAGGTGAGGTAGAGGGGGCACACTTATAAGCACAGGCGTATTTCTGCAGGGTGTGCAGTGTACACGGGCCCCAGCATCGCACATCCTCCACCCAAAGGTTACTTACCTTGCTACGGCCAGGGCTGTAGTGAGTCCGGGTAATAAAAAGGCCCCCCCCAAAAAAATAAAATGAAACTATTATTGTGATGCCGCACACTCCATGGGGGGGAAGCGCCAGTTGGCCCCTTAGCCAGGAGCAGATCCAGGGGGGATGATCAGTGCAATCGACCTCCCCCCTCCTATCTGATGTAGGCAGAGGAGACTGCTACTGTGCTCAGAGTCAGCTGCAGTATCCCTGTACTCACTGCAGGCCAGCACACAGCAGTGTGTGCTGGGCGCTGCTGCTGCTGACAGGAGGGGGGGGGGCAGGGCCGTAGGGAAGGTGGAGCGGCCGTTGCCTCCGCACAGGGCGGAATCCTTCAGGGTCACCGGCCACACACTTCCCGGCTCCAGAGGTCTGCAGGCAGAGACCTCCTGCAGTGGTTCCCGCCCGCCCTCCACCCCCTGGGTGGACAGGTAAGCGCTCAGGGGGAGGGGGGAGCGAGAGGGGCGGCAGTGCTGCACAGGGCGCACTGCCGTACAGATACGGCACTGTGGAGGGGAACGACAGCCCCCACCAGCAAGCCCGTGTCATCAGTACCTGCATCCCCTCTCCTCGCCGCCCCTGGCTCCGGGACGCCAATGGTCCTTACTCCTCTGTGCTGCCATCTTCCCAGTGACATCTTCGGATAAATGGTGCTGACCAGTGATAGAGCCTTTGCTCTTTTGTGTGCATGCACCATCTTCCCGAATATAACTGGGAAGATGGCGCCATTGGAGGAGGTGGACCGGGGCCAGGTAATATGTGAGGCTTGTGGGGTGCTGCTCAGAGGAGGAGGCCCACTGCACGGACCCCTGCTTTTAAGCTGACTGGGCTGTCAAGTGTGCTCTGCATTAATGATCCTGTCCGACACATCATTGATTGAATTGGACGACCAACAACTCACAGCAGAAATCAGCCGCACAGACAGGATGCCAATCTATGCGTTGCTGCAGAGCATCACACCACAGCTCTACCACAGGGTGTCCCATGTTTGGCTAAAAGTAACATTTTAAGTTACTGGTTACCCCTAGGAGAGAAGCACTTGGCATGGGACACACCTCACCCAGCCCAGCAGCTTATTACTGAGAGGATGGGTCATGACAGACAGGCTGAACTCGTTGGGCTGCGGAAGGTAAAGTCCTGAGAGACAAAGCTGAAGTCGAAGCAAATAAAACAAGTTGCTTTGAAGCCCCAACAAAGAGATGCAAATCCAAACTCTGCTCATGGACAGCCTGTGAGGTGTGAGTACAGGTGAGGTCTCAGGTTACATTGACTTGATCTTTTTTAGAGGGTTGGTCAGTGAGTGATGGTGGATGTTGCAGTTGACAGTGTGCTGCCACCTGCTGTCTTATATCTGGTATTGCAGTGGATCCTCCGCACAGCTCAGATATCGGAGCCTATTTATTGAACCCAAAAACTTAGTAACTCTTCTGTAATCTAGTGTTTTCTGAGGATTACCGCATTTTTCAGTATTGGGGTATTTACCAAAGGGAGATATCTGCTGCTGTCCTTGTCTTAGCGATCTCAAATACTGGACCTCATTCAGACCCGGTCGTAAGCGCTCGCAACCGGGTCGATGTTAAGACCCTGCGCACGCACAGCGGCCGCACTGCACGTGCGCAAGCCCCGGAGCGAGAGAGAATTTCTCTCACTCCGGAGCTCACTACAAAAGGGGCGGCTGTCGATGGTGATCGACAGCTCGGCCCGTTTTGTAGGCGGGGCGGGGGGGTGGCTACACAAACGGAGGCATTCCGAAGCGAACGCCTGCCGTTTTGTGGGCGGCCGCACTGACATCAGCAGTGATGTCAGTGGGGAGCTTCCTGCTCGATCAGAGCAGGAAGCTCCCTGGGGCTTGCGGTTGCCTAGACCCAACTTTAGGGTCTCGTAGCAAGCCCCGATGGTCGCGATGGTCTTGACCATCGTGACCATCACCCTGGTCGGTCGCTAAGCTGTGGGTGGTAACCCACAGCTTAGCTAGCGACCAGGAGGCCGCACTAAAAAAAAGAAGCGGCTGCCCTCATTCAGAGAGAGCGATCGCTTCTTGCGACCGACTCTGAATGAGGGCCACAGTCCCTATAGGTTTCTGTGGGGACGTTGTCATATCCTGATTTACCAGGTTACAGATGTGTCCTCTTACATCCTTGCTGATCGTGCTACAAATGTGCGCATGCAGTTACCCACAGCAGCATACGCTACGGTACGCTATGGCGTGCACTGCAATCGCACCATGCAATCCTACGGAGTCGCGGGTGCAAACGCAATGCCTGTATTCGCTCATGGGCGCACACGCCTCCCGCCATGCGTGGCACGATTTTCCATGTACCCAGCAAAGATGTAGCAGAACACATCGTAGATGGGAGCTTTATTCCATTAGATAACCCCATTTTTAGTTTATATTAGCAGAGCCTGTGTCCCTGAATAAAGATATTGATAAATACCTCAAAACATAGGGATTGATTCAGACCCACTCGCGAGCGGCTGTCCGCTCGCAAGTGGGTCGATGGTCTGCACTGAGCATGCGCAAGACGGAGGGAGCGCCGTCATGCGCATGCGCCAGACGCGACGAGCGAAGTACTTTCCTTCGCTCGATGTGTCTGATCAAAGGGGGCGTGCTGTCGATGTTGATTGACAGCACGCCCCCTTTGGTGGGCGTGCCGGGGGCGTGCCTCCCTGACAGGGGCGTTCCCAAGGGAACGCCTACCGTCAGAAGCCGGCCCACTGACATCACTAGTGATGTCAGTGGGAGTGATTTTGGCTCTGATAGAGCCAAAATCACTCCGGGCCTTGCGGTTGAAAACCTCAACCGCAGGCTCCGGCTCGCAGTGGCGATGGTCGCGATGGTCACGACCATCGCGGCCATTAAACTCTCAGCTCGTATAGGCTGTGGGTGGTGACCCACAGCTATACGAGCGTCCAGGAGGACGCTCCATAATTATGGAGGGCGGCCCTCATTCAGAGCGTGCGCTCTGCTCAGAGCGTACGGCTCTGAATGAGGGCCATAGTTTCTTATTAACGCCATATGCAGCAATAAGAAATTATAATTACCGGGGCTAAAATGCAATTACACATAAAAAGGCCCCATTGAATTTTGCACATTCCCAAAAGTCACGACTGAGCATGAACCATAAGTGACTGTGAATCTGATGCACCTAAAGCTGTATACACATCTAAAGATTATCTGTCCAACCAGCCAACTTGTTGATTGGTTGGAATAAAAACCTGGTAACGTATGGGAGTAACTGATGATCAGCAATTTGCTCCTAAATGCCAGAAAACAGATGAAAATGGTCGGTCAGACAAGTTTGTTAAATGTTTGATCTAAACAATTTGTTCATACAACAGTTTTTGTCCATTTTCCGGCGTTTGGGAGCAAATTGCTGATTGTCATTTGCTTTCATACCTTACCAGATTTTCATTCCAACCAATCAACTACGTAGTTGGCTGGTTGGACAGATAATCTTTAGATGTGTGGCCAGCTTAAGAGTAAATGCATTTTGATTGATAATAATTATGCACTCGTGTTGCCACATTAGTTAAAAACACATAATTCGGGCCATACATGGAATATATAAAATATGGACCCTATACAATCAGATAAATTAACCTTTGACAAAACAAGTAGGGGTTACTGATGTTTACCATTATTATCAGGATTACCGGGTCACCTCTCCTGGAAACTGTCTTGTCTTCTCCTGGTGCCCTTGTTAGAGCCAATGGGAATTCAACGAATCTAGCAATCCTGGGACTAATATGTGATACACAGGCTGGGTACACACTGTGCCGACGGATCTGCCAACGAGCGGATCCGCCAACACAGCGGCCAATCAGTTACGCTATATAGACTTACCGATCGGCCACTCGATGTGTGTTCCCTGACCTCACAACTGAGCAGACATTTGAATTTGCCCACCCAGTTGAGCTGTCAGTCACCGGCGGTCCCTGCAACAAGTGTACGAACAGTTAGCCAGATGCCCCGATATGTCTGCCGATATATCAGCCATCTGCTGTGCTGCAGAGCAGATGCGATATGTTTGTAAGTGGCATTGTTGACAGACATATCAGGGGTTACACACTTTACACACCCTCCGTCGAACTCGCGATATATATATCGGCCATTCGATTGAACAACCGCTATATCAAACAGTGTGTACCCAGATTTATGCACAGGGATGGAGTTCGCTAGTGAGTAAGGATTGTTCTGACCTATTCATGAAATGGGTGCTTCTGGGCAGTAGAAGGGAACTGACCCATCTCAGGGGAGAGTTGTGGGTTTGTCGGCCAACTTCAGTGATGGTTCACAGCGTGAGGATGAAGATGGGACGTCAGTTTTTAGAGCTGTTGCTCCTAGCACGGGGCTGATGTTATTCCTGATACTAATGATTATGTCTGCGGACGTAAGAACAGCGGACGGGATAGGCTTCCACATGCAGTCGCATGGATTTTTAGCAGATAGGGGAATATTCTCGCATTACCATAATGTAGAAAGCAGGCAGAGGCACGAAAGTGGCCGCGGATGTATCCGACTCACCGCCAGCCACGTTATTCATGAATTTCACGTGACCAGAATACGCGTCACATTCCTCCGTGCGTAAACCGACCTTCCTATTTATCTTGAATCATTTATTTTGAATATACTTCACTATCGGGAGCCCTGAATGTTTTTTTCCTTCACAGGTTCAATACAGATTACCATTAATTCTAGGCTATGTACAGTATGGTTTAATGGACTGTTTAGCCCCTTTAACACATCATTTCCTGGTTCGTAGATCATATATATTTGGTGACCGTATCTAAAATGGTTTCTCCAGCTTCAAATGTCTTTAGCTGATAACACGAGTCCTCTTGAGACTTTTGCTAAATGGATGGCTGGTGTTCCTGTGCTTGCTGCTGTGCTTCTCCCCAAGGCCATTAACACTATCCGCCACAGTAGCTTCTACTCAGTGCTCTGCAATAGAACAAAGCTCAGCGGTGCTCTCCACAGCGGCCACAATGCCAACAAAATGAAGTTGCATTGATGATGTAAAAAACCTGTGTTAAAAAAAAAAAAAAACATCTGTCAGATATTTGCCAACCAGTAAACTACAATCATCCGAAGGTTAGAACCATCTTTATTTACAGCTGCCATCTTGCTTTGTCTCATTTCCACAAGCAGTGGCTGCTGTAAATCACAATATCATTGGCTCCCAGCTGTAATCCTGATCAGCAGTATGATGTGTTCAGGGCTCAGGATCTCGCCGGGCTGTGATTTGAGAAAGCTGATACGGAAATTAATTCTCCTTTGCAAATCCCCAGATAGCGCTCGCTCGGTGCGCACATTCACTCTGAGCAGACTTCCACATGCTTAAAAAAAATCATTAGAAGATGAAATCCCAGCAAATCTTATCTTTCTCACGGAGAGAATAGGAAGCTGTACTGTTGTATCTAGCCGGTGCATTGAGATCGCTGTCACATTCTTCAGCCGCGCAAATCCCATGTTGCCCCTTGCAGCGGCAAAGCTTTGACAATAAGCGAGACGAGGACATTTTGCAATATTCTGTGCTAGATCAGCCTGCGACTCGTCTCTGTGAGCGCACGGCTTCTCATACACCAATATACTCATTTCGGATTTGCGCAATTTGCTTCCAAAACGTACACGGACAAATGTGCGCAGCAAAAATGTCACATTTATATCTTTATTTTTCAGTTGAACATATCTTAAGCAACATGCAACCCAAAAGAGTATATTTAATGTGTCCGCCGGAAGAGACGTTGATGGCGAGTTAGGGGCCTGATTCTGAATGACACGCTGCTGCGACTGCTTCAGCGTCTTGTGACTTATTTGCGTCGGTGACTTTATGCTGATGCTAGTCTCAGCCCTTCCCTGGTGTACAAGCTGTGTATGAATGTGCAAGGGCTGGGGCTCCCACCCTGAGCGTCTTCAGACGCTGTAATACCGCTGGGTGCGTCTTTAGATCATCGAAACTTGCACCAGCCCTATAAGTGCAGATTCTCTGTCAGAGTGGAGCCTCCACTGTGAGCTACTAAGCTTCTGTGAGCCTGATTCAGCAATGGACGGAATTACAAAGCTGCACGCCGGTACATTATACAGCCAGATGCAGATATAGGCCCTCTGCTGTGGCTCTCGCCTTCCTGTCACCGTGCTTGCCCCACTCTGTGATCCAGGAGAGCAGCGGAGCAGGGTGGGACAATCCCAGTGACATCGGGGGGGGGGCACTGCCGCCAGATCTCATGCTCCTCTCTACACAACTTTTCCCCAGCAGTACCACCTCGTGTGCCAGCAGCCGTGTCACAACCACTGTCCGGGCAAGAAGAGAGGCAGTCACTCCCAGCACTGTGCCAGCCTCAGCATACAGAGACCCTACCCAGCTGCGTGAATGTACTGTATGATGACGGAGACGGACTTACAGGAGGGGGCAATGAGGACAGCAGAGAAGGAAGAAGGCCCAGGGGAACCCTATGAGGAGGTGTGGTCAGGGGCGCCGAGATTGGGGGGTGCAGGTACAAATTACTTGGGCCCTGGCTTCCTGAGGAGCCCAGCGGGGGCCCGTGTCCAACGCTGTTCCACCCCTCCCTCACAGCAGCCCAGCACACAGCTGGCCAAGGGGGTGTGGCCATGCCTCCGGCGATTAGGGCATGCCCCCTGTTACCCAGGCCTGCCGCGACTCTTGGCGGACCTGGTGGTGGTACAGGAGAGCCTGGGCTCAGGGGCGTAGTGGCCCTGGTCAGTGGCTGAGCCTTTGCAGTGCTGCACATAGAACTTTTTCATTTGCGGTGGGGGGGAGGTGGGTACGGCCACACCTCTCTGAAAGTGGCCATACCTCCTCCAGTACATGGTCCCATAGAAATTCTCGATGGCCCCGATAACATTACTACCGCATTTTGAGGTTGACATTACGCTGTCAACATTTAACTGTTGACAGTTCATATGGGATGGATTCCAGTATAGAAAGACAGATTATGTCCATCTTTCTATCCTATATAATTTGACATTCTAAAGCACATTTTTAAGGTTTTAAATTGTATTTTCAGGATGGTTTATGTGAGTACCTTTCCTCCATCTCTTTGAGAAATACAGTAAAAGTGTTATTTGACGCCTCGGCCATAATTCTGAACTAACAGTGGCCCTCATTCAGAGCCGTTCGCTATTTGCGGTCGTTCGTTTAAAAACAGGGGGTGGCTATTCAAATGATCCGTACGCACATTGTAGTCTGTTCACACCTCTAAGTCTGAACGAGCGAGCAAAACATACGCTCGTTTATTTGTTAAAAACGCCCCCTGGCCGCTCGCATCCTACGTCATGTCCGCTATTTATTAGATTAATCGAGTACATCGACCAGCGTATGAACTGCTCGCTATTCTTGTGGTTGGTGTTTGCTACCACAAATTTGCGAGCAGTTCTGGCTATAAAATAACCCAGTGACGTGAACAATGACGCTGCTGTTTTAAATATACACACCCATAAAACGCCCGTTTTGACCTTTAAGCACGCCTGCGTTCGGATCTCCACTCCCCATTTTCAAGCACCTTCCCCTGTTACCACCCACATACGCCTCATTCTGTCATTCAAAATAGCAGGCACTCGCTATATTGCGTACCAACGATTTTTGGCCGCACTGACTGGTTCGCGCATGCGTACTAAAAACCGTACGCATGCGCAGATGTGCAAACATCGCTCGGAACGAGCGTACTGCCGCTAACGAGCGGCTCTGAATGAGGGCCCGTATCCCATCACATTTCCCTCCTAATTCTGTCTGGCGATATGACAGGGAGTCATCTGTAAATGGTACAAATGAGCAAAAACCCTTTTTCCCAGTGACCATAAAAGGAGAATTGTGCAGAAAAAAAGATTCTGCTGCTGATAACACACAGAACGGCGGAATCCTCTGTAGGTCCAGGGGAGAAGGTGCTCAGCTGGGCACTGTGGCATCTGGAGTAAAATTATTTAGCAGAATAATGGCTAATTCCATAAGCTCTGCGGAAATCAGCGTTACAATGTAGTGAGTGCAATCACGTCCCTTTCCCAGGCGTTTGACATTTTAAAAGCAAAGTTCCAGATGACTTACCCTGCTGTGGCCCAGGATGGGTTATTATGGCTGATAATTATAGTATAGAGTCCTGCCGTAGTTTTGCTGCCTATTAATGACCGGCTGCCAGTGACATATGTACTAATGATTTACAACGGGATAGCACAGAGTTTAAAGAACAAGACAAATCAGTATAAATGACCATGCAGCGTCATTCAAAGCTTTACGCAAATCATAATGGATGAGCGTGATCATTAAAGCCGTCATCCACTCTACTTTAACATCTATTTTGCTGTCAGTAGCTCTTATGACTTATAGCCGTGGCTGTGTGTCATTGGGTCACAAGTGTCTCTTTGGCTATTGGTGACCTGAAGCACGATACAGGCTGCTGCTCTGCCCTGTGCATGGTTTGGGGGCATACGGCAATGAATGTGTGACCCATACCTCCCAACATTATGGAGTTCAGACTCGGGATGGGAGGAGGGCTTGGTCACAGCCTAATAGTCACAGTGGGTCACCAGTGGCCGCCGCCACATCTGTAATCGAGTTTTAAGCAAAAAAATTTTTTAAAAAAGGTATTTGCAGCTCAATATCTACCACCCCCCAGGAAATCAGGGCGATCATGGGACAGAGGTGCAATTCATTTGATTCGGGTCTCTTAACACTGTAATTGGGATGTTGGGTGTTATGGTAATGCACACCCCACTTTGTGTAGTAAGAGAGAAGGGGGAGAGATATCAAATCTTGGAATGAGATACAGTAGAGAGAGATACAAAGTACGGATCAGGTAGCCCATACTTGCCTACACTCCATACTTGCCTACCCTCCCGGGAGCCTCCCAAAAACCGGGTGCCGCTCCCAGCCCCCCGAAAAAGGCAGGCAAGCCTCCTGGCATCCGCCGACCCCTCCTGCCCCCCCGCGATTACATGAGAATCCAGAGCAGCTGATTCTCGGCATTGTGTAGCGGGGTCAAGCACCCGCGTGGCCACGCCCCCTCTCTACCCACAAACGCCGGCTTTGCCCCCAATTTTGCCGATCTGGCTGCCCCCTCCCAGAAGGGGCGACCAGAATGTCGGCATCTCTGCTACACTCCCGAAACTCACGATTTTTCGGGTAGCCCCCACAACCCCGGAAACACAGGCAGATCTCTCTCACTCCGACAACTTCCTGGTGAAGTGGCAGGATGGGGAGGGTTTATGGGGAATTTGCGGGTTCGTAGGGAGGGGACAGGGATAAAGGACGCAAATCACGTCATTTAGCTCTGGCCCTTCCTTGCGGACTCGTGAACCTTGGACTAACATCCACAGTCCGGCCCAGCCCCCCGAACCGGCCAGCAGCATCTCCCCTCTGTACTGCTCCCGGAGAGAGAAGTTTTCAAAAGTGGGTAAGTATGAGGTAGCCTAAGATGCCTGCAATGGTGCACACAATTTATGTATTATCTTATTTATCATTGACGCTACTAGTATAAGGCATGTTGAAAAGTGTACGATGGGCTTTAAGCGTGTCTGCTAGAGGTGTATCACTCTGTAGGGGGGATGTACTAAGCCTTGGAAAGTGATAATGTGGTGACAGATAAAGTACCAACCAATCAGCTCCTAACTGTCATTTTTCAAACACAGCCTGTAAAGTGGCAGTTAGGAGCAGCTTGGTTGGTACTTTGGGCCTCATTCAGCAAGGATAGCTGATGCGATCAGGGCTGCTATCGCGCACGCTGGACTGCTGCGAAAGTATGCTAATGATTGTAATTGCAAAGCGCTCGCACGGACATCATGCAGACGCCCACTTCCCCTCTCTCACATCCGTAATACCTTGCAAACCTCCTCAAACATCTGAAACATCGAGTACCATCGACCCCTCACGCAGAATTACAGCAGCCCTGACCTTACCTCTAAATTGCTAACCTGGTTGCACGCAGTGAGTACTCACTCGCAGAGGCTAATTTATGGACGCCCATGCAACGGCGTTCAAACGGACAGACACACCTGCGTTTCTCCGACCACCCCCCGTCACCACCCCCAAACGCTAACCACCTGTAAATCATTCTACAGTGGCTCTACGTGGTCTCCGTGATTGCAGTGCAATCGCTGTGATGCCTTTGCACACACACACTGCGATGCATATGCATGCACAATTCACAACAATCAATCATCTGCGTACGCTTTAGCAAAAGCGATCCTTGCTGAATGAGGCCCTTTATCTCTCTAGTACATCTCATGGATGCCGACTTTCTGACTGGGTCTTCCGGGAGGGAGCAGCCAGATTGGCAGGGCAGGGGGGCGTGGCTGGACAGATGATGACCACTTGTGGGTGGGGCCACACGATCGCGTAATTTTTGTCCCATCCCCGCTACACAATGCCAAAATGACAGGCATTGTGAAGCAGGGTGCGGGGCCAAAATGACGCGATTCAGCGTGAATCGCGTCACCGACCCCTCCCCTGCTGCGGGGGATTCACAGGCAATTCCAGGGGGGTTATGGGGGCCGCTGAAGACTTGACTGCCTTTCCGGGGGGCCAGGAGCCACACACGATTTTCCGGAGGCTCCCGGCCATATCGGGAGGGTATGCAAGTACGGTACATCTCCCCCTGTGTATTACAGTGAGGATCCTGCACGGCTGTGTAAGGAGCAAGTCTTTGGATGCCCACATGGACCGAACAGGCGAACCGTCCCAGACCCCAGGAAATTGGTGAGCAAAACATTTGTGAGCGCAGGTTGTGCGTTTTTATTCAAAAATTTTACTTATTTTTCATTTCATGTGAGATTGTTTTTCTCAGCTTTTTTCCCATTGCACGCTTCATCTACCAAAGGGGCCCTGGTTGTTAGGGCATGCTGGCCCTTGTAGTCCTACACTTGTTGTTTCAGTTGACGTAAATTCTATGCTGAAGATCATCACTAACGGGATTGCCTGTGATGAAAACAGGCAGAGCGGTAAAGGGAGAAGAAGACGTGGGAGCGGAAGGGGGTGATACAGCAGTAGGAACATGTGCCAGAAAAGAGATAATTAGGATATAAAAAAGTGTAACTAAGGGACAGCATAGAGGGTTAATAAAATGAGAATAAGAGCTAAAGGGCCTGATTTGCACAATCCACGCGCAATTCTGATGTTCACATAGTTAAGCGACTTTTTTGTAAATGCACATTCTCAAAAAATTCTTGAATCTCCTATGGTGCATGCGTTACACAGAGTGTACACATGGAGGCGCTGTTGCAGTCAGGACAGATGGCATCAGAAATTTGTCGGAAAAGTGATGGGCATCCCTGGGCGGTGACTGGGAGGTGGGTAGAAATATGTGCGGACCCCCGTGTTTTGGTTTTGGCAAAACTACCCTCAATTTTTTTGGTTCAGATTCGGTTTTGATTTCTTTGAAATTGTTAAAACAGCAAAAATCATGTCATTTGGACCTGTTTACATGCAATCCAATTTGGTTCTACTCGGAAACCCAGAAGAGATCAGAGGGCCTGATTCAGAGCCGCTCGTAAGCGGCCGCTCGTTCGCTGTGAGCGATGTTCGCACAACTGCGCATGCGTATGGGTCGTAATGCGCATGCGCCAACCAGTCATTGCGCAAAACAGCGAGGGGCTGCTAATTTGATTGACAGAATGTACCGTTTGTGGGTGGTAACAGGGGAAGGTGCTTGAAAACGGGGGAATGGAGATCCGAACGCAGGCGTGCCTAACGGTCAAAAGGGCGTTTAATGGGGGTGCATAATTTGTAAAGGAGCGTCATCGACCACGTCACTTGGTTGTCTTTTAGCCTGAACTGCTCGCAATGATAGCGGTAAGAAAAAGCTACCGCAAGCACTGCGAGCAGTTCAGATGCCTTTCGATGTACCCGAATAATCTAATAAATACCGGAGATGACGTGTGATGCGAACAGCAAAGGGGCATCTTTACAAAATAGCGAGCGCATTTTTCGTTCGCTCGCTCGCTCAGACATAGAGGCGTCAACAGACTGCAAAGAGCGAGCGCTTCATTTAAATAGACGGCCCCTTTTTTGGAACGACCGTCCGCAAATAGCGTCCGGGTCTGAAAGGCCCAGAGTCGGGACTAGGTTTTACTCGGAACACCAAAAGTGATCAGAACCGGGACTAAGTTCTACTCGGAACCCTAAAAGTGATCAGAGCTGGGATGCGGTTCTACTTTGAACCCGAAAAGTGATCAGAGCCGGGACTAGGTTCTACTTTGAACCCGAAAAGTGATCAGAGCTGGGACTAGGTTCTACTCGGAACCCCAGAAGTGAAAATTAACATTTTCACATACTTTTGTAAAAAATAAGTGTCAGGGCCATTCATCAAGCGCAGGAAAAGAATTTTTATCAGAACTTGATGGTGTTACTGAATGCCATTCTGAGATGGCGTTCAGCTATCCGATAACCTTCATGGTCAGATCCCTCCCTGCTGTGTCTGCACTGCCGAGCCCTGGAGCTGAGAGCTCACACTTACTGGCCGAAGACAAAGATGGAAGACCTGAGAGGGGATGTGGCGGAGATGGGGGGGCATCGGACACCCACTGGGGGGATGGGGAATTGGGAAAGCACTGGACATCTGGTGGGGGGGGGCACCGGACACCCAGGGGCAGTGGACAACCATGGAGGGTGCATCGGACATCCGCGGTGAAGGGGGGTGCAACGGATACCCAGGTGGGTGGGAGGGAGGCCGGATCGGACACTGAAGGCGCCGTGGGGGATGGAGGAGGTGATACAGCGGGGGAATAGAGAGGGGCGAGCCATGCAACAGTGAGGAAATCCTTATGGATACCTCAGCTGCATGGTGAAAAGTATCACTTTTCCGAAAAGCTGACACTTTTGTTAAGGAGGAATGATGAATGAGGCATGTAGGAATGATGAATGAGGCATGTAGGAATGATGAATGAGGCATGTAGGAATGATGAATGAGGCATGTAGAATGCCTCCAATACATCTTTTAAATTCTCAGCGAGTTTAAAACATAATTATCACTAGTGATAATATCATGATGAATATTTCCCTAAGGGAGGAGGGTTAGGTTTAGGCACTAACGGGGGTGTTAGGATGCAGGAAAGGAGGGTTAGGGGATGAAGGTGGAGGGTTAACATACTTACCTAACTCCTGTCGGTATACTGAGCCTCGGGATGCCACTGTCGCTCATTTGATATCTGGCATACCGACTGCCGGTCTCCCATACCCAACCTGGAAAAGGCATGTGTTCCACAGGAAGAGTGCGGAATGGGAAAATTGTGAAAGCGGGAGTGAGAAGAGGGAACCAGGATGTCATTGAGACAGCAATCGGTGGTAGAGCAGAAAGAGAGGGAGGAAGTGGGGGCAGAGATGAGTTTAGAGATGTACTGAAGGAGTAATTAAGCAATCTGTGTTTGAAGGAGTTTGGTCTGGATTCTGAGGAAGGGGGATCCAGCAAAGCAGGTTGCATATTGGGGAGTCTGAGTCAGAGTGACTAGAGAGAAGAGTAGAGTGGAAATAAGTAGGTAGGATAATTTATGGAGGTTATGAGGGTGGTTTTGAAATTAAATAAGCTGCCCAAAGGCAGGTAGAGGAATGCCTTGTTGTGCAAGTAGGGCACTCCACAGAGTGGGTGCAGCCTGAAAAAAGTCCTGTAAGCAGGAACGGACGTGCACGGAACAAGGTGGCAAGGCTATGAGTCATGGAGGTTTGCCACAAGTCACAGGGTGTGGCCTCGTGTTACACCCCATCTTCAAGTGGCTTCTCCAGTATGCGGCCGAGCAACGTCATGATGTCACGTTGCACCAGAAAATTAGTAAACGCTTGCTGGCCAAGCAGAGTGCCGGGAGGCGGAACTGCTCAGCCAGGGTCTCCAGACGGTCAGACCGGCCCTTCTGGCCATCTGCCCTTCTGGCATTTGCCAGAATTGCCAGGTGGCCAGTCCAGCCATGCCTGTAAGCATGAATGGGAGCAGGGAAAGAAAAAGTGGGGGCTCACTGTTGTCTGCATTAAGTAAAGATGCTTATATTATTTGAAGGGATGTAGTATAAATCCCGGCAGTCATAATGCCGGCTCTCATAAAGCTGACACCAGCCAGAATCCTGGCGCCAGCATCTTGACCGCTGATATCTGGAGGGTAAGTAGTGGCCTTAGGGGGAAGGTTAGGGTTAGGCATTAGGGGGAGGGTTAGGCACTGGTGTTGGAGGTTAGGTTTAAGGTGAGAGGAAGGAGGGTTAGGTTTAGGGTTAGGATACTTACTGAGAAGTGTCGGTATCCCTTACCCAACCCTATTTGAACCAGTTCAAAATTCAATACATTTTATATTTAAGGACTCTTTCACACTTCAGTTGTAATTTTTTGGGCAAGATCACTTAAGTTTAGTCTGTTCTGGGTTTCTGCAGTTCAGGTTTGAATTCAAAGTTCATGCTTAAATTCCTGAGACTTATACAACGCCTGAATAACAAATATACTGTAGGTTATTAAAGTGAAACCATCATTGAAAATATGTATTACTTAAATGTTATGCTTATAGTATGTATTTAGTTATTGGACCCAGAAGAGTGATAGTATATCTAAAATGGGTTTTAATGGCCGCTATATTCAGATGGTAATCAAACAATCCAGACACCCGAATTACCAACATTTTTTTTTTATAAAGTCTTAACTTCCTCCTGGAATAAAACAATGAACATTTGAATAAATTCAGGGGCGCCACAGAGTTTTTAGGTTGATATAATTTAATATTATAAGATAGAATTTTATGTAATAAAATATAATTTAATTTTGGCACTCCTCAGGGGCAGCTGGAGTAATCAACCACGCAGGGGCGTAACTAGACCTAAAGGGGCCCCATAGCAATATTTTCATGGGCTCCCCTACGTCCACCGCAACTCCACCCCCCTCCCCCTCCTCGACTTACCTCTGCTTTGTGGTTGTCCTCCTTCAGCATGTGCTGCGCAGGGCAGGCACATCTCTTCTCCCGGTCAGCTCTGTCTCTCCTCACAACACATCGGGCCAACGATTAGTAAGTGTGTGCGCTCTTACCAATCGTCAGATAGGGCGGTGGAACGGCCAGGCAGCTGATCCGTCATCCTAGTGCGTTACCCAGCTTGAGTCCAATGAGACACCACAAAAGGTCTGAGCTGAGCTCTGGTTGGTGGAGCTCATCACATGCTTCTCTGCCCCTTGGAGGAGATCAAGAGCAGCCTCATGAGAGGATTCCTCACGGCGAGGCAGCACTTGTTGGGTCTGTGTAACTTTTGCTGAATGCTGAGGAAGAATGGAGCCCATGTAATGAACAGTAGCAGTGAGGTAATTACTATGTTGGATACACATACACGCCTATATGTAACATGTCTGACTTATGAAAGGATAAAGTTTAAGGAGACTGCATATTTGTTTTTGACCATATTGGCAATTTCACAATACTGGATATAGTATTGACACTTCCTGTAGTATTGGAACAAAACTATGCATCACTGGTACACACCCGCTGACGCATCCATGATATACCAGCTGTTCAATTGAATGGCTGATATACTGACCAGTGTATACCCAGCATTACTCAGACGAGCTTCCATTAATGCACTCAGCATACCCATGGCACCTCTCTCATGTATTGGGGGGCGATCTGCCCCCTTTGTGCCCCCCCCCCAATTCCTGAACCTATGATTAAAATACAACATTGTGAGGCTTCTATTGAGAAACACTGTAGACTTACTGTATATTACACACGGTAAAGAGAGTTTACTGATAAAATTCAGTTACACCAGATGGGAAGTGATAAAAAAAAGCAATAAAATAATGATAATATATGTACTGTATGCTATAAGCTCAGTCTCATGTAATTCAACTGTAATAATGATTCATGGATAAAACTGCTACTTGGAGGGAAAAAATGCTCTCTTAGGGCCAGAGGGCCTGATTCAGAGCCGGACGCTCTGACCAGAGCGCTCGCTCTGAATCAGGGCCCTCCTACCTAAAAATGGAGCGGCCTCCTGGCAGCTCGTAAAGCTGTGGGTGACCACCCACAGCTTATGCGAGCGGCCAAAAAGATGGTCGCGATGGTCAAGACCATCGCGACCATCGGGCTTGCGACGAAACCCTGCGGTAGGGTCTCGCTGCCGCAAGCCCAGGTGTGCTTTTGGCTCTATCAGAGCCAAAAGCACTCCCACTGACATCACTAGTGATGTCAGTGGGGCCGGCCCCAGAAGGTAGGCGTTCCCTTGGGAACGCCTCCGTCTGGGCAGCAACGCCCCCGGCACGCCCACCAAAGGGGGCGTGCTGTCACTCACCATCGACAGCACGCCCCCTTTGGTGCGAGACCCATAGCGACAGCTTGGCTGCCGCTATGCGGGTCTCGCGCATGCACACGACGGAGCTCCCTCCATCATGCGCATGCGCACTAGGGCACCATCAACCCGCTTGCGAGCGCTCAGCGCTCGCGAGCGGGTCTGAATCAGGCCCTGAGTCTGAATCGCGTGCTATGTCATTGTCAGGCCCAGTTGAGCGATTATTCTCAACTGTGCAATGCGTCCGATCTGCACTGCGTATATGCAAATGGAACATCTACACCTACCTTGGGGCTGGGGCAAGATTTCATGGTGAGACCGATGGCGGCATATAAATACGCACCGAGTGTTACTACAGCATCTAATGATGCTCAAAGTGGGCATCTCAGTCCTGGCACAGTCAGGCACACGGTTGTATATCAAAGGGAAGGGTGTTTACAGCTGTGACTATGGCAATGGACGGTAAAACGATCGCAGCAGTGCGCGACTCAGAAACGGGCCCTAATTCTGCCTTTTTTTCTGGTCTTTTAATAAAGGATTTCATAACATCGACTTCAGGCATCTAGTAATGATCCTGGATAATAATAAATGTGGCTGTTCCAGAGCTGAGCGCTAGTTGGCAGTACTAGGTTAGGGTTAGACTGTGGGATGGGAGAGTTAGGTTTAGGCGGTGGGATGGGAGGCTTAGGGTTAGGCGTGGGTTGGGAGGGTTAGGCTGCGGGATGGGAGGGTTAGGATATGGGATGGGGGGGTTAGACTGTGGGTTGGGAGGGTTAGGTTTAGGCGGTGGGTTGGGAGGGTTAGGTGGTGGGATGGGAGGGTTAGGCTGTGGGATGGGAGGGTTAGGTGATGGGATGGGAGGGTTAGACTGTGGGATGGGAGGGTTAGGTTTAGGCGGTGGGTGGGAGGGTTAGGTGGTGGGATGGGAGGGTTAGGTGGTGGGATGGGAGGGTTAGGCTGCTGGATGGGCGGGTATGGATGTGGAATGGAAGGGTCAGGGTTAAGCACTAGAGTAAGAGTTAGCATTAGTGGGAGGGACATGGACAGTGTAGTCACCAGAATGCTGGAAATGACAGTCACATGGCCGCCAGGTCCTGGAAACCGCGCTGAAGCCACTGCAGGTAAGTCACCGCTGGGCCACTAGGGATGATATGTTGACATTCTTCATTTGTAGAAATTAAGTGATAATGAGTAGACCCCCATTAGAGAGACATTGCCTTTTATTTATCTATTACTGTGTGGCTATTTGTAGTATTTCATTTGTGTTGGATTTCATTTGTATGGTAATCCTTATATTCTCCATACCCCTGTTTTCTGGACTTGTGTCCTCTTACTCCCCTAGATTATTCTATTTATCATGGTTACTCTTTTGTAGGAGCCTAGCCTCTCTGCTACAGCTGGAGAAGAATGAGCTTGTGGAGTCATTTCCAGAGAAAAAAAATATCTGCTGGAGCTGTCATACCTACTATAAGGAACCATCTAGATCTAACTTGTCTGTGCCCACACCAACGCCTGGGATACCACATCTTCACATTTACTTTTTTTTCTGGCTCCTCCATAAGAGTCTGAGGTCACCACTAGAGCATAAAGATCTCATAATTATTACTACTACTATTATAAGTTCATGTACAGCCATATGTCTTGTATAAAGAACGTTGGTCTGCAAATTTAAGCCAAATCAGTGAGTCATACCCATCAGACACCTATTTTGTATTGGTCCATCGCCCTGGGCATATTTATCATTTACTGTGCCAGAGCCTGTGCACTCTTGTGCACATGCCTCATCTTCCCGAATATCACTGGGTAGATGGTGCCATGGAGGAGGGACCTGCTTGCCAGCACATGGTAAGATGCAGGGCTTGGGGTGCCCACTGCACATAGCCCCCTCAGGCGTTAATACACCCCTGGCCTTCACAGTATTGGAATGAATAGGCCCCACAGTGAATATGTAGGGACAGAAGTGAAAGATTACTGCCTCACGCTTTCCAATCCCTACTGCTCGCTTGCTGTCAGCTACCACACAATAGTGACTGCAGAAAAGAGTGCAGGGGGGAAGAGGTTGCGTCACGCTGCCCTTCATCTGCGCCGGATTATTGCAGTGCAACCAATGATCAGTTTGCTGGGGGAAGTGGGGAAAGGCAAGTTGGGGGAGTAATCTCCGAATTTGCCACCCATTGAATGGTGCTGCAATAGACGACAAGATCCTCAACTTGCCTGATGGGAGGAACGACCACAAGCTACTGATAGGACATTATTCTTGTAGGCTTTTAACATCAGCATGTGTCCATTCATCGTATTGTTATTGGTAATTGCCGATACAAGTTATTTAAATAAAAGAAGCCTCGAAAAAAGCCTTGAAAGCCTGTACAAGCCAGCGATATTACAATGTACACACAAGCAACATTCCCCCTTTGTCTGTGAATGTAGCCTTGCAGCGCTCTGGTTTGGCAGCGCGTTTAGATGGCAGTTGAATGGGAAATAGAATGTTAGCAGGAGGAACAATGAACTTCTCCTTGGCAACAACAAAACTCATCTCCTTATAAATAATGTAAAACACTTCAAAGCCTATATTTGGAGGTCAGCTTTTCACAGGACATGCCGTAATTGCCGCTTACTGAGAATAAACAGAATATAGAAATAAATATGAAATTCACAAATGCTCCCAGTAAAGTAAATGACAGTAGCGCTCTGATGTGTTATTTTGAAGTATTATATTCTCTTTTCTTTAAGAGTCTCTCTTCTTGTTTGAATTTTCTTATTGTATCATTTTAGTCACTATGGTTTTCTAAACATCAACGATAAAGTGAAACAGTCACCAGGGAGGACTTTTAAGAAAATGTGGGACAAGATCAGAAGGAATGGTGAGGGCCAAATACATGTAGAGCACATATAAGGTCAAGGTTATCACAGTTAGCAATGATCTTATAAAATAATTAATTTGTGAATTTCCATGTACTTCTGTGTGCGACCCGGTCGCTACTCTGGGGAAAAAGGCGGAGGTTTCGATACGAGTGACCCACGCCATGCCTGGTGCCATGCATCGTTATGCTGAATCTGCGACTTTCTACTAGGGACGTGCAGGCTCAGATTAGTTTGGATTTTCCCATCAAATTTGGATTTTTCCCGACAAAAATGGTGTCTTAGAAAGAGGCAAAATCTTCATCTTTCATGGACAAATATCATTCCTGGACAAAATTCCATGAAAGATGATGTTTGTCCATGAGAGATGACATTTTGCCTCTTTCTAAGACCCGATTTTTGGCGGGAAAAATCTGAACTTGGCGGGAAAATCTGAACTAATCCAAGCCTGCACATCCCAACTTTATACCAATCCTTTTGCAACAAAAGTTCTAATCTTGTGTCCCTGGTACACATACACTACATTGTATGTGGGTAAGATGCAAAATACAGGAAAAGTACAAATGGCTACCTGTAGTGGAGCAGCTAATTCGCGCCAAGCTTCTCACGCGATACGGCGTAAAAACACTAGGTGAATGAGGACACATCTGTAGATGACAAATCCACCAGCTGAACTTGTTTGTATGATGGTGAAATGAATCGTAAAGGGACAATGTGGAGGGGGGGTTGTACAGCCCAATCCTTCATGCCCTGGGGTAGGTGCCTCCCCAATTTATTTAAATATTTTATCTTGCTTTTTCCGCCAACCTTCATAATTCAATTCTAAATCAGTCAATATATTAAAACTATGACCTCCATATTTCTGTGTCCGAGTCGTTATTTACTATTTAGAATTTGAGTATTTATTATAAGATGTTTCGTTTATTAAAGGATTAATGCCATAAATAAATCCACTGGGTGACTTACTGTATGGTAACAGAAATACGAAAACAATGCTTGTTCACCTGGGGTACTAGTAGGAGCAGTGCTTTTTTGTGGCGATTGGCCTTTTTATTTTTTGTCCAATATTTAATTCTTATAACTATTTCCAGAGACAGGAAGAAATCAGTGAAATCATTTTGGAAATGAGTAGAATAAGCATATGCTCACTTATCCAGAGCGCGGATGGTCCTATGAATCCTGTATCAGCCTGTAACGTTAGGTGAGTATCTACCAGGGCCGTAGCTAGGGTAGCGCGGCCGGTGCCATGGCACAGGGCACCACAGGTCAGGGGGCGCTGTTTGGGCCTGTCAAATTTCTCTTAATTATCATTCTTGCTTGTAGCTTCCTCTTATTTCATCCCCAGCATCTCCTGGCCTCTCCTATCTCTTCCCTGGCCCTTCCCCAGGAAGCCATGGCCCTTTCTTGGGTGCATTATGTCCCTTTGAAAAATGAGAGGGGCGCCAATGCTCTTTCCGGCCCAGGGCTCTGCAATCTACCCCTGTTTTCTAAGTACGGGCACCTTTGCTTTATAGAAGAATAAAGCACTGTCTAGGTGAAGTCACTGCAACACTCAGAGGTACTGAACAGTATGTGAATACTTTCCTGTAATGGCGAGGCAGGGGGACGATGTACTGGTGATAAAACACAGGGGAAGCCATGTCCCCGGAATCTTTGGCCCCATCCATCACAGTTGGACCTTGATAGCAAAATAAAAAAGCCTATCCCAGTATCCCCATTAAGGAAAGAACATGTGGACTATAGTTCTATTGTCAGTTTTACAATTTATCACAAATTCACAAATCATTCTATTATTCTGTCATTTTTTTTTGTGTAAAATTTTGTATATAGCACATTTGCTGCTTCTAAAGTGGTACCTGAACATTTTACCTTGTAGTAATATTCAATACAAAAGTATTTCTTTGCAAATGTCGGGGGTGCAAATAACACAAATAGGCTGCCAGGGGGTACCCAGGTGAGAAATGATTGATGAGCAATGAACTAGAAGACTGCAATGCATATTACCGGGGAGGCTCCACACTCAGGACCTCATTCAGAGTCGGTCGTACGCCACCGATGTTCGCTAAACTGCGCATGCCTAAAATTCGCAATGCGCGTGCGCAAACTAGCTGTTACGATCGGAAATATCTCTCTCCTTGAACTTGGCCAGGTCGTTAGTTTGAGTGACAGGATGAGGCGTTTGTGGGTGGTAACAGGGAGGGTGCTTGTGAACGGGGGAGTGGAGATCCGAACGCAGGTGTGCCTGACTATGCAAACGGCGTTTTATGGGAGTGCATAATTAACTAAGTAGTGTCATGGCACATGTGACATGGGTGGTTTTTACACTGACTTGATCGTAGTGCTTAAGAGAGGGTATGGTCAACCTTAAGCTCTACGACCAGCTCCGATGGTCTCGATTAATCCTTATATGCCTGGAGATGACGTGTAATGGGAACGAGAAGGGGGCGTATTTTTAGTCTTACGGCCGCATCCTCCCCTCGCTATTCCAGCTAACGATCCCATCTTAACGACGCAACTTGTGAGCGCTTCATTTGCATATCCGGCCCCTTTTACCTTACGACCGTGTGGCCGCAACGACCGACTCTGAATGAGGTCCTCAGGCTTCCCACCAATCCCCACTAACTTATTAGGTTCTCTCAGTTACTGTATGTTCCCAGATATTGCTTTTCCCTACGCACATGTGTACTGTGATGGCAAGTGATGTGCGGTGAGGTAAATAGCTAGTATCAGAGCCAGATTTACACATACATACATGAGCCCGAGGGTCCATGTGGGCATTATACAAAGGAAATTTGGTGAGTTTTAAAGAGGGATGTGCAGAAAAGGTAGGCAATGGAGGAACACAGCGGACATGCTATTGTCACTAATTTATGAATTTATATTGTGATTAACACATCTCATAGCCAATGGCAAATCTCACACCACTCCATTAGTTGAGTGTCTTTAATCATTTATCATTCTCAGTGTAAACAAATTCATCTTCCATAATGGCTAAACCCCGAAGAGTAACAATAAGACATGTAAAATCCATTACTGGAAAATATTGTTTATTTTTAGACTTGTCCTAGAAAGGATCTGGCATTTCCAGTCCATTGTGTTATAATGAGACATTGGAATGTTGGTTAGAGGACAGGGGCTCTTGTATATCCCAGGTAGGGGCGGTTTTAGGGGTCGGGCTGCCCCTAGGACACAACATTAATGAGAGGCAGCCACCCAACAATTTTATTATTTTCATTATTAGATTATACTCGCACATTTTTAGTACTCTCCCTATGTAATAGGGCGTCAGAGCATGCAAACTCGCATATTCCTCACACCCCCACAACTTGCACTGCCGAAACACGCATCCAGATGTATTCCCATGGAAAACATACAACTCGACCAATGTGATAGAGTGCAAGTTTTTAACTCGTACATATTACTTAACACTCACATAAAAAACGGACCTGCTTCGGGCTAGCGAGTATTGCCTGAGCAGGTGCATTTTACACAGAGGCATGCACAGATTTGTGAGATCCGTGCATGCTTCTGTGTTAAAGAATAAAAAAAAAAAGGTATTAAAAGTGTAAAACAAAACAAAAATTACATAGGGTCCCCCCCTAAAAGCACAACCAGCACCGGGCTTATCTGAGCTAGTTCTGGTTGTGAAAATCCGTGGGGAAAAAGACGTATTGTTCACCGTATTTTCATCAACAAGCACCAGGCTCAGTGAGCCAGTCCTGGTGGTGGAAATAAAGGGGACAAAATGAGTAGGGGTTCCCTGTATTTTCCACCAACAGCAGCGTACTCTTTCTAGTGGGGGTGTAATACTACAACCATGGGGCCCGCTTCAAAGCATTATCACACCATGCTAGTCAGCTGAGGCCGAGGATCCCTGGGGAGGTGGGGACCCCCCAATAAAGGGGTCCCTGCTCTCCAGGGCACCCCAGGCCTGGGCTGATAACCCGGGGCTATCCCCGGCACCCCTAAGTGGTGGGTGATGGATTGATTGTGTCAAAAATAGATAAAATAATATTGTCTTTTACAAGAAATCTAGAGGTCCCAGCAAGCCTTCCCCGCATGCTGGTATTTGGGGAACAACAAGTACCAGCATGCGGTGCATTAACGGCTCGCTGGTACCTCTAGTTCACCTGTAAAAAAAATATTTAAAAAAACACAGAAGATTTTAATATTTTATTACACATACACTCACTCTCTCATGCTCACACTCACACTACATACTTACCTTATCCCTAGCGCCGGTCTAGTCCCTTCTCCAGTAGAATCCTGTGATTGGGACCAGTAAAAACACCTGCCATACTCACCTACCCCTTGTTCCGTTCCTCTTCTGTCCATATTGGCATCCACCATCTTCAGAAAAAAACGTCAAAAGCGGACCCAGGGATGGCTCAGCCGCGAAATTTCGCATTGAAATGTATTAGCTGACTGTTCATTGACTTCAATGGTAGGAACCGCTAGGTAACCTTAAGACGGTTGTGTCATCCGCTACCACTAAATTATGCTGATGCCTGCAGAAGGCGTCTGACGGAAAAAGGTCGCGATACTTGCAGTCGTCACCCATATGGTCAAGTCTAAGCTTACTCAGAATGGGTGATGGAACTCCTCAGCTGAGGCCATCGGAAGCGCGCTACTGCACCCGCGTTGCCCTCGATTTTTAGAACGGTCCCTGTCGCCAACTTCACCCACCAAATGGCCGCAGCAAGTCAATCACGCTGCAGCTGCGGGGCACTGCGAGCGAGATCGCAGATCAGGATCTGCACATGTGCAGATCAAAAAACATTGTATTGAGAAAACATCGCAATACTGGGATACTCTGAATCCGGTCCAATGTTAACCTACGCTATGGAAAACTTATGTTTCCCGTATATGGTTTGAGGGGGGCACTAAATGCCCTATTACCCTCTATAATGGCCGCAGCAACCAAGTGGGCAACCATATTTCAAGCGGGGTATTCCTCACCTTTATATTATGTGGCCTAGTAATAGCCATTGTCTGGTGATCACCTGTAATCACCAGACAATACCCAACGCTACGGAAATGAGATGTTTTCCGAATATGGGCAGGAGGGCATTACATGCCCTATTACACTAATAATTACACCTGTAAATGTGGTGATGCTCACATAAGAAAGCGGGTAGTCCCTCTGTCAAATTATGTGGCCCCCTTTGCAG
The DNA here is from genome assembly GCA_031769625.1 of Taudactylus pleione. Taxonomy (NCBI): domain Eukaryota; kingdom Metazoa; phylum Chordata; class Amphibia; order Anura; family Myobatrachidae; genus Taudactylus; species Taudactylus pleione. Next base: position 6,184,049 of record JAUIMM010000532.1, on the reverse strand, counting down.
CTCAATAAAAAAATGTTTTCACCATTTAGATTAACCTCCCGACCACCCGCTTGGCGCTTTGGCCCGCAGGTGGAACAGCGCGACAGTGCCCAAAGACTGTCCTGCTGAAATCAGGACAGTTGGGAGTGGTGCGCCCGTTATGGGGTGGCACCCCTGTTCAACCACACTGGTGGAATGCCCCAAGAGCCGGCCCTGCAAAGCAGCCAGTTCAGTGGATTTTAACCAGGGTGTGTAGTTTTCTTGCATAGAGCAGTGCCCACAGGGGCATAACAATAGCCCCTGCAGACTCTGTGGTGGCTTGGGGGTGCAGTGGCTTGGGGGGCACAGTGGAATGGGTGCTGCAGATTCAATGCGGACTAGCCGTATGCTTGGAACCTGCTGAAATTGTCCCTACAAGTTCTATGTCAGGGCTGCACATAGCGTATAGCATTACCCGGAAGTGCCGAGAATGCTGGCGCCGCCGGGAGAAGATGCAGAAAGTTGCATCTTCTACCGTGAAACTCCTGACAATGAGCATGAGACCCCTGACAACAAGCATGAAACCCCAAGCAGTGAGCATGGAATCCCTGACAATGAACATGAGACCCCTGACAACAAGCATGAAACCCCTAGCAATGAGCTTGGAATCCCTGACAACAAGCATGAGACCCTTGACAATGAGCATGTGACCCCTGACAATGAGCATGGAACCCAGAGCATAAAACCCCTGACTACGAGCATGAGACCCCTGACAACGAACATGGAAACCCTGGCAACGAGCATGGAACCCCTGGCAACGAGCATGAAACCCCTGGCAGTGAGCATGAAACTCCTGCCAATGAGCATGGAACTCCTGACAATTAGCATGAAACCCCTGGCAATGAGCAGGTAATTTAAAAGTAATTAGAAGCCTTACTGTGGGGCATAAAATGGTGTCAGGGGCAAAAAATTGTAATGGGCATTATGGTGTGGCATAATTTGTAATGGGCATTACGGTTTGTGGCATAATATGCAATGTGCATTATGGTGTGTGGAATAATGTGTAATGGGCATTATGGTGTGTGGTACTTTGTGTAATGGGCATTACAGTTTGTGGCATAATGTGTAATGGGCATTACGGTGTGTGGCATAATGTGTAATGGGCATTACAGTGTATGGAATAATGTGTAATGGACATTACGGTGAGTGGCATAATTTGTAATGGGCATTACGGTGTGTGGCATAATGTGTAATGGGCATTACATAGTGTGCCATAATGTGTAATGCAGCATACACACTAGATGATGTGTATTCCCCATTAGGGGCATTACGGTGTGTAGCATAATGTGTAAGGGGCATTACTATAAGGAGGAAAAATGACAAGTAATGTTAACTGCCTATAGGGAGTGCGGGCGCATTTTTATCTGTTTGCACTGGAAGCCAAATTGCCTAGAAACGGGCTTCTATTAGTTTAACCAAAATGCCTTTGGGGGGGGGGCACCAGAAACTTTTTTGGCAGGGAGAAGCAGAATTTATAGTCACGCCACTGAGTGCTCACTTTTACACTAGTTATGCAGCAAGCCAAGAAATGCGGTAAAACCCCTGAAAATGTGGGTTTGACCGCATTTCTCATATGCACCAAGCAACGGAGTGTGATGCACTCTGGGACTTGGCTGTGGTGGGAAACGCCATCTTCCTGATGGCATTACCCATAAAAAAGCTATGTGCTTCTCTCCGCAGAGTGCTATTAGAGAGATCTCCCAGCACCCCCAAGGCACGCCAGTCCTTCTGCGCATGCGCAGAAGGATGCCGGAGGGGCTTCTGGGTCATAGACCTGGAAGCCCCTTCACCACAAAGGGCCACTCTTACTGACAAAGCAGTCTTTTGTAGGGATGGTCATGCATCCCGCCCATGCTGTGGTAATGGTGCAGGTCACTGGAACAGAGGTAATAGCACCAGAGCCGTAACTAGACTTTTTGGTGCCCTGTGCCAGAAAGAGCATTGGCGCCCCCCTCATTTTTCAAAGGGACATAATGCACCCAAAAAAGGGCCATGGATTCATGAGGAAGGGCCAGGGAAGAGATAGGAGAGGCCAGGAGATGCTGGGGATGAAATAAGAGGAAGCTACAAGCAAGGATGATAATAAACAGAAATTTGACAGGTCCAAACAGTGCCCCCTGACCTGTGGTGCCCTGTGCGATGACACCGGCCGCACTACCCTAGTTACGGCCCTGAATAGCACTTACTGGTCTCAGGTCTTTTAGTAGCTAAGGGAAGGACAGTCATCCTCCACTGTATCGCTCGTACACAGTGAAACAAGATGGCGCTGCGCATGCACAGCTAGTGTTTCAGCGGCCATCTTGCTAAGGGAGCAAATGTGTCCCTTGAGCAGCCTTCTAACAACAATTACATTGATCTCTAGCACACAGTACTTATTAGAGATTTAACTTGTTACATTAGCTTTCAGAATGTCGACACGATCATCATGTTGACATTAAACAGTACAATGTTGACATGCTGGGTTTCTACTCAGTCTACCCCTAGCCCTAACAGCAAACCTAACCCTAATGAAATCGCTAAAGCTAACCTTAACGCTAAGGGAATCAGTATGAAATACCGACAGTCGGGATCCTGGCGGACAGAAACCCAAAGACGGGATCCCGACAGGGTTAACATGCTGACACATAATGGTCGGTATGGTATCCCTCCCCCTCTCCCTACCTTAACTTCAACCATCCCTCTTTGTTGCCTAACCCCCCCTTGTGCCTGAACTTAACCGCCCCCACCCTAAACCTAACCCTCCCCCCAACCCCGTTACTTACCTTCGGCATCCCTGCAGTCGGGATGCGGCACCGGTATTCTGGCACCGATAATGTAAGCGCCAGCATCCTGAACGCATACCACTCTAAGCTTCTTCAAAATGTTGACATTGTTCAGGTGTCGACATTAAGGTTGTCAACATAATAAATGTCGACCTTCTGGAGGTCGACATGTTAACTGCCGACATAGTGCCTGATTCAGAGATGGATGCAGCCAGTAGCACAGCTGCTGCATCTTTGCTGTGCTGTGCTACATTATGCAAAAGCCGCAGGAGGCCGGCTTCTCTGATCTGATGCTGCGTCAGGAGAAGCAGCCATTACATCAACTGTGTGACCATCGGACAACTGAGTAATCTTAAGTGTTGCTCAGGATGTCAGGAAATTTACGCAGCCGGGGCCATTTAAGTTGCATCCAAGGACGTAGGCTTGGGCTTTGGCACGCCCCCCAAAAATTGATCCAACCCGCTCATTTTCTGGGATGCTCCGTATCGCCGCCCCTTTGCTGCCCCCAAATGCCAGTAGCATGTCCATCATTCTGCACTGTTTGGGGCTGTGTGAGCGACTTCGCAGCCCTACATCAACAGAAGTGCAGTGCGGATTCTGCGCATGCGCAAATCTCAAAACATCGGAGATGTGCGTTACCATCAGGTCTATGTACGTCTTTGAATTAGGCCCATTCCAGTGGGACTTATTCTTTTTTCTTGAAACATTCGAAAAATAAACAAAATGTATTAATACAGTACATCTTCGTAGTTCAATTGATTTTAATAGTTACTATTCATACTGTATATCTTTATATCGTAAGCAAAGTCGGCCCTATCCAAGCCCAGGCTCGATTTTGACAGGTGCCCCCTAGCAGATAATACCACCACACTACACTATACAGACACTCTTCCCACCTCTTCAAACAAAATTTCACTTACCTCTAAGTAGAGATGAGCGGGGCCGGTTCTCAGAGAACATGGCAATTCCGAGTCGGATCCGATTCTGGCTCAGGTTTTCCCATCTGACTCGGATCCTAAAATGAAGCAAAACTTCATCCTCTTGCTTTCAGATTCTCGTGGTTTTGGATTCTATAAAGTTACCCGGTTATCAGCGCCATTTAATTCCGGCTGTGGAGAGTGTAGTGAGCAGGGGGGGTGCTATGTCCATCCTGGGGCTGCTGTGTCCATCCTGGGGCTACTGTGTCCATCCAGGGGCTGCTGTGTCCATCCAGGGGTTGCTGTGTCCATCCAGGGGCAGCGGGTGCTGTGTCCATCCAGGGCAGGGGCTTCTGTGTCTTTTTGCTGTTCCTCCATCCGCTGACGCATATAAAGGGTGGAGTTCCACCTTGTAACTACCTCTTGCTTCAGCTGTTCACAGGACAAATTCAACATTTGTTACAGGTGCTGCAATCTTCTACATGCACTTGCTGAATGGTGAAAATGTCCAGAAATTTTGCGGGCCACAGAGAGCATCTCCTGCATGGCCTTGTCATTTAAAAAAAAAAAAAATGTTGCACCACCAAGTTGATTGTGTGAGCAAAACATGGGACATGTTGGAATTCACCCTGCTGTAATGCTCTCACAATATTGGTGGCATTGCCAGAAATCAAAAATCCAGAGGAGAGTCCAATGGCTCCCCTGAGAGGTTGTCAGTGGTATGCCTCTTAGTGAAACCGATAATACACAGAGTAGGCTGCCTTTGAATGAGCTGCTGTTGTTGGTGGTGCTGAAGGCAATACCCCCACCCAGGGACTGTATTAAACTGCCATCCTGTCTACCACTGCAGTGCCACTCTGTGACATTTTGGCAGCGAACTGCCACATGTTAGTGCTACCCACTGCTGTCGCTTAGCTTAGTCAGCCAGCTAGCTCGATGCAACCTTTTGGCCTAAACTGGATTAAATCAATATTGTGAGCTGTGAGGTGGCCAAAATTGACTAGAAATAAATGTTATAGAGGTTAATAATACTGTAGGAACAAAAACAGGCCCAAATTATGTGATTTCAGCTGGTTTTATGATTTTTTAGAAAAATAATAGATCCAAAACCAAAACACGCAATTGTGGTTTTGTAAAACCAAATCCAGATCCAAAACCTTGAAGGAGATACAGATCCAAAACCAAAACACAGCAGTCGGCGCACATCCTTACCTCTAAGGTGTTACTCTCTTTTCTTTCTTCTTCTTTTTTCTTCTGGCAGAGGACACAAAATTGTGATCAATTTGCCCCAATTTTTAACATATCTATTACATCTCTACATCTCTAGATAGATAGATAGATAGATAGATAGATATGAGATAGATAGATAAATAGATACATGTACACACACACATATATATATATATATATATATATATATACACAGCAAACACTAATCCAGTTACTGCCCACCTCACAGCACTCACTGACCCTCCTCACAGCACCACATACTGGACCTCATTCAGAGTCGGTCGAAGCGGCCGCACGGTCGTACGGGAAAAGGGGCCGGATATTCAAATGATTCCCTCGCAAGTTGCGTCCCTAAGTTCGGATCGGTAGTTGGCCGACCAAGGGGAGGAAGCGGTCAGAAGACAAAAAAATACGCCCCCTTCTCGTACGCATTGCACGTCATCTCCAGGCATATAAGGATTAATCGAGACCATCGGGAACCATCGGAACTGGTCGTAGAGCTTAAGGTTGACCATACCCTCTCTTAAGCTCTATGATCATGTCAGTGTAAAAACCTCCCCTGTCACATGTGCCATGACGCTACTTTGTTAATTATGCACTCCCATAATCCGTATGCACTCCCATAAAACGCCGTTCGCATAATGAGGCACTCCTGCGTTCGGATCTCCACTCCCCCGTTTTCAAGCGCCTTCCCCTGTTACCACCCACAAACGCCTCAATCTGTCACTCAAACTACCGACCTGGCTGTGTTCAAGGAGAGAGAAATTTCTGATCGTAGCGGCTAGTTTGTGCACGAGCATTGTGAACTTTACACATGCGCAGTATAGCGAACATCGGTGACGTACGACCGTGAGGCCGCAACGTCCCTACGCTGCCTCTCCCAGCACAGTACCCCTGCCCTTGCAAAGCACCCTATCCCAACACAGCACCCCTCATCCAGCACAGTACCCCTGGTTTATACTACTGATCATTATGAACGCTGACCTCCGATCATGGTAGCGAAGGATAGCTGATAGTAACCGTGTCCAGCCGGTGCCGTCTCGATGCCTGCAGCCACAGAGCCGTGGGAGTTATCTAAGGCATTCCAGATGCCCTTGGCATTTGCCTAGAATGAGTGTGCCTAGGGCCGGCTCTGTTCGTAAGTATAGAGAAGGTGAATCATCCCCGCTAAGACACAAGATTCTCACAGATAAAGAAATCTGGCAAGAGAAATTGACTTAGTTGCTCTTTTTCCCTGTGAACTTTACTACTGTCATATAATAAATACATTCTAACAAAGAACGAAGAACAAAACCCCATAGAAGCATCAGCCATTTCCAAACTTTCACAGATATGATGTATTAACTTTGTAAAACAATTTGCAGGCTAATATTGTTTGACCTCAGGAGAAAACACATCTCTTGAAAATGTGCCAGAAAAACATGACAGTCTATTTGTCAAAGTCGCTAAGATACCGAAACTCCAGCAAAAAGTAAAGCAGACTTTTGTTTTTATTGTTTGCTCGTGGTACCCAGGTTTTGTTTTGCCGCCTCAGTGCAAAATAGGAAAGCGCTTGATAAATAACCCCTGCTCGCTGCCGTCCAGGGGTGCAATGAATGACCAGACATAGACCAAGCTTGTTAAACAAGATTGTTTACGAGGAAATGGATCGTTAAGAGTGTAAACACGAGTCCATGAAATCAGCAACACAATATAATTCATTACATCACTTACAGTCCTGGCTATTCTCTTTTTAAATGACAAATTGGGGAACGGAGCAATTGTAAAGATGGGGAGCAGAGCGGATATCTCTGACAGTTGCTGCGTTATCCCTTTGTTAAACCCAAAGATGCTCAAAAATGCGGCAAGGGGGTGTGGTTTACAGTACTTTGTCGACATGCAGAATTTTGAGATTCAGATTGTTGACAGCATAATGTTGACATGTTCTGAGTGTTAACATGCACAGAATGTCCACATGTTCAGTTGCATCACTGGGGTCGTTGACATCCACTGCAGGCATTAGATCCCTGAAAAGGGGGTGTGGTCTTACTGGAAAGGGGCGTGACATTGTGGCTCTCCCCCCTGGTTTCATCATTCAGAGATGCCGGGCTGCCCCCCAGAGACTTTCCTTCCACTGCCAGCTCCTCAGTGACCGGAAGCCAGGCTGGGCACACTAATGTCACAGTGCAGTGCTGGCTCCGGGTAACTGAGGAGGAGCCCGCAATTTGGTGTAACCCCTTCGAAGGTTGCTACAGTAACTACCCAGCTCCATGGGGGAACTGCTAAATCCTGGCTATATCTGCCTACATACATGGCTGGCTGGTCCTCTGCGCACTAAGCTTCAGCTCTGCTACCTGTATGAGTGGCAGTGAGTACGGCTGTCCAATATCTCTTGCACTGCAATAAACCAAAGCTCCTTGTTAAAGTTCTATCCGCCTCTTGTGCCTGGCACTAAATTATTTCCTCTGGTATCTACTACTGTATTTATAAACTGTGTCCATCACAAAATAGTACACACATCTAAACAGGGGAATCGGTATGATTTACCGCCGGACCCATGCCCGGCGGTTGGAATCCCAACAGCGGCATCCCGGCAGAGGAGGAAATCCCGATCGTCCTAAGGTAAGTATTGACTAACCTAATTCTACCCCCTAACCCTCCCTTAGGGGTGTCTAAAACTCACCTTCCCCCCCAGTGCCTAACCCTAATTCCCCCTCTAAGTGCTGAAACCTAACCCCCCCTTCCCCGCCGCCTAAACCTAAGTCCCCGGGGGTGCCTAACCCTAAGTCCCCCCTGGGAGTGCTTAACCCTAACCCACCCTTTCCCTAGCCTAAGCCTAACCTCCCAGGGGGGTGCCTAACCCTAAATCCCCCCAGGAACCCTAAACCTAACCACCACCCCACGTGTGGCTATCCGCGCTCGGCACCCGGCATCCCTTTGATCGGGATGCCGGGCGCCGGTCTCCCAGCATCAGTAAAATGGCAGGCGTGTAGATTTAGATGACTGTCATTTAACTCTTGCCGGGATTAAGCAGTTGGGAAGCCGGCTGTTGGGATTCCCAACTGCATACCTAAACAGGTTATTAACTAAAATCTCAGGCACCTACACAACACACAGGATGTTAGTCAGTGAAGCTGCAACATATATACCCGTGCACAGCATACATACGGTAGCTGCATCCAGGATAAGTTTCCCAAAGCTTAGAGGCTCAGAAAATGATGCCACATGGAAGTTTGCATAATGCTGCCTAAGCATGAGAAGTTATGGAAGGTTACTATTAATCCAAGTGACAGTAACATAAATGATGTAGATAGAGCTCAGGGAACCATAAGCTTGATTGTTAAACAACATGTTTATGCTATCATACATGGGAAGATGGCAGAAAAAGACACGTGAACAGACCTGCAGGTGGTATATTAGGATGAAGGTCTCATGAGAAGAATAATTTGAGGTGTATATATTGTATAATACTAACTTGAGTGAATGGACAAGTATGAGTGATGATATCAATAAGATGATATCCATATCTCAGCAATTAACATCTGTAGGTGTTCAAGTCAATGACGAGGAGATCGATATGGCGAACTTAACATCTGAATTCGATTTCCTAGCAGTAGCATTAATAGCTAAAACAGCCAGGCTATCAACAGAGATTGTTAATCTGCTGCAGTTTCAAAAACATTTGTCAGTTGAATTAAATGCTGAGAATACTACATGACACACTAAAATGAACAGCCCAGAAACTTCAACTACAAGTGTTATATATGTCATAAGACACAACACAAAGCATCTGAATGTAAACTGAAAAATGTGGATGCTAAGCAGAAAAATAAATGTAACAATAAAGATGTCAGCTTTTAGTGTTACAGTCACAGAAGAGATTGTTGGTATATTGACTCAGGTGCCACAAGACATTTCAGTTGCAATCAAGAGTGGTTCACTGAACATGTGTGATCCTATAGCAATTAGAGGAATAGGAGAAAAACTACTTACATCTACAAAAGTTGGGAGGGACAGTTTCAGCTCACCTGAAAATAAGGAGTGAAACTAAAGTCACAGAAATTCAGCATGTATTATATGTGCCAGATATGGGGACAAACCTCATAGGCATAAGTATCCTAAAGCAAAGAGGGTATAAAGTACAGTTTACAGAAGAATAGTGTACTGTATGGAAAAGGAGAGGCACAAAAGTGATGCACAAAATTGCAGACTACAAGAGATCAGTAGAAACACTAGCTAATTACAATATGAAGGTCTGGAGGTCTTACAATGGAGGATAATATATAAACAGACCACACGAAAGGGGCCTTTTCCAACCAGGTCACCTCACCACCCCTCAGACAGCACGGTTACCCCTGGTGGAACTATACACAAGACAGTACAGGTAACGTAGATTATACACCATACGGTAAAGTAGCCCACTAAAAGGGCTGACTCGCTAGCCTGAATTGTCACTACCATCCCTATTCACTGGATTCCAGGGGAGAATAGACTGTTCCTGCACCACTGGTACGACAATAGTAACGTAGCTCCAAAGGTACTATGGATAGCGGCACCCTAAAGGAGCCAACTAAATATCCCTGGCAGCTCTCTGCTCCACCAACTGACTGATATTTTCATATTTATATTTGGATATCACTATACTGCGATCCTTCCCAAGACTTTTTAACCGGAGTACTATGACTCCATTATAATGGCTATTAACAATAGTAATAAATTCTTATACCTTTAACACCATTTTGGTCCTCATTTATATGTACAGTATTGGATTCATTTATGCTCATCATGTGCATTACACACCCACATCTCTGTTAGCACGTAGAATACCATATACTCTACATAGGTGTAGCGCTAAGTACAAACTCCATTGGATAGTAAGTCAAATTTGGGGAGACTGGGCAACTTGCGTACTTAGCTGCTCCCATCTAAATAAGAATTAAGCAAAGTGCTTCTAAAGTATACTATAAACAGAGACATATATTTCATTCTAAAAAAGCATGGCATTGAACATCAACTGACTGTTACCTACACGCCAGAACAGAATGGTTTAAGTGAAAATGCAAACTGCAGTAGAGCTGAAAAAGCTTGATCTTAGCTAAAAAATGATGGCACAAACAAGTGTTTTTGGGCAGAAGCAGTGTCTACAGCAGTGTATCTAAAGATTTGTGCTCCCACAGTTGCCCTGAAAGATAAAACACCAATAAAGGTGTGGTCTGGTAGAAAGCCAAGTATAAACATCTCAAAGTCTTTGGGTGCATTGCACATATACATATCCTCATGGATAACAGACACAAACTGGATACAAAATCCATGAAGTCTATCATGCTTGGATATAGCCAATGGAGTAAATAATACAGACTTTGGAACCCTAAAAGGAGGAAGTTCATACAATCAAGATATGTTATATTCCAAGAAGCAGCTCTACTTCAAACATAGCAGGAATTAGAGTAGCAGAACAAGTATATTGGATATGCCAGCAGCTGGAGGGATGTCTTAAGCAGAAACTACCAGCATGGACATCCAACTACAGAAAAGTAGAGATGAGTGGTTGGGTTTTTGCTGCAAACTGAAAACACCCAATGTTAATAATACTATAGAAACAAAAACAGTTCTAAATTATATGATTTTAGCTCGTTTTATCAAATTTTTAAAGAAATCCAAAATCAAACCAAAACACTTGAGCTTGGTTTTGCTAAAAGCTTGGAGGGTGGTTTTGGCAAAACCAAAACACAGAACTTCTGCAAGGCCAAATAGTGAAAAACCACCTAAAAGTTTTTAGGAGAAGTTTGCAAATATCACATTCTGTGAATCCCAATATCCTAAAGCAAAGTTCAAGATGAAGGATCTAGGTCCTGCACACTATTTGCTAGGCCTGGAAATTAACCAAAATATAGAGAAAGGGATCATTGTCCATAGATCAGCAAGCCTACATTGAAAATATTCTTGAAAAATATTATATGTCAGATGCTAAACCAATAAACACTCCCATTGGCAAAGGTACCAAACTAACTAAAGCCATGTCACTAATGAGTGAAGAGGAAACAGAAAGCATGAAAAATGTTTCTTATCAAAATACTTACTCTGGCGCATGAACTATGCAGTAAGAATGCAATAAGCACGCATCCAGTAAGTAGCATAAGACAATCTGCCATTAATCCTGGGAGACAGCAAATACCTAGAGTACATAATCCTTGAAGTTTGAATTTACCAAGTCTGGAAATTCTACACTGAAATCATTCTGAGAAGTCAATTGGGGAACAGATGAGTATCATCATTCTTATACAGGATATGTATGTCTACTGGCTGGGGCAGCAGTAAGCTGGTCAAGTAGGAAAATAGCCACTAGCCTTATCTACCACTGAAGAAGAGTGTATGGCTTTCACAGAATTAGTCAAGGAAGCATTAAATCTTAAAGAAACTTTAAGTGAACTAAGGGCCTGATTCAGATGTGGACAGTATTGCACAGTTGCAAGAAAGCAGCTGTGCAATACCAATTAGAAAATATTTAAATGCTGCAGGAGGTGTTTATAGAAAGCAGACGCCTCCTGACAGTAATTGCGATCCAAGTGCAGCATCCGTATATGCTGCAATGGATTACCATTGTGACCATCATTCATGATGGCAGTAGCATCGGCCAGTCTGAGTAAGTTTCAGGCTGGCAGCTTGCGAGGCCAGGAAATCTGCATCCACTGTTGCACCACCGGAAAACAAGGGGACACAGCCCAAACACACCCCTGCTTTGCTCCCCAAATGCCACAGCATGTCAACCACTACAAAATAATACACACATCTCAACAATAGTCGCGGCTCCCCTACCAACCCACTTAACTGAAGAAATTGCCTACTCTATCGAGAGCCCAAAAAAGCCCAACACCCCGCTCCACACACACAAAACTCTGACTCTGAGTGGGAAGCTTGATAAAGAGGCAGAATTGAATGTATGCCTGTTTGTGGATTGCATCTTGCATGTTCTCTTGTCCTTTGTATACTATGGAAAATATGTTACATTTTATATCAGAGGAGAAACCCTGCAAATAATTCTCTAAGCAAACTGACCCATTCTAACCACACTGTTGGGGTCATTTGTTTTCATGAAGCTGAATGTGCCAGTGGGTGGGAACCCTGACCTCTCTGCTAAAGGGAGGAAGGAACAGTAGTGATGATGATGGAGACCCTCCCAGCACAATCAGGTAACAACCAAGATCCAACAAACAGTAACATCCTTCAATTTAATCGGGAGTTCCAAAATATCAATTCCAAATTGAATTGAAACAGAAACAGCACTTTACATGTTTCTCTTACTAAGGGGCCTATTCATCAACACTAAAATAAAGTTTTTAAGGACATTTTCCTTAATTAACATTATTTTAGTATTCATGAAGATACATAGCACAGGACATAACACTGATATCTCCTTGCTAAGTCCACCTGCATTAATTTCACACTCCCCATACATTAGTAAGGGGATATGGAAATTACGGTATTCATCAAATTCCGAAAATTATGTATTTTCGGAATTTGATGTAGTTACTATTCGCCACTGTGAGGTGGCGAATATCAGGTAACACTTACCTGCTTACAGCTGTGCAGGTCCCCCGACGTCTCCCTCCGGCTCTCTGGTGCATCCTCTGGCTCCGTCTGCTATGCGGTCATGTGTTCTACCATCAGAACATAATAAAGTTTAGAAAAAAATAAAACATTTTTATTTTTTTTTCTAAACAGTACTGTGTGCTGCTAGGAGACCACATGACCACATAGCAGATGGAGCCGGAGGCTGCTGCGTGAGCAGGTAAGTGATGAACGGGGGGGAGGTGAGCGGGTGGGGGGAGGGGGGGCAGGTCAGCGGAGGGGGCCACACAAACTTACCACAGCTGTAGGCAGTGCTGCACATGCACTGGTTTTACAGATGTAACAGCGCATGCACAGCACGGATTACAGCTGCGGTAAGTTAGTGTAGAGAGGGATAACTATCTATTTCCCGAAAAGCTGTCATCGCAAAAATGACAGCTTTTCGGAATAGATAGTTATAGGGAGGAGGAATGATGAATTCCTCCGGTAATTAGGTACAACTCCATGCGAGTTCTAAACCTAATTACCTCCAGGGAAAGTTTAGTTATGATGAATAGGCCCCCAAGTCATGTACCCCTTGTTTGAGTTACTATCCTGTTTGTCCCCAGCATACCCACAATTCTCTTGTTCTGCTTATAAGCGCATGCACATTGCCGTTTAATGGACGCAGCCATTCGCAATTTTTTTGCATTCCTCTGTCTTTGGCTGGGATCGGCGCATCGCTGGGGCCGGTTTTACCGCTTCGGATCGCTGGAGAGATGAGAACTGTATCTGTGAATCTCCTGGGGGCAAAAAAACCTGATTTTTCTCCACGGAGAAATAGACGAGAGATGTGATATCATTTTACATCAACTGTACAGAAAAAGATCAGCGATAAGCCTAGTTATATTCCTGTCACTGCCACAAATTATTATTTATGATCTGAAATTGTGCTATTTGCTCTCCATAAATGCCTTCCCGTGTGCGCTCTGCGAGAATTAAATTACTTATTAATATTTATCTACGTTACAAGTGGAAACAGACAATGATAGCAGAAACAGAGCACATAAAGCTGGGCTGTGAGTGGAATAACCAGCAATCTGCGAGCATTATAGTACAGGGGGAAGTGTGTGAATGGCAATCATTAACGTTCTCTTTATGCTGTCAGGAGGCAGAGCTGCACGCTCCTCACTCATACATTCCAGCACAAAGGACCCCTTCCATTCACATCCACATCTCATCCATGCATACATCCAGAACAGTACAGCACGCAGGCAGAGAATAGAATACTTTACATAACTCTATAGCAGAACATAGAGGAATGTATTCCCATTGTGAACCCTATCCTGGCCTATTTAGCTAGTATTGTAAATGTGTCATTGCTGGTAGCATGTGACACTATATAGTCTAAATGATTCAAGAGAGAGAGGGGAGATGTACTTGTAAGTGTTGGAGAGAGAGAAAATGGAAAGAGATAAAGTACCAACCAATCGGCTCCTAATTGTCACTTTACAAGCTGTGTTTGAAATATGACAGTTAGGAGCTGGTTGGTTGGTACTGTGGACCTCATTCAGAGTCTCTCGCTAGATGCGATCGCTGGCCCCCAGTGTATGCAAATTTGTCAAAGTGACGCCACGGGAAGCGATCGCTCGCCAAGGCATGAGCGCGCCCACCATGTCTTAGCGAGCGGTCAGCGTACGCACAATCGCACAGGCAGAGCCGCCCACTAGCGCATGTCATCTCCAGGAAGTGTATTAAAACATTGGTACATCGAGGACAATCGGAAGCGATCGCAGCGCTTGTGGTTGCCTTACCCTACCGCAAGCACTGCGAGGACTTCAGTGTAAAAAACAGGCATGTGACGTGTACTGTGACGCTGCATGTTAATTATGCACGCCTTTAAAACAGCGTTGAAACACTCTGAAACGCCTGCGTTCACACCTCCACTCCCCCGTAATTAGTGTCCTGCCCCTGTTACCACCCACAAACGGCCTCTCCTGTCACTCATTACCCTGGGCTGCCTTTGCTGGGCGAGCGAGCGGCCTGCTTTCACACAGAGTAGTTCGCGCACGCGCAGAATGAAGCGTGCGCATGCGCATACGAAAACCATTGGGCCGCTTGCGAGCACACAGCGCTAGCGAGAGACTCTGAATTATCTTTATCCACTTTATCTCTCTCCAAGACTTAGTAGATCTACCCCAAAGAGAGGGAGGGAGGAAGAGATATGCAACAGAATATGTGTAAGTAAAATGTCATCTATAAACTTTGTTCCACATAGAGCTGTCCCTCACACCACAATCCTCCTGCACCAGTTTGACATGAGATTTACTGTACATCACTCCTCTATACAGTACATCTCGGTCCAGTATCTCAGTGCTTGCACATTCCGGCACTCGCTAGTACACAAGGGGAATGCTGAAACTAGCATTTGCATATTAATTAGGGGTGAGCGGGTTCGGATTTCTGAAATCCGAACCCCCCCGAGCCACCCCGAATCCGAGTCAGGCTCGACTTTTCCCGCCTGACTCGGATCTGAAATCGAGGCAATACGTCATCATCCCGCCTTCCGGGTCTCGCGGGTTTTGGATCCTATATAAGGTACCCATGTCGGCGCCATTTTCTCACTCGGCTGTGGACAGTGAAGAGGGAGGGTGAGAGTTAGGGCTGGCTGGGCTGTGTAGTGTAGTGTAGTGTAGTGCAGAGTAGTGTTGTGCTGTGCTGCGCTGTGCTGCTGTTGTCCACTACTTCAAAGTCCATAGGGGCTGGCTGTGTTGTGCTGTGCTGCTGTTGTTAATTGGGGCTGTGTCCACTACTTCAAAGTCCATAGGGGCTGGCTGGACTGTGTTGTGCAGTCAGTTCTCCATAGGGGCTGTGTCCACTCCAAAGTCCTGTGCAGTGTCCCAGTCCTAAAGGGGTGCTGTAGTGTTGTCCAGGGGGTGCTCTGTCCATCAGGGGTGCTCCCCCCAAGTGCTAAAAAAAAATATTTTCTGTGTTTGTGAATTGTGTGCGCAGTAGCCGCACGTGCATCAACAAAGTAGTGCCAAGCGTGCGCCTGTGTCATAAGTAAAGGGCCGGCTGGCTTGACCGTCAAAGGGTGCTGTAACCCCCAAAGTACACTCCAAACCAAATAACAAAATATTTTTTCTGTGTTTGTGAATTGTGTGCGCAGTAGCCGCACGTGCATCAACAAAGTAGTGCCAAGCGTGCGCCTGTGTCATAAGTAAAGGGCCGGCTGGCTTGACAGTTAAAGGGTGCTGTAACCCCCAAAGTACACTCCAGTCCAAACCAAAAAAAAAAATATTTTCTGTGTTTGTGAATTGTGTGCGCAGTAGCCGCACGTGCATCAACAAAGTAGTGCCAAGCATGCGCCTGTGTCATAAGTAAAGGGCCGGCTGGCTTGACCGTTAAAGGGTGCTGTAACCCCCAAAGTACACTCCAGTAAAAACCAAAAAAAAAATATTTTCTGTGTTTGTGAATTGTGTGCGCAGTAGCCGCACGTGCATCAACAAAGTAGTGCCAAGCATGCGCCTGTGTCATAAGTAAAGGGCCGGCTGGCTTGACCGTTAAAGGGTGCTGTAACCCCCAAAGTACACTCCAAACCAAATAACTAAATATTTTTTCTGTGTTTGTGAATTGTGTGCACTGTGGCTGCACGTGCATCAACAAAGGAGCAGCGCCAAGCGTGCGCCTGTGTCCCATAGGTAAAGGGCCGGCTGGCTTGACCGCTAAAGGGTGCTGTAACCCCCAAAGGGCACTCCAAACAAAAAAAAATATATATTTTTTTGTGTTTGTGAATTGTGTGCGCAGTAGCCGTACGTGCATCAACAAAGTAGTGCCAAGCGTGTGCCTGTGTCATAGGTAAAGGGCTGGCTGGCTTGACCGTTAAAGGGTGCTGTAACCCCCAAAGTACACTCCAAACCAAATAAAAAAAATTTTTCTGTGTTTGTGAATTGTGTGCACTGTGGCTGCACGTGCATCAACAAAGGAGCAGCGCCAAGCGTGCACCTGTGTCCCATAAGTAAAAGGCCGGTTGGCTTGTCCGTTAAAGGGTGCTGTAACCCCAATGGGCACTCCAAACAAAATAAAAAAATATTTTCTGTGTTTGTGAATTGTGTGGGCTGTAGCTGCACGTGCATCAACAAAGGAGCAGCGCCAAGCGTGCGCCTGTGTCCCATAAGTAAAGGGCCGGCTGGCTCATTTCTTAAAGGGTGGTGTAACCCACAAAGTGCACTAGTCTCCAACAAAAATAAAAAATTATTTTCTGTGTTTGTGTGCGCCTTAGCCGCACGTATATATCAATATAACATAAATGGAGGACCAAACTTTCTCAGATAAAAATAAAATAGGGAAAGATCAAGAACCACTTCCTCCTAGTGCTGAAGCTGCTGCCACTAGTCATGACATAGACAATAACATGCCATCAACGTAGTCTGCCAAGGCCGATGCCCAATGTCATAGTAGAGGGCACATACAATCCCAAATGACAAAGTTCAGGAAAATTACCTTGAAAAAAACATTTAAATCATCTGAAGAGAAACGTAAACTTGCTAATATGCCATTTACGACACGGAGTGGCAAGGAACGGCTAAGGTCTTTCCCTATGTTCATGACTAGTGGTTCAGCTTCACATGACGATGGAAGCCCTCCTCCCGCTAAAAAAATCAAACGAGTTAAGCTGGCAAAAGCACAGCGAAGAACTGTGCGTTCTAAGAAGATATCACAAATCCCCAAGGAGAGTCCAAGTGTGGTGGCGGTTGCGATGCCTGACCTTCCCAGCATTGGACGGGAAGAGGTGGCTCTTTCCACCATTTGCACGCCCCCTGCAAGTGCTGAAAGGAGCACCCACAGTCCACTTGCTGATATGCAAATTGAAGATGTCACTGTTGAAGTACAACAGGATGAGGATACTGGTGTAGCTGGCACTGAGGGGAAGTTGGCGAGGAGGATTCTGATGGTGATGTGGTTTGTTTAAATCAGGCTCCAGGGGAGACAGTTGTTGTCCGTGGGATGAAAAAGCCCATCACGGTCATGCCTGGTCAGAAGACCAAACATTCCACCTCTTTGGTCTGGCAATATTTCTATCCAAATCCGGACAACAACTGTCTTGCCATATGTACCATATGTAAAGGTGAAATAAGTAGGGGTAGGGACGTTAACCACCTAGGAACATCCTCCCTTATACGGCACCTGCAGCGCGTTCATAAAAAGTTACTGTCAAGTTCAGAAACTTTGGCTAAGAACGTAAGCAGTCCAGGGACACCTAAATCCCTTTTTCCTGTTTTATCCAAGGAATCGGTGAATATGGAGGATGAGGACGACATCTTGCCTCCGTAGAGCCAGTTTGTGCAGGGACACATTAATTGCCAGCTTGTTTTGTGGGGGCCCAAACGAACCAATCATTTCAGCCACAGTCATGTGGCAGACCCTGGCACTGAAATGATTGGTTTGTTAAAGTGTGCATGTCCTATTTATACAACATAAGGGTGGGTGGGAGGGCCCAAGGACAATTCCATCTTGCATCTCTTTTTTTCCTTTGCATTATGTACTGTTTGGGGCCTAGTTTTTCAAACTGCCATCCTGTCTGCCACAGCAGTGTCACTCCTAGATGGGTCACGTGTTTGTGCCGCCCACTCGTGTCGCTTAGCATAGTCATCCAGCTACCTCGGTGCAATCTTTTGGCCATAAAAACAATATTGTGAGGTGTGAGGTGTTCACAATAGACTGGAAATGAGTGGAAATGAAGGTTATTGAGGTTAATAATTGCATAGGAGCAGAAAAACCCACAAATTCTGAGATTTAAGCTGTTTTTATGCTTTTTTTCAAAAAAATACAGATCCAAAACACAAAACCCAGAACCCAAAACACGGAAGGGTGGTTTTGGCAAAACCAATCCAGATCCAAAACACGAAGAAAGATCCAGATCCAAAACCAAAACACAAAACACGAAAAGTGGCTGGTGCACACCCCTAATATTAATGCTGCTGCGACTCCACAAACAGTTGCAGTTGTGGTGGCGTTGGTGTCACCTGCTCAGTCTGGCCCTTAGTGTGAATAAAGAACTTCTCTGTACTATTTCTGTACTATTCTGTGTTGCTGCAGCCAAGTTCTGGATATCATTAATCTGGGCACTCTGATGGTCTGGGAGCCTTGTGGCCTGGGCCTATAACCTATTGGCAGATCCTATAGATGTTGCTATAGGCAACAGCGGTGTGTCATGGAGGTTAGTCCACATGGTAGATAATAGAACCAGGTGTTCGGATTATTAACTGGGCAGAACAGGTTTACGGCATGACACAGGGTTAATGCAGCAGGGATGTATAACAGGGGCACAGCGCTGTATATAATGTATGCACCGGATTCAGCCAGAAATGTATAAGGGAGTGCAGGTGATATGCAGCAGGTGGGAGCACACAGCTGTGTCTGTACATACAGTGGGGAATGCATGCTGGCCCTGTATATATACTGTATTAGTGATGGTCGTGGAGCCCCATGTTTTGGTTTTGGCAAAACCACTCTCAACTGTTTTGGTTCTTTTTGGTTTTGGATTTCTTTGATAAATACAGCTAAAATCACGTCATTTGGTCCTGTTGTTTTCTACAGTATTATTAATCTGAGTGACATTCATTTCCGGTCATTTTCAGCCAATGTTGACCACCTTACAACTTACAATATTGTTTTCACTCATATTGGCCAAAGACTGCAGCGAGCTGGCTGGATAAACGATGGTAACATATAAAGAACAACCCTGCACAGATAATTACTGATGGATAAATATTATATAAAAAATTCTTCAGATATACCCTTCTATAGAAATGACATTTCTATGGTGTCATCCCATCTACCATCATAATCATACAGGGTTCAGCGCTACCTTCCTCATTAAGGCATATACTTATATCTAAGAAGAATGAGGATCATAAGGTGCTCTCCTGAAGTTAATCTGTATCACATATCTGTATTTCAATACCTTTAAAACATAACCTTTATTTATTTGCTTGTTAAAATACGGAGTTCATCCATAAATAAGTTCTGGGCAAAATAGAATATAAAATATTAGAAAAAGAAGTGAATAAAGTATGAATATTGTTATTAAAAGCATACGTCCGCTGTGTCCGTGTTTTTCTTATTATCCTCCTAAGTATTTGGAGATTATACTAATCAGTGCTTGAGTCATGTAATAATGTTAGTAATATAACATATAGAACCATATGGTTCATATCACATACTCCTTATATTGAGATAGAACTCTATATAATAAAATATCCTCTCTGCTACATTTGAGTTACTTATACCCATTTTACACCGGAGCTAAAACCTGGGTTATAGCAGGGATAACCCGGGCAGCTCCATGGTGTAAAAGGGGACAGGGTTGGATTACCAGGTCGAGGGACCCGGCAATCCAACCCAGGTAACTTGCAGGGTTTAACATGGGAGTAACCCGTGAAACCCTGCAGTGCGAATGGCGTGCTCCGGGTCCCGATGACCTGGAGCGCACCACATGCCGGCCGATTGGTCCGGCTTCTGTGGCGCTTGGCGATGAAATCATCACCAAGCGTCCACTTCAACGTCGGAAAAGCCGAGTCTATGCAGACAATCCTGGGTCGGCGCCTGCTAAATTCCGGGTCTAATCCGGATTGGAACCCTGTTCCAACTCCGGGTCAGATCCGGAATTTAGGTGTAAAAGTGGTATTATTTTTAGAGATGTGCTCCGACCCCCGTGTTTTGGTTTTGGATCTGGATCTCCCCTGGTTTTGGATCTGGATTGGTTTTGACAAAACCTCACCTCCGTGTTTTGTTTTCGTGTTTTGGTTTTGGATCTGGATTTTTTCTTCAAAAATCAAAAAAACAGCTAAAATCACATAAAATGGGCCTTTTTTGTTCCTACAGTATTAATAACCTCAATAACATTTATTTCCACTCACTTCCAGTCAATTTTGACCACCTCACAGCTCACAATATTGATTTGTTCATCTTGTTTAGGCCCAAAATTTGCACCAAGATAGCTGGCTGACTAAGCTAAGCAGTGGGCGGGACAAACACATGGCAGTTCAACTTCAAACATGGCACATCAGGAAACGCTTTTGTTATTCAAGAGAGGCCTGAGGGAGTTGGAGAATGTATGTAGTTGAAGGTAGGGCAGGGACAGGAAGGGTTGATTGGTAGTAAATTTCATTTCGTTTTTTGATTCAAAAGAAAATTTATGAGTGCGAAGGGGAGGAGGCATTTACAAAAAAATGTGATACAGTACATTTACATCAGTCCTTGCCACAGAAGAATCATTGAGCATGGCTGCTGCTGCTGGGAGTTGATTTTCTCATCCCAGAAGGGGACCTGGAAGAGTGCTTTCCAAAAAAAAAAATAAACAATTGACTTAAATTATGCTTTACAAATCTTCTATAAAGGCATTTCTCAACCTGTACAGGGACATAAAAAAACATAGTGGGGGCGTGGCTTGGTAGCCCAAGATGGTGGACGCTTATTTCTGAGCTCCACAGTAAGTCCCAGATAAGCAGCTAAAACCCACTGCCATCCCATCGGGATCCCTCATCCTATATCCCGGCAGCCTCACTGAAGTACCCGGCTATTACCCTGACCGTGTCAGGGGGGGAACCTCCGCCACATGTCTGACCTGGACAGCTAGACCCTGAGGCCTTTCCCGCAGGTGACATCCGCTGCCTGCCCGGGAGTCCTCCCGCCGCGGTGCTGCCGGCGGGACCTTCCACCCCTGGTCCACATACCTGGAGGGGTGAAGCGGCCAGCCTTCCTGTCTGCAACGTGACTTGGAGGGGTCTGGGAGCCACGGGAGTGCCTTCCTCCACTTTTAGCAGCGCTGCACGTGACCGGTGGCTGGCTGTGGAACATCCGATAGGAGACAGCGGCTGCTGCACTGTCTGCAGCGGCTGCTGCGCTGTCTGGAGTCCGGGCCTCTGCTGTCAGACAGGTGGCCCTACATCGCTCGCCCAGGTCCCCCACTGCATTTAACAGGGACTATCAGCTCAGCGGAGCTCAGCAACCGGTCATCTCAGAGGGAGGCGGCCATCTTCCTTTCCCATCGCTGCACAGAGGGCACACACAGGAGATTTTAATCTCCTGCAAACAGGTACTTTCTCACAATATCTCCAACTCAATCAGGGGCAGCTTTTCATCTAATTCATATGCCTTTGTAGGAATTGGACTTCCTTACAGTGTTACAGTACAAGGGCTGTTACAGAAATAATCTGTTGGTTTACCTACAGTGGCTACCTTGACCAAACATAAAGAGCTGTGCAGGGTGAGGTCTCATTTATCAGCAGTCTACAAGCCTTCCATATTGTTACTATTACTACTATCTTCCCGGAGCTAGCTATCTGGAAAATGTTCCTGCGTTAAACACGCCGATAACCTCCATCGTTCTTGTTATGATATGATTTGATATTTTATTGAAGTACAAACTGCACCGCAATCTGCATTGATTCTGATATATGTATTGCTGATTATCACTAGCTCTCACCATTCCATCGGATTACTACCTGTATCATTAAGGGTCCTAAACGTCAGAAACCTCCCCCAGCAGTCCCTCCAGTAAGCTTCTTTAAGCCGTCACCACCGTCTCAACCACCTAAAACAGGCCCAGCACAAGATAGGAGTTCTAAACAACTGTCTGCACCTTTTGACTTTTCTCCCCCTTTGCTGACACAACAGAGCAATATTGCGGATGGGATCCATGAAGCAGCTATTAGCATCTTTTAAGGCAGATATTTCTGCTGACTTTAAAGCTGCTCTACAAACGTGACAAAGATCGGTTGATGATTTGGGAACCCGCACTGATCACCCCGAAAATAAATTAGAGGAAGTGGTTAAATCCCACAACGAATTGATCAACCAACACGAGGAACTCCAGGCAGAAGTAATCTCACTCAAGAGCAAAGTGGGGAACCGCGAAGACAGGTCCAGACGCAATAATATTAAAATCCGTGGTATTCCGGAATCAGTCTCCAATGCAGACCTGAAGCAGTATGCAACAGATTTATTTATGAAGCTGCTTCCGTCCACCTCGATTACCGATTTCCTCCTGGATCGCATACACCGCCTACCCAAGGCACGTACCGCTCCACCTGGAGCCTCTAGAGACACCTTAATGCGTCTCCATTATTTCCATATTAAAGAATCTATACTACGTGCAGCTAGGCCATCAGATTTATTACTCCGATTCTAGGTGACCTCCAAATACTCGGGGACCTTTCTGCGGCTACTTTGGCCCTCCAAAGATCCTTCCTACCGGTCACCAGAGCCCTTCAGAAAGCGGATATTCCTTATCGTTGGGGATTTCCCACCAAGTTGCTAATAAGATGAAATGGCTCCATTACCGTTATTTCTTCCCCCAATGATGGCATACAGCAGTTAGTATACTGGAATATGCAGGAGATATCATTGAGGTTACCAGGCAGTCCGTGGATCGAAGGGAATGGTCGCAAGCGGCCTCATCGACATGATATCCTTTCATATTCGCCTCTGTTTACCTTTACTACAATTATGTTGTCCTAAATTTACGTTATACTTTCAGGGGGAGGGGTTTCTATGTAACTTAATGTATTCACATGAGCGAGCATGCTCTATAGTTGGTTGCGATCATTGTTAGGGATACTCACCTCATACGTATTGTCTCCAATGCTTTCAACCACTGTAATCAGAATTTAACTGTTTTTTCCCCCCGCACACCTGTGGAAATGTTAATTATAATATTCCCTAAACTTGATCCTATGAGGTTTAAAATAGTTTTTGGTTCTTCTCTACCACAGAGGATAGTAAATTATGTTATGGTTTCTCTTACTGGTTTAATGTTTTATCTAGTATACCACTATATACAGAGTAGATCCTTTTTTGGTCATATGGAGACCCACATTCCATATCCCCCTATTAATATTAATCTGCAGATTGATAACAGTTTTTTAGTTTTCCTGGGACCAGGAAATATAGGGACAACATCTGTTTATTTTTCTTTTTGCATTGTAGTTTGTACTACTTCTTTATCTATATGTATAGCTGACTTTGAATGATGGAGGTCCATATCCTCCGCCACATACCCCCCAATGTGTCGCCACTGGTGGCGGTCTTTTGTAGTTCCTTTTTGGTACTATTTTTCCTGTTTTTATGTATGTATTCACTATCCATTGTGTTCAATAATCTCCTTTTTTTTCCTTTTCCTCTTTTTTTTTTTCTGGTACACTGATAGATATATGTTCTTGCATTATGTTTTTATGTGCAATGGTCCTCAGCACGTCATTGCTCTTGCCCAATGGTTAAGATTCTCTCACTGAATACTAAGGGTCTCAATTCCCCTAATAAAAGGAGATTGGCCCTCAAATATTTTGCCAAAGCTAAGGCTCACATCGTTGCACTACAGGAGACCCATTTCCCCCTCTCTTCCCCTCCCCAGTTTTCTGATTCCAAATTTCCTAAATGCTACATGTCTAATGGACCCTCTAAGAAAGCGGGGGTCGCAATACTTTTCTCTAACTCTTGTAACTTTGTAATGCAAGAACAAATAACAGACAAGGAAAGCAGATATTTAATACTCATAGGTCTTTTAGATGATAAACAAGTGACAATTGTCTCAATATATGTCCCAAATACCAAACAACCCGCTTTTATTAGGAAATTCTGTGCGTCTCTCCAATCTTGTAGTAAAGGGTCAATTCTGATTCTGGGAGATTTAAATATAGTTCTCGATCCCTCTCTTGATAAATCATCTGTTAAAATCACAGCCCACTCCCGACCCACTCAAGACAATTCCCACCTATTTAAGAGTGTTTTATGTGAATATGATTTGTATGATGTATGGAGGGTCAAACACCCTGGTGAAAAAGATTACATCTTCTATAACCACGTCCATAAATCTTATTGGCGTATTGACCTGGCCCTTTCGGATAAATGGACACTTAAATTTATCACTCAAACCTCTATATTGCCAGTCACCTGGTCCAATCATGCAGCGTTATCCCTATGTTGGGATATTACCCGTTCCAGAACCCCTCCTGGTCCCTGGCGGTTAGGTGAACATCTTCTCCTAAATTTAGAAGCTAAACATACTATAGCTAACTCCCTTTCATTATTTTTGGAGACTAATGAACCAGAAGATACATCCCTATTTACATTCTGGTGTGCTTTAATAGCAGTGGTAAGGGGATCGGCCATTCAAGCCGCAGCACGTATGCGTTAGATGGCGGCGTCACTTCAGGCTGATATAGAATCTCGACTCTCTGATCTAGAATTTAAACATAAGACAGACCCGTCCAATGATAAAACTTATTGTGAACTCCTCAAAGTCTGAGAGGAATGGAATGCATTGGCACTGAAAGAGGTTCACAAATTCCTATTCAAATTAAAGCAAAAATGTTATGTTCAGGGGGACAGGGCAGGACATATGCTTGCAAGGAAATTAAGAGGCAAACGAGCGAGGATCCGCATTAGATTGATATCTACTTTGGGAGGCAAGAAAATATCAGATCCTTTCTCTATAGCAGATGCCTTTGCTTAATACTATACCACCCTGTACAATTTACAGGCAGATTCTGAGGTCTACCAACCAACGAAGGTTGATATAGCAAACTTTATGAAAAAACTTAACCTACCTTCGCTAGATCCCAACTCGCTTCACTTACTTGAGCGACCATGGTCCAGTGAGGAAATTGAGTCTGTTATTAAATCCCTTCCAATGGAGAAGGCCCCTGGTCCAGATGGATACACCAATTCATTTTACAAAAAATTCACAAATACCTTATCCCCACTCCTACTTCAGCTGTTTAATGAGGCTTCCAGTGTGGGATCCTTCCCAAAAGAAATGCTTGAGGCGAGGATCGTAGCATTTCCTAAACCTGGGAAAAATCAGACCTTACTACCAAATTATCGCCCAATTGCACTCCTTAATACAGATGTCAAAATTTATGCTAAATTAATTGCAAATCGGATCAATCCTTTACTTCCTACACTTATCCATCAGGACCAGGTTGGATTTGTTCAAGGACATCAGTCTTCTGAAAATACGAGACGAGTGATTGATATAGTGGATGCCGTCTCCGAAATAGACCAGTCCCTTTTGTTGTTAGCATTAGACCCTGAGAAGGCATTTGATAGGTTGCACTGGGGGTACCTTCATGCTGTCCTTCGCAAATTTGGTTTCAAGGGCTTAGCACTTTCATCGATAGCAACATAATATTTCAACCCTTCAGCTAGAATTTTTGTTAACGGTATTTTATCATCAGTATTTCCAATTACTAATGGTACGCGTCAGGGATGCCCTTAATCCCCACTAATGTTCGCATTAGCGATTGAACCTCTAGCGGAAACCATACGATCTCACCAATTTATTCAAGGACCAGTTTTATTTAATCAGACATATAAAGTCAGTTTGTTTGCGGATGATGTCCTTCTGACCCTCATGAACCCTACTACCTCCCTACCTTACTTACATTCAATACTAGAAACCTACTCTAGAGTATCTTATTATAAATTAAACGGATCCAAAACCGAAGCTTTGCCTATTCATTTCTCTTCGACAATGATACAATCCCTAAAATCAGAATAGTCTTATTATTCCTGACAAGAGAATAGTATCAAGTATCTTGGTATTCATTTAACTCCCACTACTAATAATTTAATATCGGCTAATTATTTACCTCTGTTGCGAAGTGTAACATCATTAACAACTGACTGGATGATGCAAAATATATCCTGGTTAGGTCGCATATCGGCCATAAAAATGGTTATTCTACCGAAAATTCTATATTTATTTCGGACAATTCCTATATTAGTCCCCAAAACAACTCTTAATAGGTTTCACG
Source organism: Taudactylus pleione (assembly GCA_031769625.1). Classification (NCBI taxonomy): domain Eukaryota; kingdom Metazoa; phylum Chordata; class Amphibia; order Anura; family Myobatrachidae; genus Taudactylus; species Taudactylus pleione. The sequence goes on along the minus strand of JAUIMM010000532.1, from coordinate 6,157,775 downwards.
CAGTATTTATTAAGTATATATGGAAGGGCAAGAAACCTAGAATAGCTAGGAAGACTTTGGGTCTCATTCAGACCCGGTCGCAAGCCCCGATGCGCTCGCAACCGGGTCGATGGTCCCCACAGAGCATGCACACGACGGAGCCGGCTCCGTCATGCGCATGCTCGAGACCTGGCTAGCGACGGGCGCTCCTTCACTAGGGGTCTCGTAACAGACGATGTTGAGTGACAGCTCGTCCCATTTGCTGGGCGGGCCGGGGGCGTGCCCGGCCAAACGGAGGCATTCCAGTCGGAACACTTGCCATTTGGGGGCGGCCCCACTGACATCATTGATGATGTCAGTGGGGAACTTCCTGCTCAAACAGAGCAGGAAGTTCCCTGGGGCTTACAAGAGCCCAGACCCAAACTTAGGGTCTGGTCGTAAGCCCCGATGGTCGCGATGGTGATGACCATCGTGACCATCACCCTGATTTCCAGCTAAGCTGTGGGTGGTAACCCACAGCTTAGTTTGCGACCTGGAGGCCGCACTTGTAAAAAAGATGCGACCGCCCTCATTCAGAGTGAGCGATCGCTTTTTGCGATCGACTCTGAATGAGGTCCTTTGTCTTATCCAAAATCGGAGGGGGGATTATCTTACCCAGATTTACGATGTTATCAACTAGCTACAATGATCTCCCAACTTAACGCTTGATTTACTCAGGGTAATCCAAAATCGTGGGCTCTCTTGGAGTGTAGTATGGTTTCCCCATTCCCTCTTACAGACTGGTTATGGCTTCCTTCATCGGTATCGGTGAGGGCTTTGGGATGGTCAGTGTCAATTTCCAACTCCTGTAAAGCATGGCTTGAATTAGCCTCGATAACATCGGACATTGTCCTTCCCTCTGCTAACTTTTCCCTTGAGGGATTAGCTACCTATCTTTTGACACTTGGAAGGCCCGAGGAATCTTAACCTTAGATGACGTAACCACTCCTGATTCTCTGTTATCATATACCCAGCTTCAATCATTATTTTCTCTCCCTTCCAGAGACTTTTTCAAGTACCTACAATTGAGACATTGGCTCGGTACTATTACTCCATCTCCATATATAGTGCAGAGATTACCAAAATTTCTCATTGATCGATTGTGTAGGATTGGAGGCAGAGGAGATATTACTTGGTGGTATCTATATTTAACTAACCCTCATTAAGTCACCAAATTTAAATCTCTACTGAAATGGGAAGTAGATCTCTCATGTATAATACCTGAGGAAGATTGGCATATCATATTTCAAACTTGTTTTAATCTCTCTAAGTGTATTACCCACATCGAACAGTTCTATAAACTGCTTCATCATTCATATCTCACCCGGGTGCTAATGCATACATTTTGGCCCTCACAATCCAACTTGTGTTGGCATGACTGTGGAAATGTGGGCTCTTTGATCCATATATTTTGGTCGTGCCCTCGTATCAAAGTATTATGGTCATCAGTGTTTGACCTAATCTTTAAAATACTTAATGTCTCTATCCCACCTAATCCATTAATAGCTTTATTCCATCTATATCATGGTAGCTTGACCAACAATGATCGCTATATTATGGGTCATGTCTTCCTGGCCACTAAACTGCTGTTGGAACGACAGTGGCGTACACCTTATATTCCCAGTTTAGATGCTATCGAGAAAGAGGTGCAATCACATTGCGAGTTTGAGACAGTGGGAGTATTTTACTCCTCCTCTGCCTCCAGTCCTACTATTAGATGGCTTAGATGGTCTGAATATTGGGAATCAAAATTGAGGGTCTAACTGCTTTCCCTGTAATCTTGTGATTCCCTGATGCAATGTTATGTATATTCTAGATACCTTATTGTACAATATGTTGCTGTGTGAACATTTTGGAATGATATACTTTATATATGTCCTGATAATGTGTACCTTGTCTGTGTTTTTTCCTTTGTATCCCTTCTTTTGTATTTTCTGTATCTTAATGTTTTTCAAATTTTGTCTGAATTCAATAAAAATTTATTGTTGAAAAAAAAAAAAAAACATAGTTAGTTAGTGGCCTTCAAACTGCCATTGTTCTCACTGTCCACTTAACCATATGAGATATGTGAACAAGCGGAATAGAGCAGGAAATGCAACATTTCAGATTTAAGGTTTAAGTCTTATGTTGTGTCTTTCTTGGGAATTCTCTCTTGAGCGCCATGCCTGCTTGCTGGGAGTTGATTTTTTTCATCCCAGAAGGGGACCAGGAAGCGTGCTTTCCAAAAATAAATAAACAATTGTCTTAAATAATCCTTTGCAAACCTTCTGTTCTGTAATGGAATTTCCCAACCTGTACAGGGGCATTAAAAAAAACAGAGTTAGTTAGTGGCCTTCAAATTGCCATTGTTCCCACTGTCCACTTCTTAGATATGTGAATATGTTAGAATGTAGAAGGCCAAAAATTGGGTGGACCACACATGGTTGATTGATTAACCATGGTGACTGGATTAGTGCCATAAGGAAGAGGAGACTGCAAACTGGGTGTCATGTTATCAGTTGGCCATATGGGGTATGTTGCTGTTAAGGGATCAGGCTGGTTATCAGTGGACACATTATTATAGTTGTTGTTATTTTGGGTTGCCATCTCCTGAAGGGTGTTTACCAACAGACAGAGACTACCTACCTATCAGCTCAGGCATAGACACTTCCTGAGGACAGAGCTCTGTTCTCTGGAGGGAAGCCAAATAAGTGGGAGCCCCTGGTCCAACATCTGAAGCTCTTATCTCTCCACATTATCTATTATAGATGAAAAAAAAATGTCATCGGGGACATCTAGCTCCTCTTTCTGTACCCTGCTCAGCCTTTTTGGACAGGAAGTACAGGATGGATGGTTTGGAAGAAGGCCTAGCAACAGATGGGGATTGTCATTAGCAAGACCTGGTCCCCCCAGTGGGTGTAGTCTGGGAGGTATTGGTTGGCATGCAGGCAGAGGAATAACAAAGGCCTCCATGTTGTCTGTACTTACTATTGCGTATTTCAGTTTGCGATTCAGGTAGGAATAAAGTCGGCTACAGAACACAGTGACAGAATCACTGGATGTCTTAGTGCATTCAGGCCAAATACGATCCATGAATTCCCAGACAGATTCCGGACATATGAATCCTTTGCTTGTAATAATCTTTGGTAATTCCTGGCAAAGGTGGGTGTTATAGCCAGACACTTTGAAGGCTGTAACTTTGAACTGCTTTATAGAAAACATGTGAATGAAACCTTTCCACACTGCAGAACATGATGGAGAAATCCCTTGAAGTTAAGCACCTAGAGCATCTTTTTTCATGTTCTCTATAGGTGCGTACACACTGGGCGATTAAAGTTGACGACTGAACGATAACAATATCATTATCGTTCAGTCGTCCGCTTTATCGTCCATTTTTAACATAAAAAAGATGAACGATAACGACGACACGTGTTCCCGCGGGTCGTTTGTCATTATCGTTCGTCAGGTTGCTGCATGTTGGGGAATGGGGGAGAGAGCCCGGCGCTGAACGATATCATTAATGATATCGTTCAGCGGGTGTGCTCAATGTCATGAACGACATTGAGCACACCCTGCCGGGGACACACTAGACGATATCGCTCAGGGAGCATATCATCTAGTGTGTACGCTCCTTAAGGCTTCTCCTGACTTTTGTTTATGTTTTTGAATAGAACAGTTTTAGAATTTAGGATGTGTACTCTATATAGGTTTGTAAATAAATATAGGCTTTAGTTTTTTAGAGCATATAACTTTATAAGATGTTAGAATAACATTTCTGCTATGTTTAAGATTAAAAAAAAAACTTTTTGTAACCCAATAACTTAAAAAAAAAAGTTTTCATTGCAATATTTATGCTGCCCCTTGACAGACAGCAGCACAGCACCCCTGCGCACCTACACTGAAGATAGTGACAGCCAGGTGTGGCTGACATGCACACAAAAAAAATTTGACAAAAAAAGACAATATATATATTTTTTTTTTGCAGCTCCAGAACTTGGGCCCAGAGTACAGATTAATCACGACTGGAGTCGGGCAGCACTAGGTTGCAACTTGCGTTGCTGGCTGGATCTTGTTTGGTACTGCGGTTAAGCCTAACACGCACCCACACAGAAAAATATAAAAGACACTTTTATTGTTTTTTTTATTTTTAGCACGACTGGAGTCGGGCAGCACTAGGTTGCAACTTGCGTTGCTGGCTGGATCTTGTACGATACTGCGGTTAAGCCTAACACGCACACACACACACACAGAAATATATAAATGACACTTTGATTGATTTTTTTTTTTTACTATATATTTTTTTCTTTTGTGTCCAGAACTTGGGCCCAGATGGACACAGCACCAGCCCAGATGTATCTGCAGTTTTGCACCAGCCCATATGGACACAGCAGACAGCAAAGCACCAGCCCAGAATGGATCAGCAGCACCAGCCCAGGACACAGCAGACAGCACAGACAGCCCAGATGGATCAGCAACAGCACAGCGACAGCACCAGCCCAGAATGGATCAGCACCAGCCCAGGACACAGCAGACAGCACCAGCACCTCTCCCAGCCCTACACTACCCACCCTCCCTGTTCAGTCTCCACAGCTGGAGTGAAATGGCATCCGTCGCGTGGTCCCCTATATACTACATTGATCATAGAGACGAAAGCTCGCGAACTGCGAGACTTCAGACTCTATACAATTGCCTCGGTTTGCGATCCGAGTCAGGCGGGAAAAATCGAGCCTGCTTGGATCCGACTCGGATCTGCTAAATTTGGGTGTCTCTGAAATCCGAACCCGCTCATCTCTAATTATTTTGAATCATGAGAAACATTGTATCCTGCAGAGTAGTGCTGATACTACATCTCTCACCGATTATGTAATACACATGTTCATTATCCAACAGGTTCATTCCATCCATCGTAAGCCCCTAAAAGGTATATGTGGAGCGGTTACTGGCATAAATCTTACTGTTTAGAATACCCTTTAGTAATGTGGCTATATATAGTAGCTATCTTTAATCTTTATTTGAATGGCTAAATATAAAAGCTCTCTGTAGGCAGAAACCGTCTCCTCATTTATAGATATATGCCAGTGTTTGTTTCAACATTCACATTCATGGTGTCACAGATACTGTGGGGGTCATTCAGACCCGGTCGTTAGCGCCGAGGCGCTCGGACCGGGTCGATGGACCCCCACAGAGCATGCGCATGACGGCGCCGGCGCAGTCGTGCGCATTCGTGAGACACGCTACGACCGACAGCGGGTCTCGATCCAAAGGGGGCGAGCTGTCGATGTTGATTGACAGCTCGCCCCGTTTGGAAGGCGGGCCGGGGGGGTGGCAGCCCAAACGGAGACGTTCCCATGGGAACGCCTACCATTTGGGGAGGCCCCACTGACATCACTAGTGATGTCAGTGGAGAGCTTCCGGCTCAGACAGAGCCGAAAGCTCTCCGGGGCTTACGACAAGTGAGACCCTACCCTAGGGTCTCATCGTAAGCCCCGATGGTCGCGATGGTCTCTGACCATCGCGACCATCACCCGGGGCGGTCGTTAGAGCTGTGGGTGTAAACCCACAGCCTAACGACCGCAACAGAGACGGGCGGTCAGGATGCAAGTGGCCACCCAGTCTCTGAGCGACTGCTTGCATCCTCCGTCCGCCTCTGAATGAGGTCCTGTATGTGAGAAGCAGTATGAGATAGCCAGTGTATACTATTCAGCTTATCTGCACCCACCCTGCAATCTCTTATTAGTCCAGAGATCTTTATTTTCTATAGCAATAAAAGTATATAGCCGTCATGGCCATATAAACCTGTCAGTTATAATCCCTATGATGTTAATCAAACATTCACTTTAGCAGGAAGATAAATGTAGTTTTCCTTATGCCTCCCTTTCAAGAATGCTGTCTTGTATGCAGCCGACTGCGCGAGGACGGTTATAATGTCAATTTAGGGATTTCTCGTGTGTACATTTCATAATGTTGTTAACCCTTAATGTTAAAGGAATAAAGCTGCATACATCCGGTCAGATTTTCTTAAAGATATGAACGATAACGATTGTACAAATCGTTCGATCGTTCATATCGTTGCCATGTTGGGCATGCATCGACCAATGATGCGTGTTCCCACATGTCAGGTAACGATATCTGACATCGACCGTGTTTGCAGTCAGATTTGGACGATTTCATTCATTTTAAATAATGTCAGAAATCTTTCATCGTTCATCATTGATAGAATCATTCAAATCGTTGAAGAAATCGTTCAATCGATCATCGTTATGGTTCAGCGAAATCGATGATCTGACAAATCTGACCGTGTGTTTGCACCATAAGTCTTTGTACTTGTTGTATCAGAAAATAATCACAGGCACAAGTGTTAGCGTGCTCCTTGTGTCAGTCTGGCCGCAGGATAAAGTTCTCCCTGTCCCCTCACTGAGCCGGCCGCTGGCAGTGTGATCACGTTTAATATATGGTTTCTCTGTTCCGCTTTGCTCACTTATCTTATAAAACATATAGTGACTTAATCCAGGTACATTTACTGATACACCGGCATGTGGACACAGTGGATGTGCCACCAATGTGCATTTCACCCCTAAGGCTTTCTCAAGGCAAGCAGATCGCTTCCTCTCTCTTAATTTAAATAGCCTCCCTCCACATCTGATTGGTGCAGGGACATGTAGGTTTGTTTGTTTTTTTTTTATGTTAAGTCTATTTCTCCATTACTTCCATGGGACAGAAGGGTTTTATTCTGCAAAATGTAAACATTTTTTTTTATGTGGGTATATTACCCCCATTATATCAGGGATATTGGCTGCCACACAACATTCTGTGCACAAAGAGGGACCCCGTGAGAGATCAGTTTGATGGCTGGGGACAGTTGAGAGAAGATGAAAGGCAGATGGTGAGTGGCAGTTAGTGAGCGACAGTCGGAGAGTGGCAGTTGGTGAGCTGCAGTTGGTGAGTGGCAGTTGCTGAGCAGCAGTTGGTCTAAAGAAAGTGTGAGGAGAAGAACTGCCGTGGCAGCTATCTTTTGAGACGGAGACATCATGGCTCATTAAAGTAATTTTAAGATTAATGCACGAGTCAGAAAATCTTTACAGGGTGACAGACTTTCAGCAAAGCCCCCAGAGTGTCAGTGAGAAGCAGAGCATAGAGAATAGAAATAAACAAGCTTCCCAGATCAGAACTTATACCCATCTTCAATGCTGTGCTTGCATTTGGAGGAAGAGTCTGATCCTGAGGAGCGGATTATTTGGGTGAGAACGTACCAGCTGTTAAACACACTGCGGGAGATTTATCAAAGCTCGAAGACAGATAAAGTGGAGTGAGATACCAACCAATCAGCTTCTATCTGTTATTTTACAAGCTGAGTTTGAAAAATAACAGGCACTGATTGGTTGGTACATTGGCCCTCATTCAGAGGCGGTCGGAGGATGCAAGCGGTCGCTCAGAAACTGGGCGGCCGCTTGCATCCTGACCGGCCGCCTCTGTTTCAGTCGTTTACACCCACAGCTCTAACGGCCGCTAGGGTGATGGTCGCGGTGGTCATAGACCATCGCGACCATCGGGGCTTATGACGAGACCCTAGGGTAGGGTCTCACTTGTCGTAAGCCCCGGAGAGCTTCTGGCTCTGTCAGAGCCGGAAGCTCTCCACTGACATCACTAGTGATGTCAGTGGGGCCTCCCCCAAATGGCAGGCGTTCCCATGGGAACGCCTCCGTTTGGGCTGCCACCCCCCCGGCCCGCCTTCCAAATGGGGCGAGCTGTCAATCAACATCGACAGCTCGCCCCCTTTGGAAAGAGTCCCGCTACGACCGGCGCTGTCGGTCGTAGCGGGTCTCACGCATGCGCACGAAGGAGCCGGCTCCCTCGTGCGCATGGGCACTGGACAAACATTGAGGCGGCCGTGCGGTCGTAGAATGAAGCCCATTATCTCTATCCACTTTATCTCTCTCCAAGTTTTGATAAATCTCCCCCAGTGTTCTACTCCTGCAAGATATGCTGACAAACTTGCAGTAAATTACATTGCTATGACTGACTAGTGACTCAAAGATCTTATCAAAAAATGATCTACTGAAAGCAGGGACGTATTCACACCTGTGGGGGGCAGTGTGCTCCCTCCTCTGAGCAGTGGGCTCTCCATCCCCGCATCTTACTTGGCGTTGTCAGGTGAAGCAGCGCCATGTTTCCAGTGAAATTCAGGATGATGGCGCATGCACACATGCGAGCAATGGCTCTGGCACAGTATTAGAGTCTTTGCTTTAGCTGCGCAGCGCCATCGTCCCGAAGATGTCACTAGGAAGATGAGGACGAGGAGGAACCCTGAGCATCTGTGGAAGGTGACGGGAGGGTTGGCGAAACACAGGCGTGCCAGTGCGTTTGAACGCCATTTCAGGGGCGTGCATATATTATCCATTGCGATGCCATACGCAGCCTGAGGCCTCATAGCGTGCGATGATGTTAGCAATTCCTGAGTAAGGTCAGAGCCTGTGCAAGTGTGTGTGAGGCTGCGATGGTACTCCATGTTACCGATGGTTTTGCTGTGTTGCTAAACATGATGGATGTGTGTAAGGTAAAGTGAGCGTCCCTGTGAAGTACTGCAGCGGCATAGCGATCGTAGTGGATTAGCATACTATCGCAGTGGATTAGCATACTATCGCAGTGGATTAGCATACTATGGAGCCGTAATGAATCAACCAAGTTGTGCACACTGCATCCACTACAACCTTACCACCCCAGGGTACCACATGGGTGAGATGTGCAATATGTGGCATGTGGGTGTGGGGTGTATAGCACGTTGGTGATGTGTGTGGCATGAGAGAAAGGTGTGTGTGGCGTGTGGGTGGCGTGGGTGGCATGAGGGAAAGGTGTTTGTGGCGTGTGGGTGACGTGTGTGGCATGAGGGAAAGGTGTGTGTGGCATGTGGGTGACGTGTGTGGCATGAAGGAAAGGTGTGTGTGGCATGTGGGTGACGTGTGTGGCATGAGGGAAAGGTGTGTGTGGCATGAGGGTGATGTGTGTGGCATGAGTGAAAGGTGTGTGTGGCATGTGGGTGATGTGTGTGGCATGAGGGAAAAGTGTGTGTGGCATGTGGGTGACGTGTGTGGCAGGAGGGAAAGGCGTGTGTGGCATGTGGGTGATGTGTGTGACCTATTGAGGATTGGAATACATTAATTTATAAAGGACATTTTACTAAGTTTGAACTTTTCTCCATTAGCAGCTAATGGCAGACAGTTATATGTATGTGATCAATGGTTCTCGTACTTACTTATGCAATAAATATATCAATATTTATATGGTTTATATTGGTGCTTAATGTTTGCAGTATGCGAGTGGCGTCCTTACCCATCCCTGGGATCTGCGGGCATATTCAGAGTAGCATGGTAGTGAGCCAGATCTCCACCTGCAGATAAATGGTGCAAATGCTGTTAGTGACGATGGCTGCTCGCAAATGCGGATGTACAGGTGGTGCAGCTGCAGCTTTTTCATGCAGGCAATGCGCGCTGTGCGCCTCTGAATCTGCCACTATAACGTGTATACTGGTGTACTCATCAATATCAAGTGTCCCTGCTCATGACCCTTCTTCAACCACCAATGGCCCATAGAGCCCAACACAACTGGAGAGCGCAGCGTCTACCATGTCTGACTGGGGTCCCATCAGAGCTGTAACTAGACTTTTTGGTGCCCTGTGCCAGAAAGAGAATTGGCACCCTCCTATTTTTTTAAATAGGGAGATAACACACTCAGAAAGAGCCATGGCCTCATGGGGAAGGGCCAGGGAAGAGATAGGGGGGGCCAGGAGATGCTGGGGATGAAATAAGAGGAAGCTACAAGTGAGAATGAAAATAAACATAAAAGTGACAGGCCCAAACAGCGCCCCCTGCCCTGCGGAGCCCCGTGCCATGGCACCGGCCGCACTACCCTAGCTACGGCCCTGGGTCCCATTCTCAAAGCTCAGAGTTGTAGGTGAAGGGAAAGGATATAGAGGAGCACAGGAGACTTGACACTATTGTATTTGGCTGGTGTCGGAAAAACCCAATGCGACATGGTAGGTCGGAAGCTATAGAGTTTCATATATAAAGCTGGCGATCTGCTCCGCTGGTGATGTATCCAAAACTTTCATCATATAGTGAGAGAGTTTAGCCTATTGGCCACTGCGTTTCAGGACTTAGGGCTGTTAGAGGGGAGTGTGCTCCTGTGCTGTCTTCTCCTCTCTGTAGTGACGCACTGTCGGAAAAGACGCCATCGCTGGGCTTGTGCGCATGCGCGAACTCCATTTGCGCTTTTTGTGCAGAGTGCCGCAGTACTTACTGTAGCCCCTCTAGTGAGACCTGTGATTACCGCTGTCATAACCAGTGTCGACACTACTATTAACCCTGTGCGTACTGCTACTGCGTATATACCACCGTCACTGCTATTTAACTCTGTATACATGCCTGTTACTATAATAAACCCAGCAGCCTGATTAGGGACGTGTGCGTGGTCTTACTTCCATTTCATATTCCGCTAACACCTATTGTGACCTATCAGGTTACCCCAATAGGTTATGCTATTAAGGGCGAGATGTATCAATGTTATTTTGCGGGTAATATCTCTGAAAACTGATGCTTTCCATATCACTGTAGGATACTCTGTACAGGCTCATATCGGCCGCGATCCTGTGACAGAGCAGTCCTCATAGGCGTCTGACATATCCCTCTCCAATAGTGGCCACTAGCACATGCAAGAGCCCTATAGCCACGCGGACGCATTATGTCAGGTGGGTCATAAACCCAGAAGTGAAGACTCCCCTGGGACACCTGGATATCGGGAAACTGTCCCAGCAAGGATTCAGGGGTCTAGTTACTAAGCAGTGTTAGGAGACAGAGTGAAAAGTGATAAGGTGCCAGCCAATCAGCTCCCAACTGTCATTATTCAAACACAGCCTGTGAGATGACAGTTAGGAGCTGATTGGCTGGCACCTTATCACTTTTCACTCTGTCTCCTAACACTGCTTAGTAAATAGACTCCATAGTCTTCTGGTATAAAAGGGTTAAAAGAAGGGGAACAGGTAAGCAGGCGGCACCCTTGATCCTTGATGATGCACATATTTTGGTCAGGACAAGTCATCTGTCCGTGGATTCGTGGAGCCAGATGGCTTGTGGGTATTCAGAACACAGTGACTCTGCCAAGACAGAAATATGGTGCATTATTTTCTCACTCATCTGTGCGAGTTTAGATTGAAAGTGTTTTGATGTAATGAATGTTTCACGGTTCGTTCGGGAATGACAGGAGCACAACTTAATGACTGCAGCTTTGAGAGATGTCAGCTGGGAACAGAACAAAAAAACAAGCAAATACTGAGATTACTTGTGGTAAAAAAAATACAAGTACATTTAAGAAAGGATGTGATTTTCGACAGCCGCTATGTCAACATTGCCGTTTTCCATACACTTATCACAGGGGCGGCTCAAGGGGCGGGCTGACAGGGAACTCGCCCCATTGTGCTGTGTAACAGCTGCAGTAATCTATCTAACATACTATGTACGGTGTAACTAGGGAACAAGGGGGAATGTTTTAGAATAGATGTTCCATGTCTAGTTTTAGGGAATATTCTCATGGATGTTTGTGATTGGATATCAGTGGTATAAATACTGCTTAAGTATGGGTCCATGGCCAGGAAACTCCCCAGACCTTAATCCCATTGAGAACTCGTGGTCAATCCTCAAGAGGTGGGTGGACAAACAAAAACCTGCAAATTCTGACTGTCACGGCCAGGGTTTCTCGGCATGGTGGTCAGCGGGTATTACCTGTGAGGTCACTATGGCGGGGGGTGTCTGGCACTGGCGCTGGTGTTTGGCGAGGGGCTTTGGCTGCGCGTAGTTCTGTGCGGGCACATTGTCATGCAGGGCTGATAAGACCTGGCGGTGTTTCCATTTCGTTTTGGCATGGGCGCCGCCATCTTGCCTTCTGACCATGTGATTCAACTGCCCAATCCTGGTGAGTCATGTGTTCCCTCCAGCCAGTCATAGCGCGGCACGGTGTATTTAGGAAAGTCCAGAGCCTTCCTTCATTGCCAGTGCAATGAGTATCTCAGCCTGGCTGAGAGGGAGTTCTCTGTGCTCACCTCTTGTTACCTGTGTAAACGCTACCTGCCAGCCTGCTTGTCATCTCCAAAAACCTGCTGGACTACCCTGCATCCTCCACTACCTTTTCCCCTGCCTGAGTGCCTGAGCCTGCTGACACCCTGCACCCTGCCTCTATTTCACTCCCAGCTGGACTCATTACCTCTGCCTGTATTAATTTCACTCCCAGCTGGACTCATCACCACTGCCTGTATTTATTTCAGCTCACTAACCTGCATACCGGACTGTACTTATCTGCCACTTTCTGGACATTCTCCCATTATCCTCACTACAGTAATCAAGTGTACTTTAGTGCTAAACCTGGACTTTTTGCTTTTGCCATTCCCATGTCTTCTAAGCCACTCATTAAAAATTCTACCTTTTTATTTAAATCTGCTTCTGTGTTTGCTCCTGTCACCACCCCGGGCCCACAACTAAACCAGAACATTACACTGACAAACTCCAAGCATTGATTAGGCAAGAATGGGCGGCCATCAGTCAGTATGTGGCCCAGAAGTTGATTGACAGCATGCCAGGGCGAATTGCAGAGGTCTTGAAAAAGAAGGGTCAACACTGCAAATATTGACTCTTTGCATAAACTTAATATAAAAAAAAAAGCCTTATGACACTTAAACTCCCTATCGGCAGATAATGCGTGCAACCACAAAGTTATTAAACCAAGCTTAAATAAAATAAAGAGACAGACCAAGTATATATGCGATCAAAAATATATGGTCAGCTTTATTTATTTTACAATCAGAGTATGGTGGCATAAGAAAGAACGGCCAGTAACCTGACGCCCCACACTTGACTTAGGCAAAGATGTAAGACACTCACTGAACGGGCCAATATCCCACTTCAAGTGTAATAGTGATATAAAACTTGCAAGGGCCGATATCCCTCTCTGGCAAGTGAGACGGTATCCAGCCCCATCCCAATGCACTATTTTAGCCCTCTCCGACGAGAGGTGTCTCTGACCCCAGTAGGGTAAAATCAGCCTAACCAGTGCATAGAAGGAGGCACACCGCTCATACTGCAGCAAGGTGGACGCTTTATAGATACTGCCGTTCTTTCCCGCCCTTGAAATAAAGCCGACACAAGAGGAATAAAGGGGGAGGGAGGGTGGGAGATCAGATTCCAAAGAGGCAGAGTAACAGTGCTGACCTACCCACACTCCTAATAACCACACCCCTTACACAACACTCCACCAATCCTAACCTAATGTCAATCTGACCATAAAACACTAACACTCCCCTACCTCCTGTAACTTTATTAACCCCACGCATCCCTGCCTAGGGGTTTTATGTGCCCTCTGATCTATCCGAACCTCGGTTATCTTATGAAATGCTTGTAATGTTATTTCAGTATACCATAGAAACATCTGACAAAAAGGTCTAAAAACACTGAAGCAGCAAACTTTGTGAAAACCAATACTTGTGTCATTCTCAAAACTTTTGGCCATGGCTGTACTATATACCCACCACATGCTACTACTATACTATATACCCTTCACATGCTTACACTGCTATATACCCACCGTATGCTGGCACTGCTACAGTATATACTACATACAGTACCGTCCACATGGGATGGAGGGGGGGCTCTGTTTGAAATAATGTGTGCGCAGATGTAAATACAGCAGAGTTATGTAGGCACACACCAGTGGATGACTCAAACTATGAACAGCCAAGTTACTTAACCAGCGGTGTTGGTTTATTTATACATAGTAGTTACAACTGTACTCACTGTTACATGCATACTGGTGATGGAGTGGAGCTTGAGCAGAGACGGGTTCTATAAAGCTCACAAGCCGGTGAGTGTATGATGCAAATGGGTAGCGTTCATAGGCGTGCGCAGATGCCAGAACAGGTGGAGTCATGGACAACCCCTTCCACACCTCCCAGCGGGCATAGACTACTTACCTGGGTGGCCAGGTAAGTCCAGGTGAGAAGTGTATGTCACGGAGGGAGGGAAGGGGGACGGGGTAGTCCATGACCTGGCAAAAGGGGAAGTATCGAAGGGACACCCCCTGTGCCGGCACCTGCGCACGCCTATGGTAGCATTGCAGAGGTCTGGAACAGCTTTATACACAGGAATTAACCAGATCTCTCATAGGAGCTAAGCAGGAAACTTCTGTCTCCCACCTTGTCACTCTACATAGTACAAAGTAAAGATGGCAGCAGCCACGTGCGGAAGCACATCAGGTTGGAAATTGGACCTCCCTGCAGACTTTGGGTTATAGTGCCCAGCATGTTTGCACAGTGAGGAGAGGGTAGCGCACTGCTTTACAACATTCTCCACATGATCTAGAACTGGCTCTGACTTCCAGTATCCACAGAGCCGAACCCTAACACAAAGACAAACAGAGTGATTGAATAAGATCGGCGTGGGTTAAACTTCGAGTCTGGGGGCTGGCTTGGGTAACACCATGTGACTTAGTTGACCTATAGGATAGGTATGTGTTTTAACTGGGTGTGTGGGCTGAGAAAAAGCCTATTTTGTTCCTGTCATCCCACCCTCCCTCCCTGTGTGGATTCAGTGGGATTGTCTGAGTTGGCTGTTTTTGTGGCGGGAAAGAACGGCAGGTCGTCGCCTAGGGTGCAAATAGCTTTCAGTTTGTAGTTTTATAGTATTTGGGTGCGCTCACCCTCTTTGACTCGTTTAGTCGCTGGATCACCCTGCCGGGGATAGCGTCATCACCCATCCGGGTGGGTAGTCATGTTAGAGGGTTGAGTGGAAACCTTTTGTTGACAGTTGTTTAAGTTACCGGTTGCTCTGCACCTTAGGCGGTGTCCGATTGGTATGCATGTCTGTGTGCTGCATGTCTGTGCTCTGCATGTCTGTGTGCTGCATGGCTTTGTGCTGCATGGCTGGAGTAAGCTGTATGTTGCCGTCCTTTTTTTGCCACCATATCTCCAATCAGTTTAGATTAATTTAATACTCATTAGATAATTTTAATAAATTACCAACTAATTATTCTGCCAAATTTCATGTCTCCGAGTCTTTATTTCATATAATTTATTAAGAAGGTGTTTTATCGCATGGTGTTACACAGGGCACCCCTTTGACGATTGAAAGTTTAACCTAACCCTAACCCTAAAACCGTCTGTTGACATTATTACAATATTGACTGTCTGTCTGTGTCGACATTCTGACTGTTGATATTCAGACCATGTCAACAGTCTAGTGTCAACAATCTGAATGTCAGCATCACAAACATTTATCTCGCTGTGCACCTGGCCCTTTAATTATAAGTATTGGTGATACTTTCTGTCACTGTCATATGCAGTGTTGCAAAATCTTGTCTATCAAAATTTGTTTTGCCAAATAGACCCCCTCAGTTATTTTAGCAGTTTAAATTACCAATGTGTATTGAGAAGAGAATAAGGGCTGTATTCATTATGGTTTTTTTATCCGGGTTCTGGTGATCCCCAATAATTAACATTCTAACTCACGGCAAGCGCCAGAGCAATTCATCATTGCTCCAGCACAGAGACAGCTGATCTTCGGATCAGCTGTCTCCCCACATGTTAGTGCGCCTGCATGAATTAGAGTACATGTAGGCGCACAAAGCCTCAGCGTCCGGCGGAAGGAGCCGGACAGGGGCTGAGGGATCAAAAATGATCCCTCTCCGCAACCCGGGACTCCTTCCCATAGGGAAGGAGAGTGTGTGTGGGAGCAAACTCCATCTGAAGATGGTGAATTCTCCTGCAGTCAAGCTCCGAAAATATTGTATTTTCAGAGCTTGATGAATTTCTGTCCCCATACTAGTGTATGGGGACAGCGGGCCAGATCGTTTGAGAAAGGTAAGCAGGAGATATCTGTGATACTAGTGTATGGGGACAGCGGCCATTCCGCCAGAGGAAGGTAAGCAAGAGATATCTGTGATACTAGTGTATGGGGACAGCGGGCCATTCCGCCAGAGGAAGGTAAGCGGGAGATATCTGTAATACTAGTGTATGGGGACAGTGGGCCATTCCGGGAGAGGAAAGTAAGCAGGATATATCTGTGATACTAGTGTATGGGGACAGCAGGCCATTCCACCAGAGGAAGGTAAGCAGGAGATATCTGTGATAATAGTGTATGGGGAGAGTGGGCCATTCCGCCAGAGGAAGATAAGCAGGAGATATCTGTGATACTAGTGTATGAGGACAGCGGGCCATTCTGGGAGAGGAAGGTAAGCAGGAGATATCTGTGATACTAGTGTATGGGGACAGCGGGCCAGATCGTGTGAGAAAGGTAAGCAGGAGATATCTGTGATACTAGTGTATGGGGACAGCGGCCATTCCGCCAGAGGAAGGTAAGCAAGAGATATCTGTGATACTAGTGTATGGGGACAGCGGGCCATTCCGCCAGAGGAAGGTAAGCAGGAGATATCTGTAATACTAGTGTATGGGGACAGTGGGCCATTCCGGGAGAGGAAAGTAAGCAGGATATATCTGTGATACTAGTGTATGGGGACAGCAGGCCATTCCACCAGAGGAAGGTAAGCAGGAGATATCTGTGATAATAGTGTATGGGGACAGCGGGCCAGATCGTGTGAGAAAGGTAAGCAGGAGATATCTGTGATACCAGTGCATGGGGACAGCGGGCCATTCTGTCAGAGGAAGGTAAGCAGGAGATATCTGTGATACTAGTGTATGGGGAGAGTGGGCCATTCCGCCAGAGGAAGATAAGCAGGAGATATCTGTGATACTAGTGTATGAGGACAGCGGGCCATTCTGGGAGAGGAAGGTAAGCAGGAGATATCTGTGATACTAGTGTATGGGGACAGCGGGCCAGATCGTGTGAGAAAGATAAGCAGGAGATATCTGTGATAATAGTGTATGGGGACAGCGGGCCAGATCGTGTGAGAAAGGTAAGCAGGAGATATCTGTGATACTAGTGTATGGGGACAGCGGGCCAGATCGTGTGAGAAAGGTAAACAGGAGATATCTGTGATACTAGTGTATGGGGACAGCGGGCTAGATCGTGTGAGAAAGGTAAGCAGGAGATATCTGTGATAATAGTGTATGGGGACAGCGGGCCAGATCGTGTGAGAAAGGTAAGCAGGAGATATATGTGATAAATAGTGTATGGGGACAGCGGGCCAGATCGTTTGAGAAAGGTAAGCAGGAGATATCAGTGATACTAGTGTATGGGGATGCCAGGCCTGATTGGGTGTGAGGGGTAAGCAGGAGATATCTGTGATACAAGTGTATGGGGACGCCAGGCCTGATCGGGAGTGAAGGGTAAGCAGGAGCTACTGTATCTGTGATATCTCCTGCTTAACCTTTTTGATGAATGGCCCAAAAACTTAATTTCTACAAAAGTAGGTAATAATGTTCATTTTCACTTGCTTTTGTAGAAAGTTTGTGATGATAAATAGACCACTAAATACAGTAATTAGGAAAGTTTTACCCTCTTTTAGCACACACATATTTTATATGATATTTAAAAGGATCTGGTGGAGTGTTTTTGTGACCATGACAGGTGACAGCGCCATTATTGCGGTATCATCACTAACATAGATAACGGAATCAATTTTTCAGCTCCCCACAACTCAGCAGATTTCAGCCATTTCCATTTTTTTCAGTCATTAATAGACAAATCTTCAATAAGTGTAGTCAGTTTTCGCAGGAGATCAAAGAGAAATCAATTTTTAATTAAATCATGTGTCAGAAAGCAAATTATTGGTTCCGCCTGGAAAATATGAATCTCTTTCAGAGATAATACTGTACATGTAACACGTCCTTTGTTGGCAGCTAAGGTGAATGTAAAAGCTGGTGTCTGCAGACTATTGGCTCGTGCTGTGCCCATATCATACCCTTGTAAACGACCAATATGTTCTTCCGGTTATGCTGTGCCCAGTTCATACCCTTGTAAATGACCAATATGTTCTTCCATTGGCTCTTAAGAAAATGTCAATCAAACTTACCGACTTCTCTGCTTATAGCACTAAGGGGCGTATTTATTAGTGTAGACTTTTGCTTTCTATGGGGACAGAGAAAATGGTCAGCTTGCATGCTTCAAAATGCTGAGCCTCTCCGACCTGGCGCCAGGTAGTAGCCATAAACCTCTATTGTCAGATGATGGATGTAACCATATGCTCTTCAAACCACACTATTTCCAAAATAAAGACACAGACCAAGTTAATGCCATTCGAAATGAAAAGGTCAGCTTTATTTATTACAATAATGAGTATGGTGGCAGAGGAAAGAATGGTGGCAGAGCAAACCACCGGCGCCAGCTTGACTTAAGCAAAAAATGTGCCCAACTTACCAGTGCCAACTATCCCACAATGGTAAGTGAGCTACTTGCAAGGGCCAACTCTCCCTTTCTAAGCAAGTAAGACACCCATGTCAATATAATACTTGCAAGGACCAACTCTCCCTTTATAGCAAGTGAGACGGTATCCAACACCCATACCGATGCACGATTTTAGCCCTCCCGGGTGAGAGGCGCTGCTGACCCCAGTAGGGTGAAGTCAGCCTAACCCGTGTATTGAACGGGTGTGCACCGCCCTTACTGCAGCAATATGGAGGCTTTAGAGACTGTCGGTCTTTCCCCGCCATGAAATAAAGCCAACACAAGACAATAGGGAAGGGAGGGCGGGAGATCAGAATCAAAGAGGCTGACTAACCTACAAACATTACCCATAAGCGCAGTAACCACTCCCCCCTTAACGACAAGCAACCTATCCCTGTAACTTAGCAACTGTCAATCCTAAATTACCCCTCCTTTCACATTATTAACCCCATCCATCCCTGTCAAGAGTTTTATATGCCCTCTGTTCTATGCAAACCTCGGTTATTTTTGTATTCTATAGGCTACTTTTTCATAGATTTTTCTTTGGAGCCCAGACCGGCAGTCTATACTTGGGCATGTGGGGCCCGAGGGTCTCATTCACACAGTAGGTGAGCTGGTACTGAAAAGGCCAGTAAAGAGAAGGCTTAAGCTGTCACTTTTCGCATGACGGAAGACACAGTCCTGGCAAGGAGACTTTAATAAATAACTCCAGAAAAATAACCCTTATCATTGTGATATGTGATGATGACAATGACACCTCTTGAGGCTAATAGCATACTGTCAATAGGACCCCTAGGGGTAAATCTGCCGAGGGTCAATTTTTATTGATTTTGATCCTTTTTAAATCTATCTAAATCGATTTGAATTTATGTCGTTTTTCAGGGGCTAAATTGAACATTTACTAATAGACTATTTTTTTATATTGATTTTTAAATGTTAGTAAATATGTGATTTAGCCCCTGAAACATAATATCGATTTAGATCCATTTAAAATCAATAAAAATTTACCTTTAGTACATTTACCCCCCGAGTCTGCTGCCTTTTCTACTATTACTGTGTCTGTTTTTTGAAAGACACTGCAGATGGGTGAGAGGGATTTGGGTGATTTTGTACCTTCCCCATACTTCAGAAAGGTGCGATATCAGCTGGAAAGTCACGGTTTGAGGTTGCTACAGGGAAAGCTTAGTCCTTATAAGGCAGAAAGTTATGGACATAGGGCCTGATTCAGACCCGCTCACGAGCGCATTGCGCTCGCAAGCGGGTCGATGGTGGGCCAATGCGCACTCACATGCGCAAGCCCCGTAGCGAGTGAGAAATCGCTCGCTCCAGGGCTCGCAACAAAACAGGTCGGCTGTCGATGTTGATCGACAGCTCGCCCTGTTTTGTAGGCGGGGAGGGGTGGTGGCTGTACATTACGAAGGAACGCCTGGCGTTTGTGGGCGGCCCTACTGACATCACTCGTGATGTCAGTAGTGGACTTCCTGCTCTATTACAGCAGGAAGTCCACTTTGGCATTGCAAGTGCTGAGACCCTACCACAAGGGTCTCCTCGCAATGCCGTTGGTCATGATAATCGCGATTATCGCCAGGCCGCTCGCACAAGCTGTGGGTGCATGTACTGTAAAATGTGACTGTAATGCAGGCGACGTACACTAGACAGCTGTGAGTATAAAATCACTGCACCAAATGCAGCAATACATATTTGGGGGTTTTATGCACTTTTCTGCAGGTTTTTTAACACTTATGGGCCCCATTTATCAACGATGCATAACCCCTGTACTGTAGCGCTCGCTAAAGGTCTTATGTCATCCTTTCTGTATTTAACAAACATCTTTAAGATTGCCGCTGTTTGTCACAGTATTGTTCTTTCCATCTTTTAGATGGCGAGAGCGGAGCGCTCCCCAAGGGTCGGTGCTACCCTTTCAGGCTTCAGCTAAGCCAACCAGGCACTGCCGGGTCGCCCTGTCATGCACATGCGCAGAGGGAGTGTCACGCATGCACAGGGCCGTAGAGAGCCTGGCTGGGCCCAGGTAAAGGGGGCGTGGCCTAATTGCGGGAGGCGTGGCCACGCCCCCTTGAAAAAAAATATAGAAAAAATATAACTTTTTCAGCCCCCCCAGCCCAGCGTTAAGCAGAGGGGGGGGGGGCGCGATCAGTGTGATCGCTTTCCACCACAACCATAGGAGACTGCTCCGGCTGCTGCAGCATCCGCGAGCAGTCTCACACAGCAGCCCAGCACAAGTTGTGTGCTGAGCTGCTGTGAAGGAGGGGGGGCGATGCCGGACCCGGGCCCCGCCGGGCCCCTCTAGCAAACCCGGGCCCGGGTAAACTGTACCCGCTCCCCCCCCCCTCGGCGCCCATGCGCATGCACATTACACAGGAGCCTGTCGCTGGCAGTGTTAGGCTGCCAGCAGCCGAGCGGAGGACCTGGCCATGGAGGAGGACTTCACTGGACCTCGCCGGAGGGGTAAGTATTGTTAAATACCAGTTTGTATCACAGTGATACTAAACGAAAAATGCAGCTGGTGTTTACGATCATTCATAAATGTGGCCCTCAGAGTTGTACCCTATTCCGATGTTTACACAGGTGTATGCGTCAAGGGGCATTGCTGTAGCTGCTCGCAGCGACTATTTACTCACAGTGTGATTGTCAGGCAGGGGAGTGTTTGGGGGAGGTAATGGCGGAGTAGCGACAACGGCGTCTCAGTTCCTGCGGCCGTTCTGCTGGACCACAGGGTTACTCAGAACTGCGATAACAGAATGATTTGCAGCTGGTGCTGCGTTTCTGTATGCAGATTTGCAAAGCCGCAGGTGGGCGGCTCAGTACGATCCTCGGCGCCTGCGACATTTGCATATTTTCACAAAGTGGCTGCGTACAGGATCGCAGCTGCGATGGCATTAGCGGGCGTCTCTGAATCAGGCCCTACGTTCCATTTCAGTACGTTTAACACAATAAGGGGCAACCTGACACTCTGATCCTACAGATGTGTCCTCCTTTTCCATCTTGGCCACATCAGCGGCAAACATGCCCGCAAGTTGCAGCATGTGACTTGCTGCGCACCAGCACGCCTCAGTAAGCCACGCTACGGCGTGGTTTTCACCATGTTGTATTTTTACCCTCTAACAGAAGGTTTGATACATGTTCTCTTTATGTAACCCCCCTTTACCCTCTAAAGGGACACCAGGTTACTAACTCTTATTTCACTAAGTAGTCTAATGCTAAAAGTGCCTCCACCCAAGTATAAGAATATAGGGCCTGATTCAGAGTTGGGAATAGAGAGAGAGAGATAGCACTTAACTGTGTACCTGGACAAACCATGTTGCAATGCAAGGGCTGTAAATACATAATTTTTTTTGTTGCATGTAGGGTAAATACTGGCTGCTTTTGCATGTAGCCCACAAATACTGCACAGCTTTATTATTACTCTACCATTTAGATGTCAGTTTGGACACCTCCCTCCCATATCTAAATCTCTCTGCACATTTTACATCTGCCCCACCTGCAGTGCAGCATGGTCTCACCAAGATGATCAGTTGAGAGAGATATCTCTCTCTATTCCCAACTCTGAATCAGGCCCATAGTGTGGGCCTACTTGGGAAAACCACTGTTAAGATACTAGGGGGTAAATTTACTAAGAATCGAGTTTGGTCGAGTTTTGTGTTTTTTAAACTCGACTTGCATCGCCAATACTCGTGTGAGGTTTTTTTTTTATTTTGCATATTTACCAAGAAGTGAGTTTAGCTGAAAGTGAGTTTTTCGATAGATAAGCAAATCGAGTTTTCTCCCCCGAGTTGCAAGTGAAGATGAGATTACTCCCCAGAGATTGCAGTGTTTTCTCTCTGCAAATCTCTCCCGAGCTAGCAGCCTGCACATATCAGTGAAATATGTGCTTGCTGCTTGTGTGTTAGGACCTGAAAAAAAGGATAACATTTTATTTAAAAAAATGATGTGATGTCCCCCCCAAATGACTAACCAGCCCTGGACTTGTCAGCCTGTCCTGGTTCTTAAAATTACAGTGAAAAAAATGTGTAGGGTTCCACTGTAATTTAAGAACCAGCACCAGGCAGAAGGCCAGACCTAGTTTTAAATATATGGATACATTTTTTGAGTAAGGTTCACCATATATGTAAAACCAGCTCTGGACCCTTTCTAGCGGGGAACTGATGCCACAGCCAGGGGAGCCCTTTCACCGGGCCCCCAGCGGCAGCATCAGCCCTGACCGCTAGTCAGCCCAGGCCAGGGATCGCTAATGACAGCTCAGGGCTCAAGCTATCATTATTGCTGGGATGGTAGCCAATCAGTGGTGGCTTCCATTGCATGGAAATATTACGCAGGTATCCTATTGGGATACAATGTGGTATAATGTCTCTGGCACATGCTAGGTGTTCCTCCTACATATAAATAAGCTGTCATGTCCTAGGAGGTAACTAGTAGTGCCTTTTTCCTGAAGTACTTATACTCCTATTGGTTTGCAACTCTGTTACTCAATTATATTACTCTGTATCATGCTGAACCAAATAGTCTGTTCTAAAGCCCCCTTACTTAAGCTGCTAAAGTCTGGTTGCTGTGTCTTTTGTGGTTACTTCCAACTCCAAATAGCCATTTATAATGTCACCTAAACTTTACTAATGTCATCGTATATGCTGGTTACTATCACATATCCATAGCTGACTCTCAAATTCATTTTGTAGCATTTGCTACGGGAAATCAAGCTCCACTCCTTTACAGTTACTAACAAACTGGCCAGTATAACTGTTATAGGTGGGTTATTACATTGCACTGCTGTTGCTGTATGAGGATGTGCCTTAGAATGCAGAGCAACAGTATATAGGTAATGAGTTGTAGTATTACACACTATCGGTACAGCGCTACTGCTGTTACCCACCTGCTTGTCACTAGAAGCTCGGCTTGAACTTGCTGACCATTGATCCCCTGACTGTGCATAACAGGGAGCTTGTGATCACCGTCTCTCTCTTCACTTCTGGCTTCTTCCCCCGGGACATAACTGTTATCAGGTAGCCCTATTGCTGCATGTACCCCTTCCTTGTGCAGACTAGCCTAGCACACATGTAATCCACCTCCATCCCCTCCCGCACGGCTCTGCCTCCAGTCTGCTTACTCAGATACTCAGCTGACATCCACTGCAGGAGCCGCCTATCACAGAAACTCCCATGTGGCCTCCACCGCCGGGACCTCGAGCACCCCGACCGCAGCCGCTGCCAGTATTCTCTGCCGGAACTGCCGTCAGCTGCTCCCACAGCTCCTGATGGGAAAGGCTCTACTCCTGCTGCACTGCGCCTCTGCTGCACCGCATCATGGTCAATCCCGCCTACTCCATCAGTGGGACGCCTCCCCGACGCCGCCTTCTCTTGCATCACCAGCAAGACAGGGTGAGTACCGCTGTCCCACCTGCTTCCCCAGCTCCGGCTGGGCTCCCTCTCCGGCTCTGCCCCCCTGCGCCCGGCAGCTCACGCCGCCCACTGGCTGCCCGGGTCACAGGAGGGCAGGCACTGGAGGAAGGGATCCGCAGACTGGCCGGCAGCTACTGCCAGCTGTCCTTATATCCTACTGGACTCAGAGGCACGCGACCTCTACTCTGGACGTGAGCCCCTGTCCTTCCTGCCTAGCGCTCGCGCTATCCCGTACACACTCTGCCTATGTTAGCAGTGGGTTTTCTTCAGTGAGGGCTCGTGCCATTCCCTTCACCTTCTATTGGCTCCTCGTGCTGCCCTGGATGTTACCTCAGATTCTTGCAAACAATGCAAGATCAATACTTGCCCACTCTCCCGGAAGGTGCGGGAGACTCCATACTTTGTCGGGCAGTTCACCTGCACCCCCGGAAGACTGATCTCCTCCATCCACAGACTTCCTAGTGATCGGTTAGTATGGGCGATTTCACCACTTTAGCTCTCTGAGGTTTGGTACATCTCCCCCATAGTTCCGAAATATTTTGCAGCGCTAAGGAGCTCGCAATCTAAGGGCCTGATTCAATAAGCACTAGCGCATGCAGGGGGGGTACCGAGAAACCCCCATGACAGACTGGAGAGCAGGCACCATCTTCTTAAGCCCCGCCCCCTCGCAGCAAAATGTCGCTATTTGCGGGTCATTCGGCAGGAGGCGGAGCCAATATGATGTGATTCCATTTGAATAGCATCATTTGGTTTCACCACCCTCCCGATTGACCCACGAATCACGGCATTTTGTCGCTAGGGGGAGGGGCCTAGTGACATGGTGCCAGACTGCCAGGTCCCATCCTTATCGGGTCTACAACCCGCAGCTGCTGCAAGGTAAGTGTGTGTGTAATGTATGTGTGACATAAGTATGTGTGTGTATATATTTATACAAATATATATATATATATATATAATTATATATATATATATATATATATATATATATATATATATATATATACAGTATATATGTGTGTGTGTGTGTGTGTAAAACCCCCTGTAAAAATCACTATAGCGATCACAGCTGTCACCCAGTCTCACTATGAAAATATGCTAATGATTGCGATTGCTATGCCTTCGCAGCCTAACAGAAGGACGCCCACTTTACCTTACACACATCCGTAATACTTTGCAAGTCTGCGAAACCATCAGTAACAGTGAGTACAGTCGCAGCCTCACGCACATTTGCACAAGGTCTGACCTTACTCAGAAATTGCTAACCTCATCACACGCAGTGAAAGCCCAAGCTGTGTACAGCATCACAGTGGCCAATTTATGCAAGCCCCTGTAATGACGTTCAATCGCACTAGCACGCCTGCATTTCGCCGTCCACCCCCCCGACACCACCCCCAAACACTCACTTCCTGTCAATCATTCTGCGATGGTCTGTGGTAGTCACTGCAATCACAGTCCGATCATAGTGAAGTCTGCGCACACGCGCACTGTGATGCATATGCATGCTCAGAACGCAATAATCGGCCGGTTGCGTGCGTAATCGCAGTTGCGAGCAGTAATGATCCAGGCCCTAAGTTCTCTATAAAGCTAACACACACAGCAATATCATCATCTATGACAGCAGTAAAACACTCCTGTTCAATTATTATTAAATATTTTTACAGTACCAAGAAGTATCAGCTCTAGGCTGCGTTCATTTAATATGTGACATTATTAATGTTACTTACACTGTCTCCGCTATATTCATATGTGAATCTTATAACAATGTATTTTTTCATTTACAAAAGGGGGATCTTTACCTAGACCTGACAATACTGTAGACCAAATTATACTTAGATTATACATTTTACTGAATCATAAATATACTTTCAATTGTGGCATTTAAATATGGCATTTCTGTAATCAAGTGTTTCTGTCTACTTCATAATTAAAACAAATAGTTGCAGACAGTTGCTTGCACAATGTGAGGAGCTGTACTCTGTAAGTATTCATTATATCCTGCGCCCACAAGTAGTCTAGTAGTGTAGTATTACTGTGCCCTGGAGAATAAGGACCTGCAATAGCTGCCATATCTGTACCCAGGGGCACAAGTAGTCTACTAGTGTACTACTAATGTGCCCCGGAGAATAAGGACTTGCAATAGAGCTGCCATATCCATACCTGGGGCCACAAGTAGTCTAGTAGTGTACTACTAATGTGTCCTGGAGAATAAGGACCTGCAATAGCTGCCATATCCATACCCAGGGCCACAAGTAGACTAGTAGTGTACTACTAATGTGTCCTGGAGAATAAGGACCTGCAATAGCTGCCATATCCATACCTGGGGGCCACAAGTAGTCTAGTAGTGTACTATTACTGTGTCCTGGAGAATAAGGACCTGCAATAGCTGCCATATCCATACCTGGGGGCCACAAGTAGTCTAGTAGTGTACTACTAAAGTGTCCTGGAGAATAAGGAACTACAATAGCTGCCATATCCATACCCGGGGCCACAAGTAGTCTAGTAGTGTACTAATACTGTGTCCTGGAGAATAAGGACCTGCAATAGCTGCCATATCCATACCCAGGGCCACAAATAGTCTAGTAGTGTACTACTAATGTGTCCTGGAGAATAAGGACCTGCAATAGCTGCCATATCCATACCCAGGGCCACAAGTAGTCTAGTAGTGTACTAATACTGTGTCCTGGAGAATAAGGACCTGCAATAGCTGCCATATCCATACCCAGGGCCACAAATAGTCTAGTAGTGTACTACTAATGTGTCCTGGAGAATAAGGACCTGCAATAGCTGCCATATCTATACCTGGGGGACACAAGTAGTCTAGTAGTGTACTATTACTGTGTCCTGGAGAATAAGGACCTGCAATAGCTGCCATATCCATACCTGGGGGCCACAAGTAGTCTAGTAGTGTACTACTAATGTGTCCTGGAGAATAAGGAACTGCAATAGCTGCCATATCCATACCCAGGGCCACAAGTAGTCTAGTAGTGTACTACTAATTTGTCCAGGAGAATAAGGAACTGCAATAGCTGCCATATCCATACCTGGGGGCCACAAGTAGTCTAGTAGTGTACTATTACTGTGTCCTGGAGAATAAGGACCTGCAATAGCTGCCATATCCATACCTGGGGGCCACAAGTAGTCTAGTAGTGTACTACTAATGTGTCCTGGAGAATAAGGACCTGCAATAGCTGCCATATCCATACCCAGGGCCACAAGTAGTTTAGTAGTGTACTACTAATGTGTCCTGGAGAATAAGGGCCTCCAATAGCTGCAATATCCATACCTGGGGGCACAAGTAGTCTAGTAGTGTACTATTACTGTGTCCTGGAGAATAAGGACCTGCAATAGCTGCCATATCCATACCTGGGGGCCACAAGTAGTATAGTAGTGTACTACTAATGTGTCCTGGAGAATAAGGACCTGCAATAGCTGCCATATCCATACCCAGGGCCATAAGTAGTCTAGTAGTGTACTACTAATGTGTCCTGGAGAATAAGGACCTGCAATAGCTGCCATATCCATACCCAGGGCCACAAGTACTCTAGTAGTGTACTAATACTGTGTCCTGGAGAATAAGGACCTGCAATAGCTGCCATATCCATACCCAGGGCCACAAATAGTCTAGTAGTGTACTATTACTGTGTCCTGGAGAATAAGGACCTGCAATAGCTGCCATATCCACACCTGGGGGCCACAAGTAGTCTAGTAGTGTACTACTAATGTGTCCTGGAGAATAAGGAGCTGCAATAGCTGCCATATCTGTACCCGGGGGCCACAAGTAGTCTAGCAGTGTACTATTACTATGTCCTGGAGAATAAGGAGCTGCAATAGCTGCCATATCTGTATCCAGGACCACAAGTAGTCTAGTAGTGTACTGCTAATGTGCCATGGAGAATAAGACCCTGCAATAGAGCTGCCATATCCATACCCGAGGCCACAAGTAGTCTAGTAGTATACTATTACTGTGTCCTGGAGAATAAGACCCTGCAATAGAGATGCCATATCCATACCCAGGGCCACAAGTAGTCTAGTAGTGCACTACTAATGTGTCCTGGAGAATAAGGACCTGCAATAGCTGCCATATCCATACCCAGGGCCACAAGTAGTCTAGTAGTGTACTACTAATGTGTCCTGGGGAATAAGGACCTGCAATAGCTGCCATATCCATACCCAGGGCCACAAGTAGTCTAGTAGTGTACTACTAATGTGTCCTGGAGAATAAGGACCTGCAATAGCTGCCATATCCATACCCAGGGCCACAAGTAGTCTAGTAGTGTACTACTAATGTGTCCTGGAGAATAAGGACCTGCAATAGCTGCCATATCCATACCCAGGGCCACAAGTAGTCTAGTAGTGTACTAATACTGTGTCCTGGAGAATAAGGACCTGCAATAGCTGCCATATCCATACCCAGGGCCACAAATAGTCTAGTAGTGTACTATTACTGTGTCCTGGAGAATAAGGACCTGCAATAGCTGCCATATCCATACCTGGGGGCCACAAGTAGTCTAGTAGTGTACTAATAATGTGTGCTGGAGAATAAGGACCTGCAATAGCTGCCATATCCATACCCGGGGCCACAAGTAGTCTAGTAGTGTATTACTACTACTGTACCCTGGAGAATAAGGACCTGCAATAGCTGCCATATCCATACCCAGGGCCACAAGTAGTCTAGTAGTGTACTATTACTGTGTCCTGGAGAATAAGGACCTGCAATAGCTGTCATATCCATACCTGGGGGACACAAGTAGTCTAGTAGTGTACAACTAATGTGTCCTGGAGAATAAGGAGCTGCAATAGCTGCCATATCCATACCCAGGGTCACAAGTAGTCTAGTAGTGTATTACTAATGTGCCCTGGAGAATAAGGAGCTGCAATAGCTGCCATATCCATACCCAGGGCCTCAAGTAGTCTAGTAGTGTACTATTACTGTGTCCTGGAGAATAAGGACCTGCAATAGCTGCCATATCCATACCTGGGGGACACAAGTAGTCTAGAAGTGTACTACTAATGTGTCCTGGAGAATAAGGACCTGCAATAGCTGCCATATACATACCCGGGGCCACAAGAAGTCTAGTAGTGGACTATTACTGTGCCCTGGAGAATAAGGAGCTGCAATAGCTGCCATATCCATACCCGGGGCCACAAGTAGTCTAGTAGTGTACTAATAATGTTTCCTGGAAAATAAGGACCTGCAATAGCTGTCATATCCATACCCGGGGCCACAAGTAGTCTAGTAGTGTACTACTAATGTGCCCTGGAGAATAAGACCCTGCAATAGAGCTGCCATATCCATACCCGGGGCCACAAGTAGTCTAGTAGTGTACTACTAATGTGCCATGGAGAATAAGACCCTGCAATAGAGCTGCCATATCCATACCTGGGGCTACAAGTAGTCTAGTAGTGTACTACTAATGTGTCCTGGAGAATAAGGAGCTGCAATAGAGCTGCCATATCCATACCCAGGGCCACAAATAGTCTAGTAGTGTATTACTAATGTGTCCTGGAGAATAAGGACCTGCAAAAGCTGCCATATCCATACCCAGGGCCACAAATAGTCTAGTAGTGTACTAGTAATGTTTCCTGGAGAATAAGGAGCTGTAATAGAGCTGCCATATCCATACCTGGGGCCACAAGTAGTCTAGTAGTGTACTACTAACGTTTCGTGGAGTATAAGGACCTGCAATAGCTGCCATATCCATACCCAGGGCAACAAGTAGTCTAGTAGTGTACTATTACTGTGTCCTGGAGTATAAGGACCTGCATTAGCTGCCATATCCATACCCAGGGCCACAAGTAGTCTAGTAGTGTACTAATACTGTGTCCTGGAGAATGAGGACCTGCAATAGCTGCCATATCCATACCGGGGGGCCACAAGTAGTCTAGTAGTGTACTAATAATGTGTCCTGGAGAATAATGAGCTGCAATAGCTGCCATATCCATACCCAGGGCCACAAATAGTCTAGTAGTGTACTACTAATGTGCCCTGGAGAATAAGGAGCTGCAATAGCTGCCATATCCATACCTGGGGGCCACAAATAGTCTAGTAGTGTACTACTAATGTGTCCTGGAGAATAAGGACCTGCAATAGCTGCCATATCCATACCCGGGGCCACAAGTAGTCTAGTAGTGTATTATTACTGTGTCCTGGAGAATAAGAGCCTGCAATAGCTGCCATATCCATACCTGGGGGACACAAGTAGTCTAGTAGTGTACTACTAATGTGTCCTGGAGAATAAGGACCTGCAACAGCTGCCATATCCATACCTGGGGGCACAAGTAGTCTAGCAGTGTACTATTACTGTGTCCTGGCGAATAAGGACCTGCAATAGCTGCCATATCCATACCTGGGGCCACAAGTAGTCTAGCAGTGTACTATTACTGTGTCCTGGAGAATAAGGAGCTGCAATAGCTGCCATATCCATACATGGGGGCCACAAGTAGTCTAGTAGTGTACTAATAATGTGTCCTGGAGAATAAGGAGCTGCAATAGCTGCCATATCCATACCCAGGGCCACAAATAGTCTAGTAGTGTACTACTAATGTGCCCTGGAGAATAAGGAGCTGCAATAGCTGCCATATCCATACCTGGGGGCCACAAGTAGTCTAGTAGTGTACTACTAATGTGTCCTGGAGAATAAGGACCTGCAATAGCTGCCATATCCATACCCGGGGCCACAAGTAGTCTAGTAGTGTATTATTACTGTGTCCTGGAGAATAAGAGCCTGCAATAGCTGCCATATCCATACCTGGGGGACACAAGTAGTCTAGTAGTGTACTACTAATGTGTCCTGGAGAATAAGGACCTGCAATAGCTGCCATATCCATACCCAGGGCCACAAGTAGTCTAGTAGTGTATTATTACTGTGTCCTGGAGAATAAGGACCTGCAATAGCTGCCATATCCATACCTGGGGGACACAAGTAGTCTAGTAGTGTACTACTAATGTGTCCTGGAGAATAAGGACCTGCAATAGCTGCCATATCCATACCCGGGGCCACAAGTAATCTAGTAGTGGACTATTACTGTGCCCTGGAGAATAAGGAGCTGCAATAGCTGCCATATCCATACCCGGGGCCACAAGTAGTCTAGTAGTGTACTAATAATGTTTCCTGGAGAATAAGGACCTGCAATAGCTGCCATATCCATACCCGGGGCCACAAGTAGTCTAGTAGTGTAATATTACTGTGTCCTGGAGAATAAGGAGCTGCAATAGCTGCCATATCCATACCTGGGGGCCACAAGTTGTCTAGTAGTGTACTACTAATGTGTCCTGGAGAATAAGGACCTGCAATAGCTGCCATATCCATACCCAGGGCCACAAGTAGTCTAGTAGTGTACTATTACTGTGTCCTGGAGAATAAGGACCTGCAATAGCTGCCATATCCATACCTGGGGGCCACAAATAGTCTAGTAGTGTACTACTAATGTGTCCTGGAGAATAAGGACCTGCAATAGCTGCCATATCCATACCCAGGGCCACAAGTAGTCTAGTAGTGTACTACTAATGTGTCCTGGGGAATAAGGACCTGCAATAGCTGCCATATCCATACCCAGGGCCACAAGTAGTCTAGTAGTGTACTACTAATGTGTCCTGGAGAATAAGGACCTGCAATAGCTGCCATATCCATACCCAGGGCCACAAGTAGTCTAGTAGTGTACTACTAATGTGTCCTGGAGAATAAGGACCTGCAATAGCTGCCATATCCATACCCAGGGCCACAAGTAGTCTAGTAGTGTACTAATACTGTGTCCTGGAGAATAAGGACCTGCAATAGCTGCCATATCCATACCCAGGGCCACAAATAGTCTAGTAGTGTACTATTACTGTGTCCTGGAGAATAAGGACCTGCAATAGCTGCCATATCCATACCTGGGGGCCACAAGTAGTCTAGTAGTGTACTAATAATGTGTCCTGGAGAATAAGGACCTGCAATAGCTGCCATATCAATACCCGGGGCCACAAGTAGTCTAGTAGTGTATTACTACTACTGTACCCTGGAGAATAAGGACCTGCAATAGCTGCCATATCCATACCCAGGGCCACAAGTAGTCTAGTAGTGTACTATTACTGTGTCC
This sequence comes from Taudactylus pleione, assembly GCA_031769625.1. NCBI lineage: Eukaryota > Metazoa > Chordata > Amphibia > Anura > Myobatrachidae > Taudactylus > Taudactylus pleione. Next base: position 6,125,914 of record JAUIMM010000532.1, on the reverse strand, counting down.
TGGAGAATAAGGACCTGCAATAGCTGTCATATCCATACCTGGGGGCCACAAGTTGTCTAGTAGTGTACTACTAATGTGTCCTGGAGAATAAGGACCTGCAATAGCTGCCATATCCATACCCAGGGCCACAAGTAGTCTAGTAGTGTACTATTACTGTGTCCTGGAGAATAAGGACCTGCAATAGCTGCCATATCCATACCCGGGGCCACAAGAAGTCTAGTAGTGGACTATTACTGTGCCCTGGAGAATAAGGAGCTGCAATAGCTGCCATATCCATACCCGGGGCCACAAGTAGTCTAGTAGTGTACTAATAATGTTTCCTGGAAAATAAGGACCTGCAATAGCTGTCATATCCATACCCGGGGCCACAAGTAGTCTAGTAGTGTACTACTAATGTGCCCTGGAGAATAAGAGCCTGCAATAGAGCTGCCATATCCATACCCGGGGCCACAAGTAGTCTAGTAGTGTACTACTAATGTGTCTTGGAGAATAAAGAGCTGCAATAGCTGCCATATCCATACCCGGGGCCACAAGTAGTCTAGTAGTGTACTACTAATGTGCCATGGAGAATAAGACCCTGCAATAGAGCTGCCATATCCATACCTGGGGCTACAAGTAGTCTAGTAGTGTACTACTAATGTGTCCTGGAGAATAAGGAGCTGCAATAGAGCTGCCATATCCATACCCAGGGCCACAAATAGTCTAGTAGTGTATTACTAATGTGTCCTGGAGAATAAGGACCTGCAAAAGCTGCCATATCCATACCCAGGGCCACAAATAGTCTAGTAGTGTACTAGTAATGTTTCCTGGAGAATAAGGAGCTGCAATAGAGCTGCCATATCCATACCTGGGGCCACAAGTAGTCTAGTAGTGTACTACTAACGTTTCGTGGAGTATAAGGACCTGCAATAGCTGCCATATCCATACCCAGGGCAACAAGTAGTCTAGTAGTGTACTATTACTGTGTCCTGGAGTATAAGGACCTGCATTAGCTGCCATATCCATACCCAGGGCCACAAGTAGTCTAGTAGTGTACTAATACTGTGTCCTGGAGAATGAGGACCTGCAATAGCTGCCATATCCATACCGGGGGGCCACAAGTAGTCTAGTAGTGTACTACTAATGTGCCCTGGAGAATAAGGAGCTGCAATAGCTGCCATATCCATACCTGGGGGCCACAAGTAGTCTAGTAGTGTACTACTAATGTGTCCTGGAGAATAAGGACCTGCAATAGCTGCCATATCCATACCCGGGGCCACAAGTAGTCTAGTAGTGTATTATTACTGTGTCCTGGAGAATAAGAGCCTGCAATAGCTGCCATATCCATACCTGGGGGACACAAGTAGTCTAGTAGTGTACTACTAATGTGTCCTGGAGAATAAGGACCTGCAATAGCTGCCATATCCATACCCGGGGCCACAAGTAGTCTAGTAGTGTATTATTACTGTGTCCTGGAGAATAAGGACCTGCAATAGCTGCCATATCCATACCTGGGGGACACAAGTAGTCTAGTAGTGTACTACTAATGTGTCCTGGAGAATAAGGACCTGCAATAGCTGCCATATCCATACCCGGGGCCACAAGTAGTCTAGTAGTGGACTATTACTGTGCCCTGGAGAATAAGGAGCTGCAATAGCTGCCATATCCATACCCGGGGCCACAAGTAGTCTAGTAGTGTACTAATAATGTTTCCTGGAGAATAAGGACCTGCAATAGCTGCCATATCCATACCCGGGGCCACAAGTAGTCTAGTAGTGTAATATTACTGTGTCCTGGAGAATAAGGAGCTGCAATAGCTGCCATATCCATACCTGGGGGCCACAAGTTGTCTAGTAGTGTACTACTAATGTGTCCTGGAGAATAAGGACCTGCAATAGCTGCCATATCCATACCCAGGGCCACAAGTAGTCTAGTAGTGTACTATTACTGTGTCCTGGAGAATAAGGACCTGCAATAGCTGCCATATCCATACCTGGGGGCCACAAATAGTCTAGTAGTGTACTACTAATGTGTCATGGAGAATAAAGAGCTGCAATAGCTGCCATATCCATACCCGGGGCCACAAGTAGTCTAGTAGTGTACTACTAATGTGCCATGGAGAAGAAGACCCTGCAATAGAGCTTCCATATCCATACCTGGGGCCACAAGTAGTCTAGTAGTGTACTACTAATGTGTCCTGGAGAATAAGGAGCTGCAATAGCTGCCATATCCATACCCAGGGCCACAAATAGTCTAGTAGTGTACTACTAATGTGTCCTGGAGAATAAGGACCTGCAATAGCTGCCATATCCATACCCAGGGCTACAAGTAGTCTAGTAGTGTACTATTACTGTGTCCTGGAGAATAAGGACCTGCAATAGCTGCCATATCCATACCTGGGGGCCACAAATAGTCTAGTAGTGTACTACTAATGTGTCTTGGAGAATAAAGAGCTGCAATAGCTGCCATATCCATACCCGGGGCCACAAGTAGTCTAATAGTGTACTACTAATGTGCCATGGAGAAGAAGACCCTGCAATAGAGCTTCCATATCCATACCTGGGGCCACAAGTAGTCTAGTAGTGTACTACTAATGTGTCCTGGAGAATAAGGAGCTGCAATAGCTGCCATATCCATACCCAGGGCCACAAATAGTCTAGTAGTGTATTAATAATGTGTCCTGGAGAATAAGGACCTGCAATAGCTGCCATATCCATACCCAGGGCCACAAATAGTCTAGTAGTGTACTACTAATGTTTCCTGGAGAATAAGAAGCTGCAATAGAGCTGCCATATCCATACCCGGGGCCACAAGTAGTCTAGTAGTGTACTGCTAATGTGTCCTGGAGTATAAGGACCTGCAATAGCTGCCATATCCATACCTAGGGCCACAAGTACTCTAGTAGTGTACTATTACTGTGTCCTGGAGTATAAGGACCTGCAATAGCTGCCATATGCATACCCAGGACCACAAGTAGTCTAGTAGTGTACTAATACTGTGTCCTGGAGAATAAGGACCTGCAATAGCTGCCATATCCAATCCCAGGGCCACAAATAGTCTAGCAGTGTACTATTACTGTGTCCTGGAGAATAAGGAGCTGCAATAGCTGCCATATCCATACCTGGGGGCCACAAGTAGTCTAGTAGTGTACTAATAATGTGTCCTGGAGAATAAGGAGCTGCAATAGCTGCCATATCCATACCCAGGGCCACAAATAGTCTAGTAGTGTACTACTAATGTGCCCTGGAGAATAAGGAGCTGCAATAGCTGCCATATCCATACCTGGGGGCCACAAGTAGTCTAGTAGTGTACTACTAATGTGTCCTGGAGAATAAGGACCTGTAATAGCTGCCATATGCATACCCAGGGCCACAAGTAGTCTAGTAGTGTACTAATACTGTGTCCTGGAGAATAAGGACCTGCAATAGCTGCCATATCCAAACCCAGGGCCACAAATAGTCTAGCAGTGTACTATTACTGTGTCCTGGAGAATAAGGAGCTGCAATAGCTGCCATATCCATACCTTTGGGGCCACAAGTAGTCTAGTAGTGTACTAATAATGTGTCCTGGAGAATAAGGAGCTGCAATAGCTGCCATATCCATACCCAGGGCCACAAATAGTCTAGTAGTGTACTACTAATGTGCCCTGGAGAATAAGGAGCTGCAATAGCTGCCATATCCATACCTGGGGGCCACAAGTAGTCTAGTAGTGTACTACTAATGTGTCCTGGAGAATAAGGACCTGCAATAGCTGCCATATCCATACCTGGGGCCACAAGTAGTCTAGTAGTGTATTATTACTGTGTCCTGGAGAATAAGGACCTGCAATAGCTGCCATATCCATACCTGGGGGCCACAAGTAGTCTAGTAGTGTACTACTAATGTGTCCTGGAGAATAAGGACCTGCAATAGCTGCCATATCCATACCCGGGGCCACAAGTAGTCTAGTAGTGTACTAATAATGTTTCCTGGAGAATAAGGATCTGCAATAGCTGCCATATCCATACCCGGGGCCACAAGTAGTCTAGTAGTGTATTACTAATGTGTCCTGGAGAATAAGGAGCTGCAATAGCTGCCATATCCATACCTGGGGGCCACACGTAGTCTAGTAGTTTACTACCAATGTGTCCTGGAGAATAAGGAGCTGCAATAGCTGCCATATCCATACCTGGGGGCCACACGTAGTCTAGTAGTGTACTAATAATGTTTCCTGGAGAATAAGGAGCTGCAATAGCTGCCATATCTATACTTGGGGGCCACAAGTAGTCTAGTAGTGTACTAATACTGTGTCCTGGAGAATAAGGACCTGCAATAGCTGCCATATCCATACCCGGGGCCACAAGTAGTCTAGTAGTGTACTATTAATGTTTCCTGGAGAATAAGGAGCTGCAATAGCTGCCATATCTATACTTGGGGGCCACAAGTAGTCTAGTAGTGTACTACTAATGTGTCCTGGAGAATAAGGAGCTGCTAGTACTCCAACTGTCATGTGCGTACAAGGAGCCCACAAGTAGTCTAACAGTGTATTACTGCTGTGCTATGGAGAATACAGAACTGCTAGAAGCTGCCATATCCATACCTGGGGCCACAAGTAGTCTAACAGTATAATAATACTACTGTGCCCTGGACATACTTGCCTACTTTTGAAAAAGCATCTCAGGGAGATTGTGAAAACACCTATGAACACGGCGGTAAAGTGGGCGTGTACTGCTACATCTGAGAGGCGTGTCATAATACTGACTTACATCCAAATGTAAACCAGCCCCAAAGCAGTTAGTAAGATCTACATGATGATGAAAACACCCTGATACTTCTCAGAAAATGCATGTAGCCATAGGGATCATTGTGCCTTATAACTAGGGATGAGCGGGTTCGGATTTCCGAAATCCAAACCCCCCCAGCCCACCCGATCCAAGCCGGGAACCGAGTCTGTCTCGGAGCTACAATATAGGCAAAACGTCATCATCCGGCTGTTGGATTCTCACGGGTTTTGGATTCTATAAAACATCCCGCGATCGCCGCCATTTTTCATTCCGGCTGTGGAGCGTACGTGCAGAGAAAGGGAGCTGGGAGCTAGTGTTGTGTGATACTGTTGTGTGATACGTACTGGCCTGGCTGGCTACTGTTGTCCATACATAGGGGCTGGCTGGATACTGTTGTCTATATAGGGGCTGGCTGTTGTCCTGTCCATAGGAGCTGGCAGAGGGAGGGAGCTGGGAGCTGTTGGCTACTGTACTGTTGTGATAATAAATACAAATAATAAACTTAGTAGTACACTACCTATATAGTTATATACATTACAATACTGGGCTGGCTGGCTACTGAGAAGAGGGAGGGAGGGAGCTGGGAGCTGTTGCTGATGCTGGCTGGCTGGCTACTGTTGTCCATATATATACTGCTGATGCTGACCATAGGGGCTGGCTGGCTACTGTTGTCCTGTCTGTCAAGGGCTGCTGCCGAAACCCCCCCCCAAAAAAACACCTGTCACTGTCATTGGCGTAGCTGTCACTGTCATCAGGATAGTTGTTGCTGTCACTGTCATCCGCGTAGCTGTCACTGTCATCAGCATGGCTGCGCAGAAAAAAAACACCTGTCACTGTCATCGGCGTAGGTGCGCAGGAGTGCTGTGCTGCTGTCTGTCAAGGGACTGCGGCCTCTTTCAGGGGTTCACCCCAGTGTGAAAAAAAAAAATTATTTGTGCGTGTTAGCCACACCATCAGTGAAAAAATAAAACAATTTTTTTTTTTTTTTTTTAATTTTGATAAATATTTTTATTACAATTTGTAAACAAAACCAGTAATAAAAAATCTATTTTTTTAAAAAAAAACTAACATGAATATTGCAATAAAAACTTTTTTTTTTAAGTTGTTGGGTACAAAAAGTTGTGTTTTTTTAATCTTAAACATAGCAGAAATGTTATCCTAACAGCTTATAAAGTTATATGCTCTAAAAAAAATAAACCCTATATTTATTTACAAACCTATATAGAGTGGACATCCTAAATTCTCAAACTGTTCTATTCAAAAACATTAACAAAAGCAAAGATTATAAGTCTAGTGTGTTATTATGTTAGAATGTATAAGGCCAAAAATTGGGTGGACCACACATGGCTGATTGATCAAGCGTGGCGAATGGATTAGTGTCATAAGGAAGATGAGGCTGCAAACTGGGTGTCATGTTATGAGTTTGTCATATGGGGTATGTTGCTGTTATGGGATCAAGCTGGTTATCAGTGGACACATTATTCTAGTTGTTGTTATTTTAGGTTGCCATCTCCTGAAGGGTGTTTACCAATAGGCAGAGACTACCTACCTATCAGCTCAGGCATAGACACTTCCTGAGGAACAGAGCTCTTTTCTCTGGAGGAAAGCCAAATAGGTGGGAGCCCCTGTACTTCCAACATCTCAAGCTCTTATCTCTCCACATCATCTATGATAGAAGAAAAAAATGTCATTGGGGACATCTAGCTCCTCTTTCTGTACCCTGCTCACCCTTTTTGGACAGGAAGTCCAGGATGGATGGTTTGTAAAAAGAAGGTCTAGCAACAGATGGGGATGATCATTATCAAGACCTGGTCCCCCCCAGTGGGTGTAGTCTGGGAGGTATTGGTTGGCATGCAGGCAGCGGAATAACAAAGGCCTCCATGTTGTCTGTGCTCACTATTCTGTATTTCAGATTGCGATTCAGGTAGCAATAAAGTCGGCTTCAGAACACAGAATCACTGGATGTCTTAGTGCATTCAGGCCAGATATGATCCATGAATTCCCAGACAGATTCCGGACAGATGAATCCTTTGCTTGTGATAATCTTTGGTAATTCCTGGTAAAGGTGGGTGTTATAGCCAGACACTTTGAAGGTTGTAACTTTGAACTGCTTTATAGAAAACATGTGAATGAAACCTTTCCACACTACAGAACATGATGGAGAAATCCCTTGAAGTTCAGCACCTAGAGCATACATTTTCATGTTCTCTGAGGCCTCTCCTGGCTGTGAAGAAAGATTCACCACACTTCCATTGTGACTTTTAATGTTGATTTCAATGTTGTCCACTGGCTGAGATCCATCTCATCTGAGGTTTGGGTTTTCCCCATGCAAATGAGACAATTCACATCCAGAAGGTGACTCTTATGTTTAGCCGTGGCGTCAGTCTCTCTTTTGGCAGAATTTTCACAATCTTGGGGGCACCATGATGAATCAGACAGATCCTCCAGGGTAAACATCTGATCTGGTATTGTATCTATTTCTATTAAACCTTTGTGAGTGAGTTTAGTCATCTGCCACTTGTGCTGGAGCTCTTTTTCTGCTTTCTCAATGATCTCTAGACACACCAAAAAACTTAAACCTTAAACTGAAATGTTGCATTTAATACTCTGTTTCGCTTGTTCACATATCTAAGTAATATGGTTAAGTGGACAGTGGGAACAACGGCAATTTGAAGGCCACTAAATAACTTGGTACAGGTGGGGAGGTTCCTTTACAGAACAGAAGGTTTGCAAAGGATTATTTAAGGCAATTGTTTATTTATTTTTGGGAAGCACACTTCCTGTTCCTGGTCCCCTTCTGGGATGAAAAAAATCTACTCCCAGCAAGGAGGCATGGCGCTCAAGAAAGAATTCCCAAGAAAGACACAATGTAAGACTTAAACCTTAAATCTGAAATGTTGCATTTCCTGCTCTATTCCGCTTGTTCACATATCTCATATGGTTTTTTTTTTAATGTCCCTGTACAGGTTGGCAAATGCCTTTACAGAAGGTTTACAAAGGATTATTTAAGTCAATTATTTTTGGAAGCACTCTTCCTTCTGGGATGAAAATCCACTCCTAGCAGCAGAAGCAGGCACAGGATTCTCAAGACAGACACAACGTAAGGCTTTAAATCAGGGGTAACCAGCCTCGGTCCTCGAGAGCTCACGTTTTCCAGATGACCTAGCTGGTGCACAGGTGTATTCATTACTCAGCACCACATTTGAAAAGATCCACAGGTGGAGTCAATTATTTATTACAGTTGTGATTCTGTGAGGAGACCTGGAAAACATGCACTGTTGGTAGCTCTCGAGGACCAGGGTTGGCTACCCCTGCCTTAAATCATAGATCTTATACTTGTCCACATATCAGTGCTGGTTAAGTGGCACTTAGAGGCCACTAACTAACTATGTTGTTTTTTATGTCCCTGTACAGCTTTTAAAATGCCTTTAGAAGGTTTTCAAAGGATTATTTAAGTCAATTGTTTATTTGTTTTTGGATAGCACTCTTCCTGGTCCCCTTCTGGGATGAGAAAATCAACTCCCAGCAGCAGCAGCAGCCATGCTCAAGGATTCTTCTGTGGCAAGGCTGCTGCCCGAAAAATAAATAAATACATTTTTTTTGTGTGTGTGTGCGCCTGTTAGCCACACCTGTCACTGTCATCGGCACACCTGTCATGACATCTTGCCTCTGTAGAGCCAGTTTTGTGCAGGGACAGATTAATTGCCATCTTGTTTTGTAATGGCCCAAAAGAACCAATCATTTCAGCCACAGTCGTGTCACTGAAATGATTGGTTTGTTAAAGTGTTCATGTCCTGTTTATACAACATAAGGATGGGTGGGAGGGCCCAAGGACAATTCCATCTTGCACCTCTTTTTGTTCTTTGCAGTATGCACTCTTTGGAGCCTAGTTTTACAAACTGCCATCCTGTCTGCCAAAGCAGTATCACTCCTAGATGGGCCATGTGTTTGTGCCGCCCACTCGTGTCGCTTAGCATAGTCATCCAGCTATCTCGGTGCAATCTTTTGGCCATAAAAACAATATTGTGAGGTGTTCAGTGTTCAGAATAGACTGGAAATGAGTGGAAATTAATGTTATTGAGGTTAATAATAGCGTAGGAACAAACATAAAACAAATTCTGTGAGTTTAGCTGTTTTTATGCTTTTTTCCAAAAAAATACAGATCCAAAACCCAAAACCCAAAATACGGAAGGGTGGTCTTTTGCAAAATCAATCCAGATCCAAAACACAAAGAAAGATCCAGATCCAAAACCAAAACACAAAACACGAAAAGTGGCTGGTGCACACCCCTACTTATATACATTCAAATAGGATCATTAGTATCATTTCCCAGCATTGGTTATATTGTTTTTTATTATTTTTTTTTATTTAATAGCTTCATAATAAGGTGCAGGAGATTGCTAGACTCTTCAGGGAGTCAGGGAGATTGCTACTATTTCAGGGAGTCTCCCTGACAATGAGAGAGAGTTGGCAAGTATGGCCCTGAGGAATACAGAATTGCTAATAGTTGTCATATCCATAACCGAGGTCTAAACGGAGTCTACTAGTGTACTAGTTCTGCACCCAGGAGAATAACTTTTATCACACTGAGTAGCATTCATTATAGCTGCTGAGTATCACTAAGATGCCACAGCGATAAAATATTGGCCAACTATGGCAAAAAGTCATTGGCTTTAGCATGATATGCGTCATATTCATCATATACTCCCTTTATATTAGTTAAACATTCCTGTGAGCTCATTTCAATGAACCAATAGACTACCACAGTTACAACAGATGAATCACCATAACATTATGAATTGTTCCAAACCCACTGTGATTTCAAGCTTTTTTAGGGACATGTGAATTTTACATTTGTTAGAGCACTTGTAATTCTCTTTTTAAAAAAAAGGAATTTGTCAGATTATAGCTCTGTACACACGGAGCGATCAGACAATGATCAGATATCGTTGTCTGATCGTCTTGCGTGTGCTGGATGTTCGATATCGAACATCCAGCACATGCACCAACCCCCAAACAACTATAACGACCTGCAATTGACGATCGTGGGTCCCTTTAGTAACCAGACTAACATGGTCAATATCGACCAGGTCGGCCTGCATGCACAAGCGTTGGTCGATATCGACCATCCGTGCCCGTGCATCGACCATCGTTTGGGAGTTGGAAGGGTCTAAAAACAGGACATTATGAACGATAATGATATGATCGATATCGTTATCGTTCTCATCGTCCTGTAATATCTGACCGTGTGTACGCACCATATTACTAACTTTGGTGTATATTAACTAAAGGTATATTTTAATCGATTGTCAACATCGATTGACATCGATATTGTATTTCTGGTGCTATATCACACATTTACTAATACTAAAAAAAAAAAATTAGGGATGTGAGCTGGACCATTTTTGCTGGATTTGGATTTGGCTCTGATTCATCATCTGGTTTTGGAATGGGATTTGCCAAAATGCCGTGACTGGTTTTGGATTGGATTTTTTATGAAAATTTACAAAAAAAAGCTAAAATCACTTAATTTGGGCTTTTTTTTATTCCTAGAGTATTATTAACCTCAATAACATTAATTTTCAGTCATTTACAGTCAATTTAGACCACTTCACAGCTCACAATATTGTTTTCACCATTATTGGCCAGAGGCTGCAGTGAGCTGGCTGGTTAGTAAGTGACAGAGCGGCAGCAGCACAGACACCACAGTTTAAAGGACATCTATGAAACATTGCCACACAGCAGTGGCAGAAATGAAAGGTAGTGCAAGATGGAATTGTCCTTGGACCCTTCCACTCTTATGTTGGATATTAAGAAGGATATGCACACTTTAACAAACCAAGCACTTCAGTGACAGGGACTGCCACTTTTGTGGCTGAAGTGCTTGGTTTGTTTGGACCCCCACAAAACAAGCTACTAATCAGCTTAAGGCAATAGCTCTATAGTGGCAAGATATCACTGTCATTGCTATCCTCACCCTCAGTTTTTTTACTCTTTAATCTTTTATTTTTTTACTTGCGTTAACTTGTCACAGTACTTGTGTGCTATGAACATGCAATGGGCTACGGCCCAAGGAGTCACAGTGCTTGTATACACAGTGAGGTACGGGCCAAGGAGTCACAGTGTTTGTATACACAATGGGGTATAGCAAACAGAGTCACAGTACTTGTATACACAGTGAGCTACATCCCAAGGAATCACAGTGCTTGTATACAAAGTGGGGTACGGCCCAAGGAGTCACAGTGTTTGTATACACTGTGGGCTATGGCCCAAGGAGTCACAGTGCTTGTATACACAGTGGGGTATGGCCAACAGAGTCACAGTGCTTGTATACACAGTGGGGCATGGCCCAAGGAGTCACAGTGCTTGTATACACAATGGGGTATGGCCAACAAAGTCACAGTACTTGTATACACAGTGAGCTACATCCCAAGGAATCACAGCGCTTGTATACAAAGTGGGGTAAGGCCCAAGGAGTCACAGTGTTTGTATACACTGTGGGCTATGGCCCAAGGAGTCACAGTGCTTGTATACACAGTGGGGTATGGCCAACAGAGTCACAGTGCTTGTATACACAGTGGGGCATGGCCCAAGGAGTCACAGTGCTTGTATACACAGTGGGGTATGGCCAACAAAGTCACAGTAATTGTATTCACAGTGGGCTACGGACCAAGGAGTCACGGTGCTTGTATACACAGTGGGCTATGGCCCAAGGAGTCATGGTGCTTGTATACACAGTGGGGTTCAGCTCCAAAAAAAAATGTTTTGTTTTTTAACTTTTTAAACTTTATTCAAAATTATTATTTTACTGTTTTTTTTACACTGGAGCAGATGGGTATGAGTACAGCGCAGCATACATCAGCATGCCTTGTACACACAGCCACTTGTGAGTCTGGACACAGCCACTGTAATCAGCAGAGTATAGCGCAGCATACATCAGTATGCAGTATGCCCCCTATATACAGTCACATTAACAGCACAGCCACTTGTGAGTCTGGACACAGCCACTTTAATGAGCAGAGCAGTGCACAGCATGCGAATGACATGGGCCAGAGGGCCTGATTCAGAGCCACTCGTAAGTGGCCGCTCGTTCGCTCCCAGCGATGTTTGCCCAACTGCGCATGCGTACGGATCGTAATACACATGCGCGAACCAGTCAGTGCGGTCGAAATTCATGTGCTCGCAAAATATCGAATGCCTGAAAATTTGAGTGACAGGAGGAGGCGTATGTGGGTGGTAACAGGAGAAGGTGCTTGAAAACGGGGAGTGGAGATCCGAACGCAGGCGTGCTTAAAGGTCAAAACGGGCGTTTTATGGGTGTGCATAATTAAAACAGCAGCGTCATTGACCACGTCACTGGGTTATTTTATAGTCAGAACTGCTCGCAAGATTGTGGTAGGAAAAACCAACCACAAGAATAGCGAGCAGCTCATACCCTGGTCGATGTACTCGATTAATCTAATAAATAGCGGACATGACGGAGGATGCAAGCAGCCAGGGGGCGTAGTTTTCCAAAAAACAACCGCAAGTTTTGTTCGCTCGTTCAGACCTAGAGGCGTGAACAGACCGCAAAGAGCGAACGGTTCATTTGAATAGCCACCCCTATTTTCTGGACGAGCGAGCGCTAATTGCGTCCGGCTCTGAATCAGGCCCAGAGTCCCGGTCCCGGCATCCTATAAAGGGTGAATTCGGATTCCACAGTTTCAGAACCACTCATCTCAAAAAAAAAAAAAACAATATAAAAAATTCTCTTTTAGTAAATGTGTGATTTAGAAATACAACATTGATGCTGATCGATATTGACCTACTTTAAAACGATCAAAATCAATTTAAATCGACCTTTAGTAAATATACCCCTTGGTCTGAGAACATTTTTGATTCATATGGTGGAATGACTAACGGTTTTATAATCAGGATCAAGTCCCAGCAATAAAGTGTCCCTGGCTACTGTACGGAGGGCCTGATTCAGCAAGGAACGCGGTTGCTTATATGCACGCAATCATTCAATTGTTGCGTTCTGCGTATGCACCACAGTGCGCATGCACGAACCAGTCATTGCGATCGGGACGGCGATCGAAGTGACTACGCAGACCCATCGCAGAGTGACTGACAGGAAGTGCCGTTTGTGGGTGGTGATGGGGAGGTTGTCGGCCGAACGCAGGCATCCCAATGCGTTTCAACAGCGTTGCAGGGGTGTGCATAAATTAGCCACTTCAATACCATACGCAGCCTGAGGCCTCATAGCGTGCGGTGAAGTTAGCAATTCCTAAGTAAGGTCTGATCTGCCTTAACTGGGTGTGAGGCTGCGATGGTACTCGCTTGTGCGTGTAGGCAGGCCCGGCGACAGGGTGGGGACTAAGGGGACAGATGTACCGGGCCCCAAGCTCCCGAGGGGCCCACGCACCTTGCCTCTCCTGCAGTCCATTACGTAGGGGATTCAGATTCAGTGCCGCTGCAGCGCGGCAGTACAGACTACATCTCCCAGCAGTATTCACTACAGGAAGTCCAGTACCCACCAGGCAAGTAAGAATGCCGGGAAGGAGGGGGCCGATGGAGAAAGGAGGAGTCTATGGCCGGCGGCGAGGAGCGCTCAGCGCACCAACTAGAAAGTGAAAAGAAAGGTGGAAGTCATGAGGTTACAGAGCAGTGGCTGTCTGTGTTCCCCTCCACAGCACATAAAACAAGAGCTCTGTGACATGTATGTAGGTCACAGAGCAGCCACTGAGGGTGTGGGGATCATACTTGCCGACAATCAGCTCCAGCCTTCCGGGAGGGAGCTGATTGTCGGCTAATAGCGGGGGGAGCACCGGCCATTGGGGGCGGAGCGGCTATTTTGGGTCACACTGGAGCCGCACGATCGCGTCAACGTGACTCCGCCCCCTCTTCGCAATGCCGTGATTTTCGGCATTGTGAAGCAGGGGGCGGGGCCACGATGACGCGATTCTGCGCGAATCGCTTCACCGGGCCCCCTGCTGCGGGGATTTCTGTTTTTTTCAGGGGGGAGGTGGGGAGGGTGTGAGACTTCACGGAGGCTTGCCTTCCTTTCCGGGGGGCCGGGAGCGGCACCCGAAAATCGGGAGGCTCCCGGCCAAATCGGGAGGGTAGGCAAGCCTGGTGGGGATGTATGTACAGTAATCAAACTGTACATATGGTTCCCCTTCCTAAACAGAGCTGCCTGGCAGTATAATGGGAGAGCAGGCTGCAAACATGCATTTAAATTCAGGTAAAGGATGGTATTATGTGAATAATTGTAGAGCTACCGTATATGCAAGACAGGAACCTATTCATCAACACTAAAATAAAGATTTTAAGGACATTTTCCTTAATTACCATTATTTTGGTATTCATGAAGTATTTTAACACAGGAGATATCATTGATATCTCCTGTGTTAAGTCCCCCTGCGTTAATTTCCTCACTCCCCATACATTAGTACATTAGTATGGGGATATGGAAATTATGCTATTCATCAAATTCCGAAAATCATGTATTTTCAGAATTTGATGGAGTTACTATCCGCCACTGTGATGTGGCGAATAGCAGGTGACACTTACCTGCTTCCAGCTGGTGAGGTCCCACGGCGTCTCCCTCCGGCGTTCTAGTCCCTCCTCTGGCTCCAGTGCCTGTTCTGAGACTTGTTCTCCCAGCAGAACACAATAAAGTTTAGAAAAAAAAAGTTTTTTTTTTCTTTCTAAACTGTACAGTGTGCTGCTGGGAGGCCACGTCTCAGAACAGCAGGACGGAGCCGGAGGTGCTGCAGCGGGCAGGTAAGTGCAGTGGGGGGGGGGTATGTGGAGGGGGAGTTAGGGGGACACAAAATTAGCACAGGTGTAGGCAGTGCTGCGGGTGCGCTGGTTTACGGATGTAACATCGCATGCATAGAACGGATTCCAGCTGCAGTAAGTTAGTGTAGATAGAGATAACTATCTATTTCCCGAAAAGCTGTCATCGCAAAAATGACAGCTTTTCGGAATAGATAGTTATGGAGAGGAGGAATGATGAATTCCTCCAGTAATTAGGTAGAACTCCATGCGAGCTCTAAACCTAATTACGTCCAGAGAATTTTTAGGTATGATGTATAGGCCCCATAGTCTTTAAAGTAAGAAGAATGTTCATTTTGGACATATCCCTTTTAATAGTATATGTAAGACCAGAACCAATGTCTGCAGCTGCTTTATGATTAATATTGTGAATTGGGACACAGTGTTGTATATATTGGGAGTGGGGGCACAGTGTAGAATATATTGTTAATTTTTATTGTGTAGTTGACACCCTGATTGTATGAGTTCCTGGGCGGGATGTACTAAAGGAAAAATGCAGTAAAAACCCCGTTTTCGGGGGTTTTACTGCAATTCCATATGTACTAAGCCCCGCCCACCCCTTTTTCGGCGCGGAGGGTAACACCAGAAAAACCTGGCGTTACCCTATAGAAGCCTATGGGCTTCTTACCGGACCCCACACCTGACACTTCACCGCCACCCCGCCGTCAATCAGCGCTGGCCCCCACTCACCTGCTGTCCATGGTCACCGCCCACGTTCCTCCTGGGTCCTCCGCCTCCTCCTAGTCTTCTACAGGGAGGAGGAGGAGCCCAGGGTTTCCTGCACATGTGACCAGCAGGAAGCTCCCAGGGCTCAGATGGGAAGGGGTCCCACGGCTGCTTCGCAAAGGGCAGCACTTATCGCAAGAGCTGTCCTTTGCGATACTAATCGCATATGCTAGTACATATGCGATTAGTAAGGTTGCGGTGACTGGCAGAATGGTTACAGTATCTTATCTTCGCCGTTATGGTATACGCATGTACGTATCTACTAGGAAGGGACGGAGGCTGCAAAAAGATGTGTGTACAGGGCCCCAAGATTTCTGTTGCCGGCCCTGTGTGTAGGTGAAGTTGGCATCCTTATGTAGTACTGCGGCAGCATTGCGATCGCTATGGATTAGCATAAATTTGCAGTAAAACTGCGTGCGTGCGCTATATTGCCATCCGTTGTGAATCAGGCTCAGTATTCAGTATTTAAGAGAAGGAAATTACAAAAACTGTTCAAAACTGAAAATACTACTTTCTATTCGCCTTTACATATACTACCATAGATTCTTCATCCTGATTACACTAAAGGGGAGATGTTCAAAGCCTTGAAGAGAGATAGGGCCTGATTCAGAGCCACTCGTAAGCGGCCGCTCGTTCGCTCCGAGCGATGTTTGCCCAACTGCGCATGCGTACGGATCGTTATACGCATGCACGAACCAGTCAGTGCGGCCGAAATTCACGTGCTCGCAAAATAGCGAATGCCTGATAATTTGAGTGACAGAAAGAGGCGTATGTGGGTGGTAACAGGGGAAGGTGCTTGAAAATGGGGAGTGGAGATCCGATCGCAGGCGTGCTTAAAGGTCAAAACGGGCGTTTTATGGGTGTGCATAATTTAAAACAGCAGCGTCATTGACCACGTCACTGGGTTATTTTATAGCCAGAACTGCTCGCAAAATTGTGGTAGCAAAAACCAACCACAAGAATAGCGAGCAGCTCATACCCAGGTCGATGTACTCGATTAATCTAATAAATAGCGGACATGACGTAGGATGCGAGCGGCCAGGGGGCGTAGTTTCCCAAAAAACGACCGCAAGTTTTGTACGCTCGTTCAGACCTAGAGGCATGAACAGACCGCAAAGAGCGAACGGTTCATTTGAATAGCCACCCCTATTTTCTGGACGAGTGAGCGCTAATTGCGTCCGGCTCTGAATCAGGCCCATAAAGTGGAGAGAGATCAAGTACCAACCAATCAGCTCCTAGATGTAATTTTTACAAGCACAGCCTGTAATCTCTCTCCAAGGCTGGAAACATCTCCCCCTGAGCCCTGAGTACCAGCGTATTCTTTCCTAAAGGTCGCATAGATCCTGGTCACCCAACCACCAGGTAATGCGCTCAATGGGGCCCATTTATAAATGTATGAGGGTGGGGCCGCAGCTTATATCACCTCCGGGAACCCTCCCTGGCAATGGCGGCTGCAGGACCGCGAACAGCAGACTGCGCGTGCGTAGAACAGCCCTGGCTTTTGCGGTCATTTCACTTCTTACACATCGCAGGGAATGTCTTTTTTTTCGGAGCCCCTGTCCTTGCAAATAGCCACTGATAAGAAATTATATTCATTAGCACATTAGGTCTAAAACCTAAAAATTAGTAAACATGTTCCTATATGACATAAATAAATCACGTACTGTATATAACCACCTTCACAGTATGTTGCACCTAGATTGTATAATACAGTGCTTAGTAAGAACCAGAGCACTGCTCGCTATTACTGAGCCGTCCTATCCTGCCGAACCTTGATCCTGAATGTGAATTCAACTTTAATGTCCCTGCTCTCCAGGCTTTCATCATGGCTGAATGCCGCACCTCTGTTTCATGTCGTGTCGCGCATTTCCTTCACTCAGCCTTTCACAAACCATCACATGGAGCCCTAGTGGCTATCACGGGCTGCACTTAGGTAGCCGAGCAACAAAAGTGCCTGACCATTAACTCCGTGGGTGCCGAATGAGAACTGTGTTCCGCATCGGAAGCTTCATCAAAGAGCCACAGAGTGGGCCTTGGTTTTAGGGAAACTGCAGGACACGTCTAACGCCTAAAGCTTAATGTGTGTGGTGAAATGTCACGCTCTCTCTCTGCAGTGCGATATAATTGGAAATGACCGTGGGTGGAAATCAGCCCAGCCACTGCATGAACGCTGAGGAAGTATTACAGATGGAAAAGGCACCTTGCTTCTATCCCTTCGGGCCGCGAGCAGGACAGGCCTTTAAGCTGATTACTCATAAATAACATTGCAGTGAGTTGGGAGTTACTTCCTCACATCCCGCTCGCCCCCACTTGGCTGTTTCATTCTATAGACACACATGTGCCAGGGACGTCTGGGTGGACCTCTGGGTGGGCTGTTGCAGGGATACTGGCGGCAGTTTCTAGAGAGAGTGCTTAAAGTGGTGTAATGGACTAGGGAATAGAGTGCTCGCCGGCTAGTAAAAGCAGAACAGAATGTAAAGCAGACATGGAGCTTTCTTAAGAGTCATTTGTTTGATCGGTGCACAGAATGTTCTACTAATAAAGTCAAAGTTTCACAGAGTAAACAACATTGTGTTTAACCACTTCAGATCTTCTGCTGAAACGTTTTCATCAATCTAAGGGGCTTACTTATCACAATCAGCCCACCTCGCAATGTGAAATGGAGGAAAGCATAACTGAATACTCTCCCAGGGATGTAGTTAGCGGTGGGAATTTCCGACAGCAGTCGGAAACCCGGCTCCTGAATCCTGACCTCTGACATTCCAATGGTAAGTATTAGGCTTGGGTTTAGGGTTAAGCACTAGAGGGAAGGTTAGCGTTAGCTGCATGGGGAGTGTTAGAGTTAGACTGCAGGAGGTGAGGGTTAGGGGTTAAGGTACAGTACTTACCTGCAGAGGCATTGGCATTCTGACTGTCGGGATGCTGCTGTCGGAATTCTGACCGCTAGGATCTTGTACCGGAGGAGTGGGGGGGTTCTCCCGCATCCCACCCACCTCCTAGTGAAGTGGGCTGGATGGAGATGAGGAAATAATACCACTCGGATGACTGGTCGGTATGGAAGAGGCAGAGATAAAATGACATGACCGCTGTATTTTAGCCCCACCTCTCCCTATGGACCCGCGAATAGAGCCATTTTGCATGAAAGCCCAGCTCCACCCCCTGAAGTAGAAAGCTGCATGTCTTCTCCAGGCTTCTCCTGGAGAGGAGATGGAAAATGTAGGCAAGAATGAACTGTAGCAGCGATCGTAGATATTTGTGGCAGAGTCCCTGTCGCACAGCCTGGGGATGCTTACATTTTTGTGGGTAAAATTAGTTTCATACAGATATGCCAAGCTACGTCCTTGCCACTGGCGCGGCAAATCGCACCACGCATGGCGTGAAATGCGCACCCGCGAACGGATCCGCTACACTGCGATTGCACCCGCGCCTCCATAGGAATGCATGATGCGCTTCATAGCGTACCGTAGCATATGCAGGCATGGTGAATCGCAGGGTGTGATGCGTGGGCGCGTTTGTGGCATGATCAGCCACGATGTAACTGGGCGCATCTGTAAATATGCCCCTAAATGGGCTTTTACATGGAATCACTATCCCAAAACAAAAATGCAATGCAAAAACTACAGTAGCAAACAGAAAATAAATGGAATATTGAGATTTTCAATGCTAAAGTTACAGTATGTTGCTTTAGATGGTTATTCCTCCCATAGTTGAAAAAAAGGGGGGGATTAACCCCCTATTGTTCCTCAGCACACCGAATTGCACCTGCAACAATACATGAAGACTATATGGTGATAGAAATTCAGAGATATTAGTTGCACGCTGTCACGACCAGGATTTTTGAAAAAAATGACGTGAGGTCCCCCCCCAAAACACTAACCAGCCCCGGACTTGCCAGCCTGTCCTGGTACCTAAAATTATGGGGACCAAAAATGAATAGGGTTACCCCGTAAATTAGGTACCAGCACCAGGCTGCAGGAACAGGGCTGGTTTTAAATATAGGGGCAAAAAAATTGCGTAGGGCTACCCCTATATTTAAAACCAGCCCTGGACCCTTACTAGGGGGGGGCTGATGCCACAGCCAGGGGAGCCCTTTCATCGGGCCCCCCACCTTACCTGCTGCCAGATGTCCACTTGTCAACATAAAGTATCCATTGGAAAAACTTGAAAGAAAAAGCCAATACTCACCCTTAAGTCCTGCGACGTTCTCCGCAGATATCCAATTCTGTGGGCAGACACACTGTAACAGCATGTATCAGCATGCTGTTACAGTATTGCTACTGAGTTCAGGGTTGGCTGTATTTCCCCTTCGTGCTAAGGACCTGGAAGTGACGTGAGTGAGGGCGAAAGTGCAGTTCCTGTCCATGACAGCCAGCTACAGAAGTACTTTGTCCCCACTTAAACAACATAGAACACAAGCAGCCAGCACATATCTCACTGATATGTGCAGGCTGCTAGCTTGGACGAGATTTGCAGTGCGAAAACACTGCAATCTCGGGTCAGTAATCACATCTTCACTTTTAACTCGGGAGAGAAATCTCGATTTGCTTCACCATCGGAAATCTCACTTTCAGCTAAACTCGCTTCTTAGTAAATTTCCAAAACCAAAAATAAAACAAACTCAAGTTTAGGCGATGCAAATCGAGTTAAAAAAAAAAACTTGACCTGTCTCGATTCTCCTAAGGGAGAAGACCGTTATCGATTCTGTCCGGCCACCCTTCCTAATACTCCAGTTCTGGAGCCATCCAATGAGGAGCCGATGCAGATCAATAGAGCTCGCTTATCTCCTGAAGAACGGCAAAGACGCTGCCAAAACAATCTCTGCCTTTATTGCGGAGGGTCTGGCTACCTGGTGGCATCCTGTTGTATTCGTCCGGGAAACTCCCGCTCCTAACTGGCATCGGGGACACCAGGTTAGGAGGTATGTATCAGTCTCCATCTAAATAAAAAGTCTACCTTGTCTCTCTCTCTCTGGAATTTTAGCAAAATTCTAAATTAGTGCTTTCTCTCCTTGATTCAGGAGCAGCAGAGAGCTTTATCACCACCGAACTTGTCCAGGAGCTCTCAATTCCTGTCACTACACTTGAACGCAACATCACCTTATCCGCAGTGGATGGCAGCCATATCCTTAACAGGACTGTGACCTCATTGACTCAACCAGTACGAGTCTGGATAGGGCCTCTCCATACTGAGCTTATTTGTTTTCTGGTTATTCCCAAGGCCTCTCATGGGGTTAACCTAGGCTATCCTTGGATGAGTAAACACAATCCCAAGATCGACTGGAACACTATGCAAATTCTGTCCTGGGGGAGGCGTGTAATGAGTCTTGTCTACCATGTATCAGACCTGTCAAAAAGATTCAGTTGTCAGAATATTCACAACTTCCGTGTCCATATCATTCTTTCTGTGATGTATTTAGTAAAGCCGGGGCGGATTCCTTACCGCCGCACCGAGACTGGGACTGCCCCATTCAGTTGTTACCAGGGAAAACCCCACCATGTGGCCGCACCTACCCTTTGTCCTTGCCAGAGACCAAGGCCATGTCTGAGTACATTCAGGAGAACCTGCAAAAGGGCTTCATCAGACCTTCAACCTCCCAGCCAGTGCAGGCTTCTTCTTCGTATCCAAGAAAGACGGGGGCCTCCATCCTTGTATCGACTATCGTGGATCAAATGATATTACAGTGAAAAATCATTACCCTTTACCTCTCATCACTGAGTTATTTGATAGGGTCAAGGGATCTACAGTTTTTTCAAAATTAGACCTACGAGTAGCATACAACCTCATTCGAATACGACCTAGTGATGAGTGGAAAACCGTTTTTAATACTCGGGACGGACATTTCGAGTATTTAGTAATGCCTTTCGGTTTATGCAATGCTCCAGTGGTTTTTCAAAGCTTCATGAGATTAATGAGATTTTCAGAGACTTGTTCTATTCCTCAGTGGTTGTGTACCTCGATGACATCCTGGTTTTCTCTCCCTCATTAGAGGAGCATCAGAAACACATGAAAGAAGTCCTGTCCCATCTCAGAAGAAACCATTTGTTTTGCAAAATTGAGAAATGTGTTTTTGAGGTTCCTTCCATTTCCTTTTTGGGATATATAATATCCAGATCTGGGCTGGAAATGGATCCTAAGAAGGTGCAAGCCGTTCTTGGCTGGTCCCATCCCAATTCCTTGAAAACAGTCCAGAGGTTCCTAGGATTTGCCAATTATTACAGACATTTCATTAAGGGATTCTCTACCCTAGTGGCACCCATATCCACTCTGACTCAGAAAGGAGCGATTCCCGCTCGATGGCCCCCCGAAGCTGAATCAGCATTCCAGTTGCTGAAACAAGCATTTATCTCCGCTCCCATCCTGAGACAACCTGACGTTGAGAGATCCTTCTTTTTGGAGGTGGATGCTTCCTCTGAGGCGGTTGGAGCAGTACTCTCCCAGAGATTCGAGGACAACCGAATCCATCCTTGTGGCTACTTCTCCAAAAAATTCCTACCGGCAGAAAGAAATTACCCCATAGGAGAACAAGAACTGCTAGCAGTCAAACTCGTTTTTGTGGAGTGGCGATATTTACTGGAAGGGGCTAAACATCCCATCTCAGTTTTCACAGACCATCGAAATCTACTCTTCTTAAAGAGCATCCACTGCATCAGTCCTTGTTTGGCTCGGTGGGCAATCTTTTTCTCCCGGTTTAATTTCTCTCTAACATTCCACCCAGGATCACAAAACCTGAAAGCCGATGCCCTATCATGATCCCTTTCCTCTGAGAACACTATAGAAGAATCTGTAGTGTCTCCAGTTCTGGAACCTAAAGTTTTTGCCACCATCAACTTTCAACCTCCCCCAGGGAAAGTCTTCGTGGTTCCCGAACTCAGAAAGCAGCTGTTAACATGGGCCCATAAATCTTGCTTTTCCGGTCACACGGGGGTTTGCAAAACCTTAGAATTTCTCCAAAGGTCCTATTGGTGGCCTGCCATGAATTCTGAGATATCTGAATTTATTTCCTCTTGCACACAATGTGCACGGCACAAGACATCCCGTCAAGCTCCTGCTGGTGAACTTCAACCGCTACCCATACCGACCCATCCCTGGACTCATCTATTCATGGATTTCGTAACTGACCTCCCTATCTCAAATGGATACACTACCATCTGGGTAGTGATCGACCGCTTTTCCAATATGGTGCACTATGTACCACTCAAAAAACTACCCTCCGCTGCTGACCTGGCTCAACCCTTTATTTCTCACATATTCCATCTGCATGGGTTACCAACCAAAATTGTTTCAGACCGAGGGGTCCAGTTCGTGGCCAGATTCTGGAGAGCATTGTGTTCAGCGCTACAGGTCAAACTAAAGTTCTCCACAGCCTATCACCCCCAAACCAACGGTTGCACGGAGAGAGTGAACCAGGACATAGAGACATTCTTAAGAATTTATATGTCTTCTTCCCAGGATAATTGGGCAGATTCTTTACCCTGGGCGGAATTTGCACATAACAGTTCATATCATTCCTCCACCAGACAAACCCTGTTTCTCGTGGTCTACGGACGTCATCCCAGAGTCCCAGCAGTCGATTCCTTGTTATGACAATTTTCCCGAATCTGGTCCCAAGTCCACTCCTCTTTAATGAAGACATCCAGTCACTACAAATTAGGGGCAGACAAGAAAAGAAGGTCTGTTCCCAGCATGAAAATAGGGGATCAAGTTTGGCTCTTTACTCGTAACTTACGACTTCGGGTACCCTCAATGAAGTTTGCTCCGCGCTTCATCGGGCCGTTTGCCATTACAGAGATAATCAACCCAGTGGCATATAAATTGAAGCTACCCACTTACCTCAAGATCCCAAATTCCTTCCATATCTCCTTGCTCAAACCCTTGATTCTTAACAGATTCCTTCAAGTTCTGCCATCACCTCCGAAAGTCCATACCGAAAGAGGGGAGAAATTCGAGATAAAACAAATTCTGGATTCTCGAGTCCGTTATTGTCAACTCTAGTATCTCCTGGATTGGAAGGGTTACGGTCTGGAAGAGAGATGTTGGGTGAAGAGTGAGGATGTCAATGCATCCTGTCTAGTGGCTAAGTTTCATTCTGAAAACCCAGAAAAAAAAACAGAGGTCACTCGTAAAGGAAGGGGTACTGTCACGACCAGTGGTGTGAGAGGTCGGGGTCAGCGGCACTTACCTGTCCGAACGCTCTGGTGGGGTCCTTCTGGCAGGGGTGCAGGCACATGGAGGTCCACGCTGCATGCTACAGGGGTCTGGAGGCATAGTGTCCTGGCTGCTAGTGTGAGTACTGCACATCTTGGCAGCACAACATGGGCACCACCATCTTGGATGTGGTCAGGTGACTCCTTTCAGCCAATCCAGTCAGAGCATTCCTGGGAGTCCCTAGCAACCAATCCTGCACTTCCTTCGGGTATTTAAAGGGCTGATCTGCAGTCCTTTCATTGCCAGTGCAACGTTGTTCACAGCCTAGCTGGGTGTTAGTTCTGAGCTCCTTGCTATTCCTTGTTCTTGCTGAGTCTCACATATATATTGCTCCAGGTTCCAGCCTCTCAGACACTCTGCATACCAGGGGTGCTACTCCCTAGTACCTCCACCATAGGGAGCCCTGCTTTAGCTATCCTGACTGTCTGTGACCCTCCCGGATGTCCCAGTTACCTGTTGTGTGTATCCGCAGTCTGCTCTGAGTGTATCTCATCATCTGTACCTATCCCTGATCAGTGGGCCATCCATGAGCAACACACATCTCAGACCAGCGTCCTTTCAATATCAGACGTCTGCTCCTATAAACTCTCCTGAATCCACCCCAGGTTCGTCTCCACAAGAACTCAATCCTCGTGTGACACATGCTCACCCCAAAAGTAAAATATTTGCCAATTATAAGGCCTCATGATAAAGGCACATATATATCATGTGATGCCCTGGGGGGTCCTCGGCTGGACTTTTTTTGGGGTACCCTGCGCCCTGGACATGAACCCCTTATTGTTAGGGACTAGTAACAGAGAAGCTGTGACGTGGCCTAGCAGCTTCCCATGGATTTGCAAATGCATGCAACTAATATGTCTGAATTTCTATCACCATATAGTAATCATGTATTGTTGCAGGTGCAATTCAGTGTGCTGAGGAACAATAGGGGGTTAAACCCCCCTTTTTTCTACTTGGTATGACCCCTCTTTCATGCACCTAAAGAGTACCGTTAGACTGATTGAGCAGCTGCCATTTTCTGTTTGTTGTTGTGAGATGCATGAATGAGTCAGCATTAGTAGGGCATGCTGGTTCTAGTAGTGCTAGTTGGAGTTCCCAGGGGTGACTTCCAGGTAAGCTAGCTCTCAATTTGCATGCATTTATGTATGTGCCTTTATCATGAGGCCTTATAATTGGTAAATATATTACCTTTGGGGTGAGCGTTTGGACGTAGGGCCCCCCGGGCTACTCTGGCTGGGCCCCCTCATGGCATCACCACTTAATACACATAGGGGCCTATTCATTAAACCTAAAAATTCTCTGGAGATAATTAGCTTTAGAACTCTCATGGAGTTCTACCTAATTATAGGTGGAATTCATCATTCCACCT
The DNA here is from genome assembly GCA_031769625.1 of Taudactylus pleione. Classification (NCBI taxonomy): domain Eukaryota; kingdom Metazoa; phylum Chordata; class Amphibia; order Anura; family Myobatrachidae; genus Taudactylus; species Taudactylus pleione. The sequence continues at coordinate 6,101,053 of JAUIMM010000532.1, read as the reverse complement.
CTCCATAAGTATCTATTCCGAAAAGCTGTCATTTGTGCGATGACAGCTTTTCGGGAAATAGATACTTTTCCCTGTCTACACTACCTTATCGCATCTGGAAACAGTGCTGCGCATGCGCTGTTACATCTGTAAAACCAGCGCATGCGCAGCACTGCCTACAGATGTGTTAAGTTTGTGTACTCCCCCGACCCCCCCACCCCCCTCCGCTCACCTCCCCCCCCCTGAATTACCTGTCCGCACAGCAGCCTCCGGCTCCGTCCTGCTGGTCTGTCATGTGGTTTCCCAGCAGACCACATGACAGATTAGAAAAAAAAAAGTTTATTTTTTTTTTCTAAACTTTCTTGTGCTCTGCTGGGGAGCACACATGTCCGACCAGCCTCCGGAACCTGAGGACGGAGCAGAGCGCCGGAGGGACTCGTCGGGGGACCTGCACACGCGGATACAGGTAAGTCGATTCTGCTATTCGCCACCTCACAGTGGCGAATAGTAACTGCATCAAATTCCGAAAATTATGAATTTTCGGAATTTGATGAATACCACAATTTCCACATCCCCATACTAATGTACTAATGTATGGGGAGTGTGGAAATTAACGCAGGGGAACATAGCAAGGAGATATCTGTGATATCTCCTGTGCTAAGTGTGTTCATGAATACCAAAATAACGTTATTTAAGGAAAATGTCCTTAAAAACGTTATTTTAGTGTTGATGAATAGGCCCCATAGTCACTTTTCATATCACCTTTTATGTTTGTTTTTTATTCATTTCATTTTTTCACATATATTTTAACCCTTTTGAAACACTTATTAATTAGTCTTACACATCTATACTTGACACTTCATTGTCACCCTTCTTCCTTTTTTCATGTGATGCCCTAGGGGGGTCCTTGCCTGGACTTTTTTTTGCGCCCCGGACGTGAACCGCTTAGTGTTAGGGACTGCTAGTAACAGAGAAGCCGTGACGAGGCCTAAAAGCTTCCCATGGATTTGCAAATGCATGCAACTAATATCTCTGAATTTCTATCCCCAAATAGTCATCATGTATTGTTGCAGATGTAATTCAGTGTGCGGAGGAACAATAGGGGGTTAAACCATACTTGCCTACTTTTGAAAAAGCATTTGAGGGAGATTGTGAAAGCAGCACCTATGAGCACGTGTTACAGTGGGCGTGTACTGATAAATCTGAGAGGCGTGTCATACAAGTGATGGGCGTGTACTGATAAATCTGAGAGGCGTGTCCTAAACCTGACTTACATCCAAATGTAAACCAGCCCAAAAGCAGTTAGTAAGATCTGTTTGTTGATGAAAACACACTAATACTTTTCAGCAATTCATAGGGATCACTGTGCCTTATAATAACCAATGCAAGGAAATTACACTAATGATCCCATTTGAATGTATATATCTCTGTTTTTTAATATAACAGCTTCATAATGGAGGTAAGGATGAAATGAGGGAGATTGCTAGACTCTTCAGGGAGACAGGGAGATTGCTACTATTTCAGGGAGTCTCCCTGACAATGAGGGAGAGTTGGCAAGTATGGGTTAAACCCCCCCTTTTTTCTACTTGGTATGACCCCTCCCTTTCATGCACCTGAAGAGTACTGCCAGATTGATCTGAGCAGCTGCCATTTTCTGTTTGTTATTCTTCCCATACACAGAGCTGGACAAATTAGTTATTTTCTGGCCTAATTCAGATTAATATTTGGGGTGTGCATTGGCCACTTTTCGTGTTTTGTGTTTTGGTTTTGGATCTGGATCTTTCTTCGTGTTTTGGATCTGGATTGGTTTTGCCAAAACCACCCTTCCGTGTTTTGGGTTCTGGGTTTTGTGCTTTGGATCTGTATTTTTTTTTAAAAAAGCATAAAAACAGCTAAAATCACAGAATTTGTAGGTTTTTCTGCTCCTATGCTATTATTAACCTCAATAACCTTAATTTCCACTCATTTCCAGTCTATTCTGAACACCTCACACCTCACAATAGTGTTTTTATGTCCAAAAGGTTGCACCGAGGTAGCTGGATGACTATGCTAAGCGACACGAGTGGGCGGCACAAACACGTGGTCCATCTAGGAGTGACACTGCAGTGGCAGACAGGATGGCAGTTTGAAAAACTAGGCCCCAAACTGTACATAGTGCAAAGAAAAAAAAGAGGTGCAAGATGGAATTGTCCTTGGGCCCTCCCACCCACCCTTATGTTGTATAAACAGGACATGCACACTTTAACAAACCAATCATTTCAGCGCCAGGGTCTGCCACACAACTGTGGCTGAAATGATTGGTTCGTTTGGGCCCCCACAAAACAAGCTGGCAATTAATCTGTCCCTGCACAAACTGGCTCTACGGAGGCAAGATGTCATCCTCATCCTCCTCATCCACCGATTCCTCACCCTCTTCAGTGTGTACATCCTCATCCTCACAGAGTATTAATTCGTCCCCGCTGGAACCACAGGTCCCTCTGTACGTTCTGGAGGCTGGTCTCCCTGGAAGAGTTAATAATTCATTTTATGAACATCATCTTCTCCACATTTTGTGGAAGCAACCTCCTACGCCTTTCGCTGACAAGGTTCCCGGCTGCACTAAACACTCTTTCGGAGTACACACTGGAGGGGGGGCAACTCAGGTAAAATAGAGCCAGTTTGTACAGGGACCTCCAAATTGCTTCTTTTTCCTGCCAGTACAGGTACGGACTGTCTGACATGCCTACTTGGATGCTGTCACCGATGTAATCCTTTAAACAGACAGATGCACGCTTGTCGCTGCTGCTTTGAGGATGCAAGTGCGGCTACAGCCCACACAATTCACAAAGACAGAAAAAAAAAAAATAATATTTTTATTGTTTGTGGAGCGCACTTTGAGGGTTACACCACCCTTTAACAGACAGACGCACGCTTGTCACTGCTGCTTTGAGGATGCAAGTGCAGCTACAGCCCACACAATTCACAAAGACAGAAAAAAGAAGAATATTTTTATTGTTTGTGTAGCACACTTTGAGGGTGTCACCACCCTTTAACAGACAGACGCACACTTGTCGCTGCTGCTTTGAGGATGCAAGTGCGGCTACATCGCACACAAGTCACAAACACATTAAAAAAATAGTTATTTATTTTTTGGAGCACTTTGAGGGTGTCACCACCCTTTAACAGACAGACGTACGCTTGTCGCTGCTGCTTTGAGGACAGTATCATATGCAGTGACAGTAGACTTGTCAGAAATTGTTGGCACGTCCTTCAGTCCGGACCAGATGTCCAAACCAGCCCTTGACTTATGACACAGGCGCACGCTTGGCGCTGCTACTATGTTGATGCACGTGCGGCTACATCGCACACAAGTCACAAACACATTAAAAAAATAGTTTTTTATTTTTTGGAGCACTTTGAGGGTTACACCACCCTTTAACAGACAGACGCACGCTTGTCGCTGCTGCTTTAAGGATGCAGGTGCGGCTACAGCCCACACATTTCACAAAGACCGAAAAAAAAGAACAATATTTTTATTGTTTGTGTAGCACACTTTGAGGGTGTCACCACCCTTTAACAGACAGACGCACGCTTGTTGCTGCTGCTTTGAGGATGCAGGTGGAATCTAGATGGGATTTGGAACCGGGGACACACTACCTCCATCACTTGTCTAAATCCCACTGCACTAATGGCGGATACCGGACGCACGTCTAACACCAACATAGCAGTCAAGGCCTCAGTTATACGTTTTGCTTCAGGATGACTGCTGTCGTACTTCATCCTCATCGCTAGGGACTGTTGGAGGGTCAATTGTTTAGTAAAAGTAGTGATGTTCCTACTTCCTCTCTGGGATGATGAACAACTCCCAGCAGCAGCAATAGCACTAGGAGGAAGTGGTTCTTGATCTTTCCCTATTTTATTTTTATCAGAGAAAGTTTGGTCCTCCATTTATGTTATATTGATATATACGTGCGGCTACTGCGCACACAAACACAGAAAATATTTTTTTATTTTTGCTGGAGAGTAGTGCACTTTGTGGGTTACACCACCCTTTAAGAAATGAGCCAGCCGGCTCTTTACTTATGGGACACAGGCGCATGCTTGGCGCTGCTCCTTTGTTGATGCACGTACAGCCACAGTGCACACAAGTCACAAACACAGAAAATATTTATTTTTTTGGTTTGGAGTGTACTTTGGGGGTTACAGCACCCTTTAACGGTCAAGCCAGCCGGCCCTTTACTTATGACACAGGCGCACGCTTGGCACTACTTTGTTGATGCACGTGTGGCTACTGCGCACACAATTCACAAACAGAAAATTTTTTTTTTTTTGGTTTGGACTGGAGTGTACTTTGGGGGTTACAGCACCCTTTAACGGTCAAGCCAGCCGGCCCTTTACTTATGACACAGGCGCACGCTTGGCACTACTTTGTTGATGCACGTGCGGCTACTGCGCACACAATTCACAAACACAGAAAATATATATTTTTTTGGTTTGGACTGGAGTGTACTTTGGGGGTTACAGCACCCTTTAACGGTCAAGCCAGCCGGCCCTTTACTTATGACACAGGCACACGCTTGGCACTACTTTGTTGATGCACGTGCGGCTACTGCGCACACAATTCACAAACACAGAAAATTATTTTTTTTTTGGTTTGGACTGGAGTGTACTTTGGGGGTTACAGCAGCCTTTAACGGTCAAGCCAGCCGGCCCTTTACTTATGACACAGGCGCACGCTTGGCACTACTTTGTTGATGCACGTGTGGCTACTGCGCACACAATTCACAAACACAGAAAATATATATTTTTTTGGTTTGGACTGGAGTGTACTTTGGGGGTTACAGCACCCTTTAACGGTCAAGCCAGCCGGCCCTTTACTTATGACACAGGCGCACGCTTGGCACTACTTTGTTGATGCACGTGCGGCTACTGCGCACACAATTCACAAACACAGAAAATATATATTTTTTTGGTTTGGACTGGAGTGTACTTTGGGGGTTACAGCACCCTTTAACGGTCAAGCCAGCCGGCCCTTTACTTATGACACAGGCGCACGCTTGGCACTACTTTGTTGATGCACATGCGGCTACTGCGCACACAATTCACAAACACAGAAAATTATTTTTTTTTTGGTTTGGACTGGAGTGTACTTTGGGGGTTACAGCAGCCTTTAACGGTCAAGCCAGCCGGCCCTTTACTTATGACACAGGCGCACGCTTGGCACTACTTTGTTGATGCACGTGCGGCTACTGCGCACACAATTCACAAACACACCAAAAATATTATTTTTTTAGCACTTGGGGGGAGCACCCCTGATGGACAGAGCACCCCCTGGACAACACTACAGCACCCCTTTAGGACTGGGACACTGCACAGGACTTTGGAGTGGACACAGCCCCTATGGAGAACTGACTGCACAACACAGTCCAGCCAGCCCCTATGGACTTTGAAGTAGTGGACACAGCCCCTATTAACAACAGCAGCACAGCACAACACAGCCAGCCCCTATGGACTTTGAAGTAGTGGACAACAGCAGCACAGCACAGCACAACACTACTCTGCACTACACTACACTACACTACACAGCCCAGCCAGCCCTAACTCCCACCCTCCCTCTTCACTGTCCACAGCCGAGTGAGAAAATGGCGCCGACGCGGGTACCTTATATGGGTTCCAAAACCCGCGAGACTCGGAAGGCGGGATGATGACGTTTTGCCTCGATTTCAGATCCGAGTCAGGCGGGAAAAGTCGAGCCTGACTCGGATCTGCCTCGGATCGGGGGGGCTCGGGGGGGTTCGGATTTCAGAAACCTGAACCCGCTCACCCCTAATTAATATCTTCTAGTAACTAATTAGATATCAATAGGAACTGATTAGGCGGGATGTAGTCAGCCTCCTGGCGCAAACAATTCCGACGGACAGAATCCCCGTGTCAGAATCCCGACAGCAGGCATAATCCTGGCTCCAGAATGCTGACAGCTGTGATCCTATGTGGAGGGTTAAGGTTAGGCTATGGGAGGGGACGGTTCGGGTTAGGCTGCTTAGGGTAAAGCTGCCAAAGGTCAAGGTTAGATTTATGGTAGAGAAGTGGATTTGCCAAACTGCCGGGACTGGTTTTGGATTTGGATTTGCATTTTTTTTTTTTTTTAATTTACAAAAAAAGGTAAAATCACATAATTGGGCTTTTATTGTTCCTAGAGTGTTATTAACCCCAATAACATTAATTTCCAGTTATTTCCAGTCAATTTTTACCACCCAAAAGCTGCGTGGAGTCAGACCGCTTTTAACGCACATGCTCTGGGGTACTACAGTGTACTGGGGTGCAGTACAGTACAAAACAGCAATTTTTTTTATTTTTTATTTCTTTTTTACTTTTTTTGAGGCATTCGGCCACAATATGACACCCGAGCTTGGTGGGAAATCCTGAGATAGGACTCGGATGGGGCTCTAATTAACAAGCTAATCTCCATGTTCAATAAAAGATAATGGTCATCAAATGACTGAGCTTGTACTGTAACTCAATGTGCATCTGTCTTTGACGGCATGGCTCTTGAGACATCCGTCTTAAGGTCCGGGGGTTTTTCCAGCTAAGTTATCAGCACGATGCTACAGGCACGCAAGCCTGCTTCCACCAGGATTTACCGCAGAGTGTGGCATACTTATTTTCAGTGGTGTGAGTCCAGAACTACGATCCTCAGGCGTTTCGTGTTTCTAGGGTTTTGGTGTTACTTCAGTCTGGTTTGGACCTAGGCTTACGCTGAGCTTCTTTGAAAGTTCATGTGTCTGCACTATCTGTGTGGTTCCAGCGTAGGATAGCTACTCTGTCAATTGTCCGCACCTTTATTCAGGGTGTTCTTAGGATTCAGCCTCCCTTTGTTCCCCCATTGGCTCCTTGGGATTTGGCAGTGGTGCTTCGGGCCCTGCAGGGTCCTCCATTTAAACCTCTTGAGTTGGTGGAACTCAAATGGTTGATGGTTAAGACTGCTTTTCTACTGGCGATTGCTTCAGCCAGAAGGGTGTCAGAATTGGGGGTGCCCTCCTGTCGTCCTCCTTTTCTGATTTTTCACCAAGACAGGGCAGTGCTTCGCCCGGGTTTTCTACCTAAAGTGATTTCTAAGTTCCACATTAATCAGGAAATTGTTGTGCCAGGATTTCAGTCACCTGATCTCTCGGCTGGTGAGGCTTCCTTAGATGTGGTCCGTGCCCTCAAAGTTTATGTGGACCAGACTAGTTCCATTCGGAAGCTGGATTCCTTGTTTGTCCTCTTTGATTTTCACAAGAGGGGCTTCCCTGCCGGCAAACAAACTTTGGCCCGTTGGCTTTGTTTAGTTATTTGTGAGGGTTATACACAGGAGGGTTTGCCTGTTTCAGCCTCTGTTAAGGCTCATTCTACTCGGTCTGTGGGTCCCTCGTGGGCTGCTAGCCATGGTGCCTCAGCTGCTCAGCTGTTAGGCGGCCACGTGGTCTTCTATCAAGACCCTTCTGAGGTTCTGTGCCTTTGACACCTTCGCCTCTCAGGATGCATCCTTCGGGCTTCGGCTTCTCCTCTCAGCACAGGAGCATCCCCGCCCTTAGTTGAACTGTATTGGGACTTCCCCAAGGTCAACCCTGTGGACCCCTATGGACCCTGAAGTAGAAAACAAGAGATATGGTAAGAACTTACCTTTGTTATCTCTGTTTCTACAAAGTCCATAGGGTCCACAGAGCCCCTGCCCTGACGCACCTGACTTCATATGGGCTATGTGGCTGATCACCGGTTTTCCGTCTTCCTTTCTGTGAGTATGGTTTCTTGTGTGTTCCAGTCTTCCTTCTCTCTGTTTTTCCCTCCTCCGGCCTTGGCTACTTAACAACTGAGATGTCTGTGGCTCCGGGGCGTGGTATAGAGGAGGATGGACCCAGTGCATCCTGGGAGCAGCAACAGCTATAACTCCGTGGTGCCTGTGGATCCAGATCCAGCTATACCCCAAGGCCAACCCTGTGGACCCTATGGACTTCGTGGAAAAAGAGATAACAAAGGTAAGTTCTTACCACATCTCTTGTTATTTGTGAGGTGGTGCTGGGGAAATGCCATTACAAACAAAACTGACATTTAAAAAAAAAATCTCATCTAATTTTAAATAAATTAATATATTTTTTTCTATTAACTCAGAACACTGGTTCCATTTACCTAAAAAAAAACATGTTGTCTAATACCATGCATCAATGAGTTCCCTCTAAACTGGAACTATTCCTGTGAATAATATTCTATAACAAGGTATTTAAATTGTTTTAGATCTTCATCAACATTAGCAAATTGAACCTCACTGAATGTAAAATATACCCATTTACATTTACATATCCACTGAATACGACAGTTTAAGCTGTTAAGATCCATGTCACATTACATTCAGCATACTGTATAGATGTGTTAGGAGTAAATACACGGCGGGCAAAACTAAATCTTTAATAAGAGAGAGTTATGTAGTAATCGTATTTCAAAGAAACCCCAAAATTAGAAGCACCTCAAAAGAATACCTGTGTTTGCACTCCTCCACTATACTCCACTTGCATGTGAATGTCACAGATCCACATATTTTCAATATGATTACAACACTAAATGTCTGTGTATTACAGTTTAATCATGTACAGTAGTCAGGTCATGTTGGGGATGTAGTGTCCTATGTCTGTATACAGTGTAATAGATGTGTATTATGGTCATGTACAGTGGTCAGGTCATGTTGGGGGTGTAGTGTCCTATGTCGGTATACAGTGTAATAGATTGTATTATGATCATGTACAGTGGTCAGGTCATGTTGGGGGTGTAGTGTCCTATGTCTGTATACAGTGTAATAGATGTGTATTATGATCATGTACAGTGGTCAGGTCATGTTGGGGGTGTAGTGTCCTATGTCTGTATACAGTGTAATAGATGTGTATTATGATCATGTACAGTGGTCAGGACATGTTGGGGGTGTAGTGTCCTATGTCTGTATAGTGTGTAATAGATGTGTATTATGATAATTTCCGGTGGTCAGGTCATGTTGGGGGTGTAGTGTCCTATGTCTGTATACAGTGTAATAGATGTGTATTATGATCATGTACAGTAGTCAGGACATGTTGGGGGTGTAGTGTCCTATGTCTGTATAGTGTGTAATAGATGTGTATTATGATAATTTCCGGTGGTCAGGTCATGTTGGGGGTGTAGTGTCCTATGTCTGTATACAGTGTAATAGATGTGTATTATGATCATGTACAGTAGTCAGGTCATGTTGGGGGTGTAGTGTCCTATGTCTGTATACAGTGTAATAGATGTGTATTATGATCATGTACAGTGGTCAGGTCATGTTGGGGGTGTAGTGTCCTATGTCTGTATAGAGTGTAATAGATGTGTATTATGATCATGTACAGTGGTCAGGCCATGTTGGGGGTGTAGTGTCCTATGTCAGTATAGAGTGTAATAGATGTGTATTATGATCATGTACAGTGGTCAGGTCATGTTGGGGGTGTAGTGTCCTATGTCTGTATAGAGTGTAATAGATGTGTATTATGATCATGTACAGTGGTCAGGTCATGTTGGGGGTGTAGTGTCCTATGTCTGTATAGAGTGTAATAGATGTGTATTATGATAATTTCCGGTGGTCAGGTCATGTTGGGGGTGTAGTGTCCTATGTCTGTATACAGTGTAATAGATGTGTATTATGATCATGTACAGTGGTCAGGACATGTTGGGGGTGTAGTGTCCTATGTCTGTATAGTGTGTAATAGATGTGTATTATGATAATTTCCGGTGGTCAGGTCATGTTGGGGGTGTAGTGTCCTATGTCTGTATACAGTGTAATAGATGTGTATTATGATCATGTACAGTAGTCAGGTCATATTGGGGGTGTAGTGTCCTATGTCTGTATAGTGTGTAATAGATGTGTATTATGATAATTTCCGGTGGTCAGGTCATGTTGGGGGTGTAGTGTCCTATGTCTGTATACAGTGTAATAGATGTGTATTATGATCATGTACAGTAGTCAGGTCATGTTGGGGGTGTAGTGTCCTATGTCTGTATACAGTGTAATAGATGTGTATTATGATCATGTACAGTGGTCAGGACATGTTGGGGGTGTAGTGTCCTATGTCTGTATAGTGTGTAATAGATGTGTATTATGATAATTTCCGGTGGTCAGGTCATGTTGGGGGTGTAGTGTCCTATGTCTGTATACAGTGTAATAGATGTGTATTATGATCATGTACAGTAGTCAGGTCATGTTGGGGGTGTAGTGTCCTATGTCTGTATACAGTGTAATAGATGTGTATTATGATCATGTACAGTGGTCAGGTCATGTTGGGGGTGTAGTGTCCTATGTCTGTATAGAGTGTAATAGATGTGTATTATGATCATGTACAGTGGTCAGGCCATGTTGGGGGTGTAGTGTCCTATGTCAGTATAGAGTGTAATAGATGTGTATTATGATCATGTACAGTGGTCAGGTCATGTTGGGGGTGTAGTGTCCTATGTCTGTATAGAGTGTAATAGATGTGTATTATGATCATGTACAGTGGTCAGGTCATGTTGGGGGTGTAGTGTCCTATGTCTGTATACAGTATAATAGATGTGTATTATGATCATGTACAGTAGTCAGGTCATGTTGGGGGTGTAGTGTCCTATGTCTGTATACAGTGTAATAGATGTGTATTATGATCATGTACAGTGGTCAGGTCATGTTAGGGGTGTAGTGTCCTATGTCTGTATACAGTGTAATAGATGTGTATTATGATCATGTACAGTGGTCAGGTCATGTTGGGGGTGTAGTGTCCTATGTCGGTATACAGTGTAATAGATGTGTAATATGATCATGTACAGTGGTCAGGACATGTTGGGGGTGTAGTGTCCTATGTCTGTATAGAGTGTAATAGATGTGTATTATAGTCATGTCATATTGGGGGTGTAGTGTCCTTTGTCTGTATACAGTGTAATAAATGTGTATTATGATCATGTACAGTAGTCAGGTGATGTTGGGGGTGTAGTGTCCTATGTCTGTATACAGTGTAATAGATGTGTATTATGATCATGTACAGTAGTCAGGTGATGTTGGGGGTGTAGTGTCCTATGTCTTTATACAGTGTAATAGATGTGTATTATGATCATGTACAGTGGTCAGGTCATGTTGGGGTGTAGTGTCCTATGTCTGTATAGAGTGTAATAGATGTGTATTATGATCAGTACAGTGGTCAGGTCATGTTGGGGGTGTAGTGTCTCTATGTCTGTATAGAGTGTACTAGATGTGTATTATGATCATGTACAGTGCTCAGGTCATGTTGGGGATGTAGTGTCCTATGTCTGTATAGAGTGTAATAGATGTGTATTATGGTCATGTACAGTGGGCAGGGCATGTTGGGGGTGTATTGTCCTATGTCAGTATAGAGTGTAATAGATGTGTATTATGATCATGTACAGTGGTCAGGTCATGTTGGGGGTGTAGTGTCCTATGTCTGTATACAGTGTAATAGATGTGTATTATGATCATGTACAGTTGTCAGGTCATGTTGGGGGTGTAGTGTCCTATGTCTTTATACAGTGTAATAGATGTGTATTATGCTCATGTACAGTGGTCAGGACATGTTGGGGGCGTAGTGTCCTATGTCTCTATAGTGTGTAATAAATGTGTATTATGATCATGTACAGTGGTCAGGTGATGTTGGGGGTGTAGTGTCCTATGTCTGTATACAGTGTAATAGATGTGTATTATGGTCATGTAAAGTGGTCAGGTGATGTTGGGGGTGTAGTGTCCTATGTCTGTATACAGTGTAATAGATGTGTATTATGATCATGTACAGTGGTCAGGACATGTTGGGGGCGTAGTGTCCTATGTCTGTATACAGTGTAATAGATGTGTATTATGATCATGTACAGTTGTCAGGTCATGTTGGGGGTGTAGTGTCCTATGTCTTTATACAGTGTAATAGATGTGTATTATGCTCATGTACAGTGGTCAGGACATGTTGGGGGCGTAGTGTCCTATGTCTCTATAGTGTGTAATAAATGTGTATTATGATCATGTACAGTGGTCAGGTGATGTTGGGGGTGTAGTGTCCTATGTCTGTATACAGTGTAATAGATGTGTATTATGGTCATGTAAAGTGGTCAGGTGATGTTGGGGGTGTAGTGTCCTATGTCTGTATACAGTGTAATAGATGTGTATTATGATCATGTACAGTGGTCAGGACATGTTGGGGGCGTAGTGTCCTATGTCTGTATACAGTGTAATAGATGTGTATTATGATCATGTACAGTGGTCAGGTCATGTTGGGGTGTAGTGTCCTATGTCTGAATACAGTGTAATAGATGTGTATTATGGTCATGTACAGTGGTCAGGACATGTTGGGGGTGTAGTGTCCTATGTCTGTATACAGCATAATAGATGTGTATTATGATCATGTACAGTGGTCAGGTGATGTTGGGGGTGTAGTGTCCTATGTCTGTATACAGTGTAATAGATGTGTATTGTGGTCAGGTCATGTTGGGGGTGTAGTGTCCTATGTCTGTATACAGTGTAATAGATGTGTATTATGATCATGTACAGTGGTCAGGTCATGTTGGGGTTGTAGTGTCCTATGTCTGTATAGTGTAGGGATGTGCAGGCACGGTTTTACTCGGATTTACTCGGTTCTTATTGCCACTTTACCGCACATTCAGACTTATTATATTGGCTATCCAAAACACATGATAGGCGATAGCCAATAAAATGCAGTTTAAATATCCGAGTAAAACCGAACCCGCTCACCCCTAGTATAGTGTGTAATAGAATTGTATTATGATAATTTCCGGTGGTCAGGTCATGTTGGGGGTGTAGTGTCCTATGTCTGTATACAGTGTAATAGATGTGTATTATGATCATGTACAGTGGTCAGGTCATGTTGGGGGTGTAGTGTCCTATGTCTGTATACAGTGTAATAGATGTGTATTATGATCATGTACAGTGGTCAGGTCATGTTAGGGGTGTAGTGTCCTATGTCTGTATACAGTGTAATAGATGTGTATTATGATCATGTACAGTGGTCAGGTCATGTTGGTGTGTAGTGTCCTATGTCTGTATACAGTGTAATAGATGTGTAATATGATCATGTACAGTGGTCAGGACATGTTGGGGGTGTAGTGTCCTATGTCTGTATAGAGTGTAATAGATGTGTATTATAGTCATGTCATATTGGGGGTGTAGTGTCCTATGTCTGTATACAGTGTAATAAATGTGTATTATGATCATGTACAGTGGTCAGGTGATGTTGGGGGTGTAGTGTCCTATGTCTGTATACAGTGTAATAGATGTGTATTATGGTCATGTAAAGTGGTCAGGTCATGTTGGGGGTGTAGTGTCCTATGTCAGTATAGAGTGTAATAGATGTGTATTATGATCATGTACAGTGGTCAGGACATGTTGGGGGCGTAGTGTCCTATGTCTGTATACAGTGTAAAAGATGTGTATTATGATTATGTACAGTGGTCAGGTCATGTTGGGGTGTAGTGTCCTATGTCTGTATACAGTGTAATAGATGTGTATTATGGTCATGTAAAGTGGTCAGGTCATGTTGGGGGTGTAGTGTCCTATGTCTGTATACAGCATAATAGATGTGTATTATGGTCATGTACAGTGGTCAGGTGATGTTGGGGGTGTAGTGTCCTATGTCTGTATACAGTGTAATAGATGTGTATTGTGGTTAGGTCATGTTGGGGGTGTAGTGTCCTATGTCAGTATAGAGTGTAATAGATGTGTATTATGATCATGTACAGTGGTCAGGACATGTTGGGGGTGTAGTGTCCTATGTCTGTATACAGTGTAATAGATGTGTATTATGATAATGTACAGTGGTCAGGTCATGTTGGGGGCGTAGTGTCCTATGTCTGTATACAGTGTAATAGATGTGTATTATGATCATGTACAGTGGTCAGGTCATGTTGGGGTGTAGTGTCCTATGTCTGTATACAGTGTAATAGATGTATATTATGGTCATGTACAGTGGTCAGGACATGTTGGGGGTGTAGTGTCCTATGTCTGTATACAGCATAATAGATGTGTATTATGGTCATGTAAAGTGGTCAGGTCATGTTGGGGGTGTAGTGTCCTATGTCTGTATACAGCGTAATAGATGTGTATTTTGGTCATGTAAAGTGGTCAGGTCATGTTGGGGGTGTAGTGTCCTATGTCTGTATACAGCGTAATAGATGTGTATTATGGTCATGTACAGTGGTCAGGTCATGTTGGGGTGTAGTGTCCTATGTCTGTATACAGTGTAATAGATGTGTATTGTGGTCAGGTCATGTTGGGGTTGTAGTGTCCTATGTCTGTATAGTGTAGGGATGTGCAGGCACGGTTTTACTCGGATTTACTCGGTTCTTATTGCCACTTTACCGCACATTCAGACTAATTATATTGGCTATCCAAAACACATGATAGGCGATAGCCAATAAAATGCAGTTTAAATATCCGAGTAAAACCGAACCCGCTCACCCCTAGTATAGTGTGTAATAGAATTGTATTATGATAATTTCCGGTGGTCAGGTCATGTTGGGGGTGTAGTGTCCTATGTCTGTATACAGTGTAATAGATGTGTATTATGATCATGTACAGTGGTCAGGTCATGTTGGGGGTGTAGTGTCCTATGTCTGTATACAGTGTAATAGATGTGTAATATGATCATGTACAGTGGTCAGGACATGTTGGGGGTGTAGTGTCCTATGTCTGTATAGAGTGTAATAGATGTGTATTATAGTCATGTCATATTGGGGGTGTAGTGTCCTATGTCTGTATACAGTGTAATAAATGTGTATTATGATCATATACAGTAGTCAGGTGATGTTGGGGGTGTAGTGTCCTATGTCTGTATACAGTGTAATAGATGTGTATTATGATCATGTACAGTAGTCAGGTGATGTTGGGGGTGTAGTGTCCTATGTCTTTATTAGGGATGTGCGCCGGACCATTTTTGCCGGATTTGGATTTGGTTCTAATTCGTCGTCCGGCTTTGGATTTGGATTTGGATTTGCCAAACTGCGGTGACTGGCTTTGGATTTGGATTTGGATTTTTTTACAAAAATTTACAAAAAAAGCTAAAATCACATAAATTGGTCTTTTTTTTCTTCCTAGAGTATTATTAACCTCAATAACATTAATTTCCAGTCAATTTAGACCATATCACAGCTTATAATATTGTTTTCAACATTATTGGCCAAAGGTTGCAGTGAGCTGACTGGTTACTAAGCGACAAAGCAGCGGCACAACGACACCACAGTATAAAGCACATCTATGACACATTGCCACACAGCAGTGGCAGAAATGAAAAGTAGTGCACACACCCAGTGGGGTACGGCCAGCAGAGTCACAGTACTTGTTTACAAAGTGGGCTACGGCCCTAGGAGTCACAGTGCACAATCTTATTAGCATTACACCGCACATAGGGCCTGATTCACATTACACCATAAAGTAGTGTCTCTTATTTATGTTACGACACACAGTAGTGCCCCTTTTACACAATGCCCACAGTAGTGACCCTTTTACACAATGCCCACAGTAGCGGTGTCCCTTACACAATGTCCCCCAGCAGTGGTGCCCCCTATGCAGTCCCCTTAGTAGTAGGGTCCACTATGCAGTGCCCCCAGTAGAATGCCTCCCAGTAGTATGCCCCCCATTAGCAGGCCCCCCCCAGTAGTATGCCCCCCATTAGCAGCCCCCCCAGTAGTATGCCCCCCATTAGCATGCCACCCAGTAGTATGCCCCCCCAGTAGTATGGCTCCCCCAGTAGTAGGCTGCCCCAGTAGCAGGCCCCCCCAGTAGTAGGCTGCCCCAGTAGTAGCCCCCCTGTAGTATGGGCCCCCCTGTAGTATGGCCCCCCCTGTAGTAGGCTGCCCCAGTAGCAGCCCCCCCAGTAGTAAGCCCCCCCAGTAGCAGGCCCCTCAGTAGTATGGCCCCCCCAGTAGCAGACCCCCCCAGTAGTATAGCCCCCCCCAGTAGCAGGCCCCTCTGTAGTATAGCCCCCCCAGTAGTATAGCCCCGCCTAGTAGCAGACCCCCCCAGTAGTGCAGACCCCCCCAGTAGTATAGCCCCCCCCCAGTAGCAGGCCCCTCTGTAGTATGGCCCCCCAATAGTGCAGATCCCCCCCAGTAGTATGGCCCCCCCAGTAGCAGACCCCCCCCAGTAGTATAGCCCCCCCCAGTAGCAGGCCCCTCTGTAGTATGGCCCCCCCAGTAGTATTGCCCCCCCCAGTAGCAGACCCCCCCAGTAGTGCAGACCCCCCCCAGTAGTATAGCCCCCCCCAGTAGCAGGCCCCTCTGTAGTATGGCCCCCCCAGTAGTATAGCCCCCCCCAGTAGCAGACCCCCCCAGTAGTGCAGACCCCCCCCCAGTAGCGCCCCCGGACCTTTGACAAGTAAAAAAATAAAAAAAATAACACTTACCTGATTCCCCGCTCCCGCGCCGTCCGCTCTGTCACACGCTGAGGAGGGAGCCGGAAGACGGAGCTCATGTGTGAGCTCCAGCCGGCTCCCTCCGTGCAGCAGCCAATGAGAGTCTGTGTGACTCTCATTGGCTGCTGTAACAAACACACAGCTGCCGCTGGCGGCTGTGTGTCTGTGTCTGTGTAGGGCAGAGCGCTATCACTGCGCTCTGCCCTACACGCGAGGAGACCTGATGTCGGATTCTCTAGTGAGAATCCGACATCAGGCGGCCACCGTTCGGCCCCGAACGGGGATCCGAGTCAGGCGGTGAACACCCGAACAGGGTTCGGGTGGACTCGGATCCCCAATGTTCGGAGCGGTTCGGATTCCACAGAATCCGAACCGCTCATCTCTAGTCTTTATACAGTGTAATAGATGTGTATTATGATCATGTACAGTGGTCAGGTCATGTTGGGGTGTAGTGTCCTATGTCTGTATAGAGTGTAATAGATGTGTATTATGATCAGTACAGTGGTCAGGTCATCTTGGGGGTGTAGTGTCTCTATGTCTGTATACAGTGGAATAGATGTGTATTATGGTCATGTACAGTGGTCAGGGCATGTTGGGGGTGTAGTGTCCTATGTCTGAATATAGTTTAATATAATTGTATTATGATCATGTACAGTGGTCAGGTCATGTTGGGGGTGTAGTGTCATATGTCTGTACAGTGTGTAACAGAATTGTATTATGATCATTTCCGGTGGTCAGGTCATGTTGGGGGTGTAGTGTCTCTATGTCTGTATAGAGTGTACTAGATGTGTATTATGATCATGTACAGTGCTCAGGTCATGTTGGGGATGTAGTGTCCTATGTCTGTATAGAGTGTAATAGATGTGTATTATGGTCATGTACAGTGGTCAGGTCATGTTGGGGGTGTATTGTCCTATGTCAGTATAGAGTGTAATAGATGTGTATTATGATCATGTACAGTGGTCAGGTCATGTTGGGGGTGTAGTGTCCTATGTCAGTATAGAGTGTAATAGATGTGTATTATGATCATGTACAGTGGTCAGGGCATGTTGGGGGTGTATTGTCCTATGTCAGTATAGAGTGTAATAGATGTGTATTATGATCATGTACAGTGGTCAGGTCATGTTGGGGGTGTAGTGTCCTATGTCTGTATACAGTGTAATAGATGTGTATTATGATCATGTACAGTTGTCAGGTCATGTTGGGGGTGTAGTGTCCTATGTCTTTATACAGTGTAATAGATGTGTATTATGATCATTTACAGTGGTCAGGACATGTTGGGGGCGTAGTGTCCTATGTCTCTATAGTGTGTAATAGATGTGTATTATGATCATGTACAGTGGTCAGGTCATGTTGGGGGTGTAGTGTCCTATGTCTGTATACAGTGTAATAGATGTGTATTATGGTCATGTAAAGTGGTCAGGTCATGTTGGGGGTGTAGTGTCCTATGTCTGTATACAGTGTAATAGATGTGTATTATGGTCATGTAAAGTGGTCAGGTGATGTTGGGGGTGTAGTGTCCTATGTCTGTATACAGTGTAATAGATGTGTATTATGATCATGTACAGTGGTCAGGACATGTTGGGGGCGTAGTGTCCTATGTCTGTATACAGTGTAATAGATGTGTATTATGATCATGTACAGTGGTCAGGTCATGTTGGGGTGTAGTGTCCTATGTCTGTATACAGTGTAATAGATGTGTATTATGGTCATGTAAAGTGGTCAGGTCATGTTGGGGGTGTAGTGTCCTATGTCTGTATACAGCGTAATAGATGTGTATTATGGTCATGTACAGTGGTCAGGACATGTTGGGGGTGTAGTGTCCTATGTCTATATACAGCATAATAGATGTGTATTATGATCATGTACAGTGGTCAGGTGATGTTGGGGGTGTAGTGTCCTATGTCTGTATACAGTGTAATAGATGTGTATTGTGGTCAGGTCATGTTGGGGGTGTAGTGTCCTATGTCTGTATACAGTGTAATAGATGTGTATTATGGTCATGTACAGTGGTCTGGACATGTTGGGGGTGTAGTGTCCTATGTCTGTATACAGCGTAATAGATGTGTATTATGATCATGTACAGTGGTCAGGTCATGTTGGGGGTGTAGTGTCCTATGTCTGTATACAGCATAATAGATGTGTATTATGGTCATGTACAGTGGTCAGGACATGTTGGGGGTGTAGTGTCCTATTTCTGTATACAGTGTAATAGATGTGTATTATGATCATGTGCAGTTGTCAGGTCATGTTGGGGGTGTAGTGTCCTATGTCTGTATAGTGTAGGGATGTGCTGGCACGGTTTTACTCAGATTTACTCGGTTCTTATTGCCACTTTACCACACATTCAGATTTATTATATTGGCTATCCAAAACACATGATAGGCGATAGCCAATAAAATGCAGTTTAAAGATCCGAGTAAAACCGAACCCGCTCACCCCTAGTATAGTGTGTAATAGAATTGTATTATGATAATTTCCGGTGGTCAGGTCATGTTGGGGGTGTAGTGTCCTATGTCTGTATACAGTGTAATAGATGTGTATTATGATCATGTACAGTGGTCAGGTCATGTTGGGGGTGTAGTGTCCTATGTCTGTATAGAGTGTAATAGATGTGTATTATGATCATGTACAGTAGTCAGGTCATGTTTGGGGTGTAGTGTCCTATGTCTGTATACAGTGTAAGAGATGTGTATTATGATCATGTACAGTGGTCAGGACATGTTGGGGGTGTAGTGTCCTATGTCTGTATACAGTGTAATAGATGTGTATTACGATCATGTACAGTGGTCAGGTCATGTTTGGGGTGTAGTGTCCTATGTCTGTATACAGTGTAATAGATGTGTATTATGATCATGTGCAGTAGTCAGGTCATGTTGGGGGTGTAGTGTCCTATGTCTGTATACAGTGTAATAAATGTGTATTATGATCATGTACAGTGGTCAAGACATGTTGGGGGTGTAGTGTCCTATGTCTGTATACAGTGTAATAAATGTGTATTATTATGATCATGTACAGTGGTCAGGTCATGTTGGGGGTGTAGTGTCCTATGTCTGTATACAGTGTAATAAATGTGTATTATGATCATGTACAGTGGTCAGGACATGTTGGGGGTGTAGTGTCCTATGTCTGTATAGAGTGTAATAGATGTGAATTATAGTCATGTCATATTGGGGGTATAGTGTCCTATGTCTGTATACAGTGTAATAAATGTGTATTATGATCATGTACAGTGGTCAAGTCATGTTGGGGGTGTAGTGTCCTATGTCGGTATACAGTGTAATAGATGTGTATTATGATCGTGTACAGTGGTCAGGTCATGTTGGGGGTGTAGTGTCCTATGTCTGTATACAGTGTAATAGATGTGTATTAAGATCATGTACAGTAGTCAGGTCATGTTGGGGGTGTAGTGTCCTATGTCGGTATACAGTGTAAAAGATGTGTATTATGATCATGTACAGTAGTCAGGTCATGTTGGGGGTGCAGTGTCCTATGTCTGTATACAGTGTAATAGATGTGTATTATGATCATGTACAGTGGTCAGGTCATGTTGGGGGTGTAGTGTCCTATGTCTGTATACAGTGTAATAGATGTGTATTATGATCATGTACAGTGGTCAGGTCATGTTGGGGGTGTAGTGTCCTATGTCTGTATACAGTGTAATTGATGTGTAATATGATCATGTACAGTGGTCAGGACATGTTGGGGGTGTAGTGTCCTATGTCTGTATAGAGTGTAATGTGTATTATAGTCATGTCATATTGGGGGTGTAGTGTCCTATGTCTGTATACAGTGCAATAAATGTGTATTATGATCATGTACAGTGGTCAGGTCATGTTGGGGGTGTAGTGTCCTATGTCGCTATACAGTGTAACAGATGTGTATTATGATCATGTACAGTGGTCAGGTCATGTTGGGGGTGTAGGGTCCTATGTCGGTATACAGTGTAACAGATGTGTATTATGATCATGTACAGTGGTCAGGTCATGTTGGGGGTGTAGTGTCCTATGTCGGTATACAGTGTAACAGATGTGTATTATGATCATGTACAGTGGTCAGGTCATGTTGGGGGTGTAGTGTCCTATGTCGGTATACAGTGTAACAGATGTGTATTATGATCATGTACAGTGGTCAGGTCATGTTGGGGGTGTAGTGTCCTATGTCGGTATACAGTGTAACAGATGTGTATTATGATCATGTACAGTGGTCAGGTCATGTTGGGGGTGTAGTGTCCTATGTCGGTATACAGTGTAACAGATGTGTATTATGATCATGTACAGTGGTCAGGTCATGTTGGGGGTGTAGTGTCCTATGTCGGTATACAGTGTAACAGATGTGTATTATGATCATGTACAGTGGTCAGGTCATGTTGGGGGTGTAGTGTCCTATGTCTGTATACAGTGTAATAGATGTGTAATATGATCATGTACAGTGGTCAGGACATGTTGGGGGTGTAGTGTCCTATGTCTGTATAGAGTGTAATAGATGTGTATTATAGTCATGTCATATTGGGGGTGTAGTGTCCTATGTCTGTATACAGTGTAATAAATGTGTATTATGATCATGTACAGTGGTCAGGTCATGTTGGGGGTGTAGTGTCCTATGTCACTATACAGTGTAACAGATGTGTATTATGATCATGTACAGTGGTCAGGTCATGTTGGGGGTGTAGGGTCCTATGTCGGTATACAGTGTAACAGATGTGTATTATGATCATGTACAGTGGTCAGGTCATGTTGGGGGTGTAGTGTCCTATGTCGGTATACAGTGTAACAGATGTGTATTATGATCATGTACAGTGGTCAGGTCATGTTGGGGGTGTAGTGTCCTATGTCGGTATACAGTGTAACAGATGTGTATTATGATCATGTACAGTGGTCAGGTCATGTTGGGGGTGTAGTGTCCTATGTCGGTATACAGTGTAACAGATGTGTATTATGATCATGTACAGTGGTCAGGTCATGTTGGGGGTGTAGTGTCCTATGTCGGTATACAGTGTAACAGATGTGTATTATGATCATGTACAGTGGTCAGGTCATGTTGGGGGTGTAGTGTCCTATGTCGGTATACAGTGTAACAGATGTGTATTATGATCATGTACAGTGGTCAGGTCATGTTGGGGGTGTAGTGTCCTATGTCGGTATACAGTGTAACAGATGTGTATTATGATCATGTACAGTGGTCAGGTCATGTTGGGGGTGTAGTGTCCTATGTCGGTATACAGTGTAACAGATGTGTATTATGATCATGTACAGTGGTCAGGTCATGTTGGGGGTGTAGTGTCCTATGTCTGTATACAGTGTAACAGATGTGTATTATGATCATGTACAGTGGTCAGGTCATGCTGGGGGTGTAGTGTCCTATGTCTGTATACAGTGTAACAGATGTGTATTATGATCATGTACAGTGGTCAGGTCATGCTGGGGGTGTAGTGTCCTATGTCTGTATAGAGTGTAATAGATGTGTATTATAGTCATGTCATATTGGGGGTGTAGTGTCCTATGTCTGTATACAGTGTAATAAATGTGTATTATGATCATGTACAGTAGTCAGGTGATGTTGGGGGTGTAGTGTCCTATGTCTGTATACAGTGTAATAGATGTGTATTATGATCATGTACAGTAGTCAGGTGATGTTGGGGGTGTAGTATCCTATGTCTTTATACAGTGTAATAGATGTGTATTATGATCATGTACAGTGGTCAGGTCATGTTGGGGTGTAGTGTCCTATGTCTGTATAGAGTGTACTAGATGTGTATTATGATCATGTACAGTGCTCAGGTCATGTTGGGGGTGTAGTGTCCTATGTCTGTATAGAGTGTAATAGATGTGTATTATAGTCATGTCATATTGGGGGTGTAGTGTCCTATGTCTGTATATAGTGTAATAAATGTGTATTATGATCATGTACAGTGGTCAGGTCATGTTTGGGGTGTAGTGTCCTATGTCTGTATAGAGTGTAATAGATGTGTATTATGATCATGTATAGTGCTCAGGTCATGTTGGGGATGTAGTGTCCTATGTCTGTATAGAGTGTAATAGATGTGTATTATGATCATGTACAGTGGTCAGGTCATGTTGGGTGTGTAGTGCCCTATGTCTGTATACAGTGTAATAGATGTGTATTATGATCATGTACAGTGGTCAGGTCATGTTGGGGGTGTAGTGTCCTATGTCTGTATACAGTATAATAAATGTGTATTATTATGATCATGTACAGTGGTCAGGTCATGTTGGGGGTGTAGTGTCCTATGTCTGTATACAGTGTAATAAATGTGTATCATGATCATGTACAGTGGTCAGGAGATGTTGGGGGTGTAGTGTCCTATGTCTGTATAGAGTGTAATAGATGTGTATTATAGTCATGTCATGTTGGGGGTGTAGTGTCCTATGTCTGTATACAGTGTAATAAATGTGTATTATTATGATCATGTACAGTGGTCAGGTCATGTTGGGGGTGTAGTGTGCTATGTCTGTATAGAGTGTACTAGATGTGTATTATGATCATGTACAGTGGTCAGGTCATGTTGGGGGTGTAGTGTCCTATGTCTGTATACAGTAGGGATGTGCGCCGGACCATTTTTGCCGGATTTGGATTTGGATTTGGTTCTAATTCGTCGTCCGGCTTTGGATTTGGATTTGGATTTGCCAAACTGCGGTGACTGGCTTTGGATTTGGATTTGGATTTTTTTACAAAAATTGACAAAAAAAGCTAAAATCACATAAATTGGTCTTTTTTTTCTTCCTAGAGTATTATTAACCTCAATAACATTAATTTCCAGTCAATTTAGACCATATCACAGCTTATAATATTGTTTTCAACATTATTGGCCAAAGGTTGCAGTGAGCTGACTGGTTACTAAGCGACAAAGCAGCGGCACAACGACACAGACACCACAGTATAAAGCACATCTATGACACATTGCCACACAGCAGTGGCAGAAATGAAAAGTAGTGCACCCACCCAGTGGGGTACGGCCAGCAGAGTCACAGTACTTGTTTACAAAGTGGGCTACGGCCCTAGGAGTCACAGTGCACAATCTTATTAGCATTACACCGCACATAGGGCCTGATTCACATTACACCATAAAGTAGTGTCTCTTATTTATGTTACGACACACAGTAGTGCCCCTTTTACACAATGCCCACAGTAGTGACCCTTTTACACAATGCCCACAGTAGCGGTGTCCCTTACACAATGTCCCCCAGCAGTGGTGCCCCCTATGCAGTCCCCTTAGTAGTACCGTCCACTATGCAGTGCCCCCAGTTGAATGCTCCCCAGTAGTATGCCCCCCATTAGCAGGCCCCCCCAGTAGTATGTCCCCCATTAGCAGGCCCCCCCAGTAGTATGCCCCCCATTAGCATGCCACCCAGTAGTATGCCCCCCCAGTAGTATGGCTCCCCCAGTAGTAGGCAGCCCCAGTAGCAGGCCCCCCCAGTAGTAGGCTGCTCCAGTAGTAGCCCCCCCTGTAGTATGGGCCCCCCCCTGTAGTATGGCCCCCCCTGTAGTAGGCCCCCCCAGTAGTATGCCCCCCCCCAGTAGTATGGCCCCTCAGTAGTATGGCCCCCCCAGTAGCAGACCCCCCCCCAGTAGTATAGCCCCCCCCAGTAGCAGGCCCCTCTGTAGTATGGCCCCCCCAGTAGTATAGCCCTGCCCAGTAGCAGACCCCCCCCAGTAGTGCAGACCACCCCAGTAGTATAGCCCCCCCCAGTAGCAGGCCCCTCTGTAGTATGGCCCCCCAATAGTGCAGATCCCCCCCAGTAGTATGGCCCCCCCAGTAGCAGACCCCCCCCAGTAGTATAGCCCCCCCCAGTAGCAGGCCCCTCTGTAGTATGGCCCCCCCAGTAGTATTGCCTCCCCCAGTAGCAGACCCCCCCCAGTAGTGCAGACCCCCCCCCAGTAGTATAGCCCCCCAGTAGCAGGCCCCTCTGTAGTATGGCCCCCCCAGTAGTATAGCCCCCCCCAGTAGCAGACCCCCCCAGTAGTGCAGACCCCCCCCCCAGTAGCGCCCCCGGACCTTTGACAAGTAAAATAATAAAAAAAATAAAACTTACCTGTATCCCCGCTCCCGCGCCGTCCGCTCTGTCACACGCTGAGGAGGGAGACGGAAGACGGAGCTCATGTGTGAGCTCCAGCCGGCTCCCTCCGTGCAGCAGCCAATGAGAGTCTGTGTGACTCTCATTGGCTGCTGTAACAAACACACAGCTGCCGCTGGCGGCTGTGTGTTTGTGTAGGGCAGAGCGCTATCACTGCGCTCTGCCCTACACGCGAGGAGACCTGATGTCGGATTCTCTAGTGAGAATCCGACATCAGGCGGCCGCTGTTCGGCCCCGAACGGGGATCCGAGTCAGGCGGTGAACACCCGAACAGGGTTCGGGTGGACTCGGATCCCCAATGTTCGGAGCGGTTCGGATTCCACAGAATCCGAACCGCTCATCTCTAGTATACAGTGTAATAGATGTGTATTATGATCATGTACAGTAGTCAGGTCATGTTGGGGGTGTAGTGTCCTATGTCTGTATACAGTGTAATAGATGTGTATTATGATCATGTACAGTGGTCAGGACATGTTGGGGGCGTAGTGTCCTATGTCTCTATAGTGTGTAATAGATGTGTATTATGATCATGTACAGTTGTCAGGACATGTTGGGGGTGTAGTGTCCTATGTCTGTATAGAGTGTAATAGATGTGTATTATAGTCATGTCATATTGGGGGTGTAGTGTCCTATGTCTGTATACAGTGCAATAAATGTGTATTATGATCATGTACAGTGGTCAAGTCATGTTGGGGGTGTAGTGTCCTATGTCGGTATACAGTGTAACAGATGTGTATTATGATCATGTACAGTAGTCAGGTCATGTTGGGGGTGTAGTGTCCTATGTCTGTATACAGTGTAATAGATGTGTATTATGATCGTGTACAGTGGTCAGGTCATGTTGGGGGTGTAGTGTCCTATGTCTGTATACAGTGTAATAGATGTGTATTAAGATCATGTACAGTAGTCAGGTCATGTTGGGGGTGTAGTGTCCTATGTCTGTGTACAGTGTAATAGATGTGTATTATGATCATGTACAGTAGTCAGGTCATGTTGGGGTGT
Source organism: Taudactylus pleione (assembly GCA_031769625.1). Classification (NCBI taxonomy): domain Eukaryota; kingdom Metazoa; phylum Chordata; class Amphibia; order Anura; family Myobatrachidae; genus Taudactylus; species Taudactylus pleione. Next base: position 6,075,573 of record JAUIMM010000532.1, on the reverse strand, counting down.
AGTGTCCTATGTCTGTGTACAGTGTAATAGATGTGTATTATGATCATGTACAGTGGTCAGGTCATGTTGGGGGTGTAGTGTCCTATGTCTGTATACAGTGTAATAGATGTGTATTATGATCATGTACAGTGGTCAGGTCATGTTGGGGGTTTAGTGTCCTATGTCTGTATACAGTGTAATAAATGTGTATTATGATCATGTACAGTGGTCAGGTCATGTTGGGGGTGTAGTGTCCTATGTCTGTATACAGTGTAATAGATGTGTAATATGATCATGTTCAGTGGTCATGACATGTTGGGGGTGTAGTGTCCTATGTCTGTATAGAGTGTAATAGATGTGTATTATAGTCATGTCATATTGGGGGTGTAGTGTCCTATGTCTGTATACAGTGTAATAAATGTGTATTATGATCATGTACAGTAGTCAGGTGATGTTGGGGGTGTAGTGTCCTATGTCTGTATACAGTGTAAGAGAAACCGAAAGATTGCATAAGAAAAGAGGTGTTTTAAACCTCTAGGATGGGGGCAGGCATGTATGCAAATTACTTGTGGGAGTTAGCCTATGGCAAGCAGGGGCGGGTTTGTAACAGGAACATTATATAGTGGGATAAAAGTGTGGGCCAAAGCCTCTTTGTTCCAGATTCCTCCAGGACAGGGAAATGCATTTTGTCAGTTGTCATTTTCCTTAATAAAACTCTCTTAGTGCTTCTCCTTCTTCTCCTCTTCTCTCCTCCTTTTCCTTATTGTATTTAGTCTCTTTTCATTTACTTCATATCATTGCTTTTACTTTTCCTTTCTGTCCTCAATCACTGTCTTTTCTGATTTCTTGTTCTGCTGGGGGTGGGTGTAGCTATGTCCTGCCTAGTAATGAGCCTCCCCAGACCCTGGTCCCTGGCTACACAGTGCCCCCATGTTATTAGGAGCTGCAGGTGTGGTTCCCCTATTGATAGTTCTATCCCCCCTCAGGCTGCTGCAGCAGCTTTGTGGAAGGTGTGCCAGTGCGGGGGAGGGGTGCTTCCCTTCAGTCCTTAATGCCCCTGGTCAATATCATCTTTGTGGCTGCAGTGGCCAGCACCATAGGCAAATGCAGGAGGGGTTTATGAGTGCCTTGCCTGAACCCCCCCTCAGCCCACACCATGATGACTACAATAGAAATAGCATATAATACTAAAGTTGCATGTTTTTTAGGATCCCCTCAGTGTCACAAATGAAATAACTAGCACTACAGTCCCTGTTGATCTTTTAAATGTGTCAGCCAGTAGAAAAAGTTAAAAAGCCAGTAATGAATATTGTTGTGCACCAACTAGATCTGGAAAACATGCACTGTACGGGGTGCACTGATATGGATCACCTATTGGATCAATTATTAATACTGGATAATACACCATCCAGTACATAAGGGGACCAATCTGTGCATCTATGTCCAGGACAGAGCATGGTTTCTTTTTCTGCCCTCCCCCAGATTCCCCAACTTGCTCATATGATCTGTAAAGGAGCCGGCACATGAAATACAAAGATTCAGCTCAGACAGGATGGCTCTACTTCTACATATAATTGCTTACTGTGTTTGCTGGTCCTGTATATGCCAGAATTATATCATTCAGTACATTCGTATGATGTATTTTATAGCTGGTCTAAGTGCTGATTATGCCCTCTTAATGGTAGAAAACAGTTGCAGCAAACAGTGTCAGTATTATGCTGGGCATTGAGGTATCATTGGGGGAATAGAATGCTTTAGTGATGCGTTATCTGACAGTAAGGGGTAATGGCTTTGACACTGCTTTATTTATGTATGGCACCTTAGATCTAGCTTTTATCTCCTTTGAATCATATTATCAGTCAATAGAGGAGATTGTATTATATACTGTATTCTGAGCATTTAACTTACAAAATAGACAGAATACATGTGCTACAGTGAATTTCTACAGTGTGCACAGCTTATTATTGCAATCACTGCCCCAAGCAGCTATCACCGGGAAGCTCCATTCTCAGCTATGCTCCTACTTTGACAAATATACATTGCTGGAGGTCACGCAGCCTTCGCGTCCTGCCTATGAGGGGTACAACGCGAGCAAAGCAGCTAGTTCAGTTCGTCAGGGCTAACAGCAGGTGTCTGGGGAAAATGCTTCGCCTTTAATAATTCCACCTGTACGCAGGGACGAAAATGTCGTTTTCGTCACCTCTGCTTGCGATGTGGTGGCAATCACCCAGTTGCCAAGTGTTTCAAGGGGGGTGCCCAGCAGCAGCCTGCACAGCCAGCAAAAGGCACAAGTGCTAAGTAAAGTTCCATCCCCTGTCCGTGTCACAGCGATAGCAAAATGGTTGAGTTGGTACCCGGTTCTGCAGGACGCAGAATTTTCGTTAAAAGGCTTCAGTTTTGGTTTTCGTTTACCTATTTGCAGGGATGTCGACACATATTCGCCTAGAAATTTGAAGTCTGCCTTTGAATTGCCTCACATTCTTAGGGAAAAAGTGGCTGGCGAGGTTAGCGTCAGGCGCATTGCAGGGTCTTTTGCAGAACCCCCATTAGGGATCTTGTGAATTCCCCGGTGGGAGTGGTTCCCAAGAAAATTCCAGGAAAATACAGGCTCATGCAACATCTGTCTTATCCGCCAGGCTCGTCAGTAAATTATGCCATACCAGTTGAGGTTTCCTCGGTGGTGTACCAGTCTTTTTACGATGCTTTGGACGTCATTAGGTGTTATGGTCCGGGCGCACTGATGGCTAAGATAGATGTTGAGTCAGCTTTTCGTCTACTTCCTTTGCACCCAGAGTCATTCCAGTTTATGGGTTTTTAGCTTGGACAACGGATATTGCATAGACAAATGCTTGCCTATGGGGTGTTCTGTGTCCTGTGCGTTTTTCGAGCATTTTAGCACCTTCCTACACTGGTGCGCGGAATTTATTTATTTAATTTTTGCGGTAGTCATGGAATAGCCCACTATCTCTTTACGAGCGCTGTTTTTTCATTTGGAGTTCCCGTTGCTGCGGACAAAACGGAGGGCCCTTCCCCTTGTCATTCCTGGGTATCGAGATCTGTACCTCGGCGGGTTCTTGTCGCATTCCTCTCGATAAGCCTGTCAAGTTGCGTAATGCCATAGCGAAATGCACGGCTTCCAGTAGAATTACCCTGCGGCAGGCGCAATCCCTCCTGGGCCTGTAAAGTAATTCCAATGGGCAGAGCTTTTTCACGTAAATTGGAAAGGGCCATGGCTGGTGTCACTAACCGAGACATTTGCTACATTTATCCTCAGAGTTTAAGCAGAACCTCTCTGTCTGGGTCTCGTTTCTTTGGGATTTTAATGGCGTTCGGTTGTGGATGTCTCCAGCCGCTGACAATTTGCAGCTGCAGCTGTTCACCGACGCAGCAGGCACCACAGGGTTCGGATGTTACCTTGATGGCTCCTGGTGCGTTGGCCGTTGGCTGGAAGAATGGGTGGGAAAGGGTTTGACTAAGGACTTACTCCTTCTCAAACTCTTTCCCATAATGGTTTCCTTGGAAATCTGGGGGGAATGGTTACGCAATCGCAGCATCATTATCAGGTGTGACAACCTGGGCGTGGTCCATGCGATACAATCAGCAACATGCGGCTTCCCTGCTGGTTTTGCGCTTGCTAGCGCAGCTGTGCTCACATGTTTGCGCTGTAACATCATGTTTAAGGCAAGACACGTTCCTGGGGTGGAGAATGAGATAGACGATGCGTTATCACGTTTCCAGTGGGCTAGGTCCCGATCTGTGGCCCCTGGTGCTGACGTTGTGCTTTGCCCCTCTTATGTTTGGCAGGTGATCAAGCCGGCATGGAGGGCTTAGCAGAACAGTCTTTAGCCCCCTCCACGTTGCGAGCATATCGGCAGGCATGGAATGAATGGGAAGATTATTCCCGTAGCAGCAAACAGGCAGGTAAGAGTCAGCATCGTTCGATGCTTTCTTTTATTTGGAGTCTCCATTTGGCTGGCAGATCCAGGGCTTCTGTTGCGCGCTCTTTGGGGGGCATTGCATTTTATTGTAAATTGAAGGGCCAACCTGACTTTACTAAAAGTTTTCTGATTGTGAAGGCTTTAAAGGGTTGGGCACGGGTCTCCCGGCCAGTAGCTGACCGTAGGAGACCTGTGGATGCTCATCTGCTTCCGGCAGTATTAGGGGCGGTTCTCGGAGTGGCTCTTACTGCGTATGAGGCGGTCCTGATTCAAGTGGTGTTTTCAGAGGCTTTTCACGGCACCTTGAGGGTATGGGAGCTGGTGGCATCATCCAAATGGGTTGATGCCGCCATGCTCCTCTCGGATATCCTGGTCAGTGAGAGGTCTGTTCTCTGTAGGATTTGGCGGTCAAAGACCGACCAGACTGGTAGGGGTGGGTGGATCTCGTTGGGTCCATCTAGGTACGAACAGATCTGCCCCGTGGCACTAGCTATGCGGTATGAGTTATTGCGGCCGGATGTTCCTGGAACATGACTCATGCATATGGACAGGACTCCGCTTACCAAATACCAGTTTGGTTGGTTTTTGAAGAGGTGTGTATCAGTTTTAGGCCTCCCGCCTCAAGATTTTGGTACACACTCGTTTCTGATCGGAGCCGCAACTTCGGCGGCAGCTGCGGGTTTCTCGGCATCAGAAATTAAGGCCCTAGGACGTTGGAAATCGGATAGTTATAAAGGTTACATTCGACCTAGGCGTGAAGGCCCTTTGTTTTAAAGTCATTTCACAGTCTGTTCCGGTTACGTTTATAGTTTATGCTTGCCTGGTTTTTGTCTTGTCTCATGTACTGTCCTGTCTTGTCTGTTACCCCTGTCCGTCCTACTCGGGATTAGCTACTCGCCATTGCTGGCAATGGGAGTCTTGAGGGATTTTACAATTTTTACCTGAACTGACGGATTCAATTCGGCTATTCTCAATCATTTAATTAGGCCATAGTCCATCCCTCAGCAGGTTTTTATTTTACCTCTTGCCGAGTTCACCTGTTTTTTCCCAATTCCCCCCCACCCATTCTTCCCCTTTGTGTCTTCTGTTTGTCTCAGCCACTTCAAATAGTAAAGTCGGCGACCAATAGAAAATTTTTCTTTTTGGCTGATACTCACTTATGTTCTATCAGATCCCACTAATACACCATAAAATTTTATTGTTTTATGACAATTACTAATTTTTTATTTACTGCTTTCCTCCACCTTTAGGATTGCTCTTTGACACGCAGGACATTTGGGTTATAGGCCACTCATATATTTTCTGGGCTGCTAGGTTTGAGTCCAGATCAAGCTCCAATTTTTGAATATTCAGCTAGGGTCCGTTGGATAGGTTCCAGAGGTATGAGATGGCATTCCTTTTGTCCTAAACTGTTAGAGTATGCAAGGCTTTTTGGTAGGCCACGTATTTTGGTGGCTTATTTAGGAGGCAACGACTTAGGGCAGATGTCCACTGTAGAATTACGAGTTGATATTGTCAACGATTTGGCGAGGGTGCTATCGGCCTGGCCCTTGTGTAAATTAATTTGGTCTTGCATTGTACCTCGACAGGTCTGGCGTGGGGTTAGGAGTTTTCCTGCTAATGACGAAGCTAGGAAGAAACTTAATTTCGCAGTTGCCAAATTTGTGATGGCCAATTATGGCCGTTTCATTTACCATAAGAACATTCAATTTCGATTTAGTTATATGTATAGACCTGATGGAGTTCATTTAACAGAGGAGGGTTTGTCATTGTTTATTGGGGATCTTTTTGAGGAGTTGGCGTTATTGGGGTAGTACTTGGTATGGTGGCGGTGCAGCGGTTCTATATGCAGAACCTTGCTGTGGCGGGAAAGAACGGCAGGTCGCCAGTCCGGGTGCAATTATGATTTAAGGGCGCTCCCTTCGTTGACTGGTAGTTGGCTGTACCAACCTAACGGGGGGCAGTATCACCACCTAAACGGGTGGGAAGTCAAGATGGGGGTGAGCGTTACCTTTTGTTGATGATATGAGTTACATGGTTATGCCTTTTGTTGTTTGTGTGTGGGCATAGCAGATCTGGCTGATTTCTGGCCGTCCTTTCTTTGCCACCATACATCCTTAAATAAATAATAATTATTATTGCTCCAATAAATCGCCATCAAGTTATCTGTCAAATCCACGTCTCAGTGTCTTTATTTTATGTTAGTATGATAAGTGGTTTGCACACATGACAACACCTCATCCGATAGAAGGTTTAGAGAAACCGAAAGATTGCATAAGAAAAGAGGTGTTTTAAACCTCTAGGATGGGGGCAGGCATGTATGCAAATTACTTGTGGGAGTTAGCCTATGGCAAGCAGGGGCGGGTTTGTAACAGGAACATTATATAGTGGGATAAAAGTGTGGGCCAAAGCCTCTTTGTTCCAGATTCCCCACCCTCCCTCCCCTATAAATTTTGGTATGTTGTGGGTTTGGTTTTGGGTGGCGGGAAAGAATGGCAGGTCGCCAGTCTGGGTGCAATTATGATTTAAGGGCGCTCCCTTCGTTGACTGGTAGTTGGCTGTACCAACCTAACGGGGGGCAGTATCACCACCTAAACGGGTGGGAAGTCAAGATGGGGGTGAGCGTTACCTTTTGTTGATGATATGAGTTACATGGTTATGTGTATGCACTCTGGGCGATCTACGCCTGCTATGCCTTTTGTTGTTTGTGTGTGGGCATAGCAGATCTGGCTGATTTCTGGCCGTCCTTTCTTTGCCACCATACATCCTTAAATAAATAATAATTATTATTGCTCCAATAAATCGCCATCAAGTTATCTGCCAAATCCACGTCTCAGTGTCTTTATTTTATGTTAGTATGATAAGTGGTTTGCACACATGACAACACCTCATCCGATAGAAGGTTTATAGATGTGTATTATGATCATGTACAGTAGTCAGGTGATGTTGGGGGTGTAGTGTCCTATGTCTTTATACAGTGTAATAGATGTGTATTATGATCATGTACAGTGGTCAGGTCATGTTGGGGTGTAGTGTCCTATGTCTGTATAGAGTGTAATAGATGTGTATTATGATCAGTACAGTGGTCAGGTCATCTTGGGGGTGTAGTGTCTCTATGTCTGTATACAGTGTAATAGATGTGTATTATGGTCATGTACAGTGGTCAGGGCATGTTGGGGGTATAGTGTCCTATGTCTGAATATAGTTTAATATAATTGTATTATGATCATGTACAGTGGTCAGGTCATGTTGGGGGTGTAGTGTCATATGTCTGTATAGTGTGTAACAGAATTGTATTATGATCATTTCCGGTGGTCAGGTCATGTTGGGGGTGTAGTGTCTCTATGTCTGTATAGAGTGTACTAGATGTGTATTATGATCATGTACAGTGCTCAGGTCATGTTGGGGATGTAGTGTCCTATGTCTGTATAGAGTGTAATAGATGTGTATTATGGTCATGTACAGAGGGCAGGGCATGTTGGGGGTGTATTGTCTTATGTCAGTATAGAGTGTAATAGATGTGTATTATGATCATGTACAGTAGTCAGGTCATGTTGGGGGTGTAGTGTCCTATGTCTGTATACAGTGTAATAGATGTGTATTATGATCATGTACAGTAGTCAGGTCATGTTGGGGGTGTAGTGTCCTATGTGTGTATACAGTGTAATAGATGTGTATTATGATCATGTACAGTGGTCAGGTCATATTGGGGGTGTAGTGTCCTATGTCTGTATACAGTGTAATAGATGTGTATTATGATCATGTACAGTAGTTAGGTCATGTTGGGGGTGTAGTGTCCTATGTCTGTATACAGTGTAATAGATGTGTATTATGATCATGTACAGTGGTCAGGACATGTTGGGGGCGTAGTGTCCTTTGTCTCTATAGTGTGTAATAGATGTGTATTATGATCATGTACAGTGGTCAGGTGATGTTGGGGGTGTAGTGTCCTATGTCTGTATACAGTGTAATAGATGTGTATTATGGTCATGTAAAGTGGTCAGGTCATGTTGGGGGTGTAGTGTCCTATGTCAGTATAGAGTGTAATAGATGTGTATTATGATCATGTACAGTGGTCAGGACATGTTGGGGGCGTAGTGTCCTATGTCTGTATATAGTGTAATAGATGTGTATTATGATCATGTACAGTGGTCAGGTCATGTTGGGGTGTAGTGTCCTATGTCTGTATACAGTGTAATAGATGTGTATTATTGTCATGTAAAGTGGTCAGGTCATGTTGGGGGTGTAGTGTCCTATGTCTGTATACAGCGTAATAGATGTGTATTATGGTCATGTACAGTGGTCAGGACATGTTGGGGGTGTAGTGTCCTATGTCTGTATACAGCGTAATAGATGTGTATTATGATCATGTACAGTGGTCAGGTGATGTTGGGGGTGTAGTATCCTATGTCTGTATACAGTGTAATAGATGTGTATAATAGTCATGTCATATTCGGGGTGTAGTGTCCTATGTCTGTATACAGTGTAATAAATGTGTATTATGATCATGTACAGTGGTCAGGTCATGTTTGGGGTGTAGTGTCCTATGTCTGTATAGAGTGTAATAGATGTGTATTATGATCATGTACAGTAGTCAGGTCATGTTGGGGGTGTAGTGTCCTATGTCTGTATACAGTGTAATAAATGTGTATTATTATGATCATGTACAGTGGTCAGGTCATGTTGGGGGTGTAGTGTCCTATGTCTGTATACAGTGTAATAAATGTATATTATGATCATGTACAGTGGTCAGGTCATGTTGGGGGTGTAGTGTCCTATGTCTGTATACAGTGTAATAGATGTGTAATATGATCATGTTCTGTGGTCAGGACATGTTGGGGGTGTAGTGTCCTATGTCTGTATAGAGTGTAATAGATGTGTATTATAGTCATGTCATATTGGGGGTGTAGTGTCCTATGTCTGTATAGAGTGTAATAGAAGTGTATTATGATCATGTACAGTAGTCAGGTGATGTTGGGGGTGTAGTGTCCTATGTCTGTATACAGTGTAATAGATGTGTATTATGATCATGTACAGTGGTCAGGTGATGTTGGGGGTGTAGTGTCCTATGTCTGTATAGAGTGTAATAGATGTGTATTATGATCATGTACAGTAGTCAGGTGATGTTGGGGGTGTAGTGTCCTATGTCTGTATACAGTGTAATAGATGTGTATTATGATCATGTACAGTAGTCAGGTGATATTGGGGGTGTAGTGTCCTATGTCTGTATAGAGTGTAATAGAAGTGTATTATGATCATGTACAGTAGTCAGGTGATGTTGGGGGTGTAGTGTCCTATGTCGGTATACAGTGTAATAGATGTGTATTATGATCATGTACAGTGGTCAGGTCATGTTGGGGGTGTAGTGTCCTATGTCTGTATACAGTGTAATAGATGTGTATTATGATCATGTACAGTGGTCAGGTCATGTTGGGGGTGTAGTGTCCTATGTCGGTATACAGTGTAATAGATGTGTATTATGATCATGTACAGTGGTCAGGTCATGTTGGGGGTGTAGTGTCCTATGTCTGTATACAGTGTAATAGATGTGTATTATGATCATGTACAGTGGTCAGGTCATGTTGGGGGTGTAGTGTCCTATGTCTGTATACAGTGTAATAAATGTGTATTATGATCATGTACAGTGGTCAGGTCATGTTGGGGGTGTAGTGTCCTATGTCTGTAATATACAGTGTAATAGATGTGTAATATGATCATGTTCAGTGGTCAGGACATGTTGGGGGTGTAGTGTCCTATGTCTGTATAGAGTGTAATAGATGTGTATTATAGTCATGTCATATTGGGGGTGTAGTGTCCTATGTCTGTATACAGTGTAATAAATGTGTATTATGATCATGTACAGTAGTCAGGTGATGTTGGGGGTGTAGTGTCCTATGTCTTTATACAGTGTAATAGATGTGTATTATGATCATGTACAGTGGTCAGGTCATGTTGGGGTGTAGTGTCCTATGTCTGTATAGAGTGTACTAGATGTGTATTATGATCATGTACAGTGCTCAGGTCATGTTGGGGGTGTAGTGTCCTATGTCTGAATAGAGTGTAATAGATGTGTATTATAGTCATGTCATATTGGGGGTGTAGTGTCCTATGTCTGTATATAGTGTAATAAATGTGTATTATGATCATGTACAGTGGTCAGGTCATGTTTGGGGTGTAGTGTCCTATGTCTGTATAGAGTGTAATAGATGTGTATTATGATCATGTATAGTGCTCAGGTCATGTTGGGGATGTAGTGTCCTATGTCTGTATAGAGTGTAATAGATGTGTATTATGATCATGTACAGTGGTCAGGTCATGTTGGGGGTGTAGTGCCCTATGTCTGTATACAGTGTAATAGATGTGTATTATGATCATGTACAGTGGTCAGGACATGTTGGGAGCGTAGTGTCCTATCTCTCTATAGTGTGTAATAGAGGTGTATTATGATCATGTACAGTGGTCAGGTGATGTTGGGGGTGTAGTGTCCTATGTCTGTATACAGTGTAATAGATGTGTATTATGATCATGTACAGTGGTCAGGTCATGTTGGGGGTGTAGTGTCCTATGTCTGTATACAGTATAATAAATGTGTATTATTATGATCATGTACAGTGGTCAGGTCATGTTGGGGGTGTAGTGTCCTATGTCTATATAGAGTGTACTAGATGTGTATTATGATCATGTACAGTGCTCAGGTCATGTTGGGGATGTAGTGTCCTATGTCTGTATAGAGTGTAATAGATGTGTATTATGGTCATGTACAGTGGGCAGGTCATGTTGGGGGTGTAGTGTCCTATGTCTGTATACAGTGTAATAGATGTGTATTATGATCATGTACAGTAGTCAGGTCATGTTGGGGGTGTAGTGTCCTATGTCTGTATACAGTGTAATAGATGTGTATTATGATCATGTACAGTGGTCAGGACATGTTGGGGGCGTAGTGTCCTATGTCTCTATAGTGTGTAATAGATGTGTATTATGATCATGTACAGTTGTCAGGACATGTTGGGGTTGTAGTGTCCTATGTCTGTATAGAGTGTAATAGATGTGTATTATAGTCATGTCATATTGGGGGTGTAGTGTCCTATGTCTGTATACAGTGCAATAAATGTGTATTATGATCATGTACAGTGGTCAAGTCATGTTGGGGGTGTAGTGTCCTATGTCGGTATACAGTGTAACAGATGTGTATTATGATCGTGTACAGTAGTCAGGTCATGTTGGGGGTGTAGTGTCCTATGTCTGTATACAGTGTAACAGATGTGTATTATGATCGTGTACAGTGGTCAGGTCATGTTGGGGGTGTAGTGTCCTATGTCTGTATACAGTGTAATAGATGTGTATTAAGATCATGTACAGTAGTCAGGTCATGTTGGGGGTGTAGTGTCCTATGTCGGTATACAGTGTAATAGATGTGTATTATGATCATGTACAGTAGTCAGGTCATGTTGGGGTGTAGTGTCCTATGTCTGTGTACAGTGTAATAGATGTGTATTATGATCATGTACAGTGGTCAGGTCATGTTGGGGGTGTAGTGTCCTATGTCTGTATACAGTGTAATAGATGTGTATTATGATCATGTACAGTGGTCAGGTCATGTTGGGGGTGTAGTGTCCTATGTCTGTATACAGTGTAATAAATGTGTATAATGATCATGTGCAGTGGTCAGGTCATGTTGGGGGTGTAGTGTCCTATGTCTGTATACAGTGTAATAGATGTGTAATATGATCATGTACAGTGGTCAGGACATGTTGGGGGTGTAGTGTCCTAAGTCTGTATAGAGTGTAATAGATGTGTATTATAGTCATGTCATATTGGGGGTGTAGTGTCCTATGTCTGTATACAGTGTAATAAATGTGTATTATGATCATGTACAGTGGTCAGGTCATGTTGGGGGTGTAGTGTCCTATGTCGGTATACAGTGTAACAGATGTGTATTATGATCATGTACAGTGGTCAGGTCATGTTGGGGGTGTAGTGTCCTATGTCGGTATACAGTGTAACAGATGTGTATTATGATCATGTACAGTGGTCAGGTCTTGTTGGGGGTGTAGTGTCCTATGTCGGTATACAGTGTAACAGATGTGTATTATGATCAAGTACAGTGGTCAGGTCATGTTGGGGGTGTAGTGTCCTATGTCGATATACAGTGTAACAGATCTGTATTATGATCATGTACAGTGGTCAGGTCATGTTGGGGGTGTAGTGTCCTATGTCGGTATACAGTGTAACAGATGTGTATTATGATCATGTACAGTGGTCAGGTCATGTTGGGGGTGTAGTGTCCTATGTCTGTATACAGTGTAACAGATGTGTATTATGATCATGTACAGTGGTCAGGTCATGTTGGGGGTGTAGTGTCCTATGTCTGTATACAGTGTAACAGATGTGTATTATGATCATGTACAGTGGTCAGGTCATGTTGGGGGTGTAGTGTCTTATGTCTGTATACAGTGTAATAGATGTGTAATATGATCATGTTCAGTGGTCAGGACATGTTGGGGGTGTAGTGTCCTATGTCTGTATAGAGTGTAATAGATGTGTATTATGATCATGTACAGTAGTCAGGTGATGTTGGGGGTGTAGTGTCCTATGTCTGTATACAGTGTAATAGATGTGTATTATGATCATGTACAGTAGTCAGGTGATGTTGGGGGTGTAGTGTCCTATGTCTTTATACAGTGTAATAGATGTGTATTATGATCATGTACAGTGGTCAGGTCATGTTGGGGTGTAGTGTCCTATGTCTGTATAGAGTGTAATAGATGTGTATTATGATCAGTACAGTGGTCAGGTCATCTTGGGGGTGTAGTGTCTCTATGTCTGTATACAGTGTAATAGATGTGTATTATGGTCATGTACAGTGGTCAGGGCATGTTGGGGGTGTAGTGTCCTATGTCTGAATATAGTTTAATATAATTGTATTATGATCATGTACAGTGGTCAGGTCATGTTGGGGGTGTAGTGTCATATGTCTGTATAGTGTGTAACAGAATTGTATTATGATCATTTCCGGTGATCAGGTCATGTTGGGGGTGTAGTGTCTCTATGTCTGTATAGAGTGAACTAGATGTGTATTATGATCATGTACAGTGCTCAGGTCATGTTGGGGATGTAGTGTCCTATGTCTGTATAGAGTGTAATAGATGTGTATTATGGTCATGTACAGTGGGCAGGGCATGTTGGGGGTGTATTGTCCTATGTCAGAATAGAGTGTAATAGATGTGTATTATGATCATGTACAGTGGTCAGGTCATGTTGGGGGTGTAGTGTCCTATGTCTGTATACAGTGTAATAGATGTGTATTATGATCATGTACAGTAGTCAGGTCATGTTGGGGGTGTAGTGTTCTATGTCTGTATACAGTGTAATAGATGTGTATTATGATCATGTACAGTGGTCAGGACATGTTGGGGGCGTAGTGTCCTTTGTCTCTATAGTGTGTAATAGATGTGTATTATGATCATGTACAGTGGTCAGGTGATGTTGGGGGTGTAGTGTCCTATGTCTGTATACAGTGTAATAGATGTGTATTATGATCATGTACAGTGGTCAGGTCATGTTGGGGGTGTAGTGTCCTATGTCTGTATACAGTATAATAAATGTGTATTATTATGATCATGTACAGTGGTCAGGTCATGTTGGGGGTGTAGTGTCCTATGTCTGTATACAGTGTAATAAATGTGTATCATGATCATGAACAGTGGTCAGGAGATGTTGGGGGTGTAGTGTCCTATGTCTGTATACAGTGTAATAGATGTGTATTATGATCATGTACAGTGGTCAGGTCATGTTGGGGGTGTAGTGTCCTATGTCTGTATACAGTATAATAAATGTGTATTATTATGATCATGTACAGTGGTCAGGTCATGTTGGGGGTGTAGTGTCCTATGTCTGTATACAGTGTAATAAATGTGTATCATGATCATGTACAGTGGTCAGGAGATGTTGGGGGTGTAGTGTCCTATGTCTGTATAGAGTGTAATAGATGTGTATTATAGTCATGTCATGTTGGGGGTGTAGTGTCCTATGTCTGTATACAGTATAATAAATGTGTATTATTATGATCATGTACAGTGGTCAGGTCATGTTGGGGGTGTAGTGTCCTATGTCTGTATACAGTGTACTAGATGTGTATTATGATCATGTACAGTGCTCAGGTCATGTTGGGGATGTAGTGTCCTATGTCTGTATAGAGTGTAATAGATGTGTATTATGGTCATGTACAGTGGGCAGGTCATGTTGGGGGTGTAGTGTCCTATGTCTGTATACAGTGTAATAGATGTGTATTATGATCATGTACAGTAGTCAGGTCATGTTGGGGGTGTAGTGTCCTATGTCTGTATACAGTGTAATAGATGTGTATTATGATCATGTACAGTGGTCAGGACATGTTGGGGGCGTAGTGTCCTATGTCTCTATAGTGTGTAATAGATGTGTATTATGATCATGTACAGTTGTCAGGACATGTTGGGGTTGTAGTGTCCTATGTCTGTATAGAGTGTAATAGATGTGTATTATAGTCATGTCATATTGGGGGTGTAGTGTCCTATGTCTGTATACAGTGCAATAAATGTGTATTATGATCATGTACAGTGGTCAAGTCATGTTGGGGGTGTAGTGTCCTATGTCGGTATACAGTGTAACAGATGTGTATTATGATCGTGTACAGTAGTCAGGTCATGTTGGGGGTGTAGTGTCCTATGTCTGTATACAGTGTAACAGATGTGTATTATGATCGTGTACAGTGGTCAGGTCATGTTGGGGGTGTAGTGTCCTATGTCTGTATACAGTGTAATAGATGTGTATTAAGATCATGTACAGTAGACAGGTCATGTTGGGGGTGTAGTGTCCTATGTCGGTATACAGTGTAATAGATGTGTATTATGATCATGTACAGTAGTCAGGTCATGTTGGGGTGTAGTGTCCTATGTCTGTGTACAGTGTAATAGATGTGTATTATGATCATGTACAGTGGTCAGGTCATGTTGGGGGTGTAGTGTCATGTCTGTATACAGTGTAATAGATGTGTATTATGATCATGTACAGTGGTCAGGTCATGTTGGGGGTGTAGTGTCCTATGTCTGTATACAGTGTAATAAATGTGTATTATGATCATGTGCAGTGGTCAGGTCATGTTGGGGGTGTAGTGTCCTATGTCTGTATACAGTGTAATAGATGTGTAATATGATCATGTACAGTGGTCAGGACATGTTGGGGGTGTAGTGTCCTAAGTCTGTATAGAGTGTAATAGATGTGTATTATAGTCATGTCATATTGGGGGTGTAGTGTCCTATGTCTGTATACAGTGTAATAAATGTGTATTATGATCATGTACAGTGGTCAGGTCATGTTGGGGGTGTAGTGTCCTATGTCGGTTTACAGTGTAACAGATGTGTATTATGATCATGTACAGTGGTTAGATCATGTTGGGGGTGTAGTGTTCTATGTCGGTATACAGTGTAACAGATGTGTATTATGATCATGTACAGTGGTCAGGTCTTGTTGGGGGTGTAGTGTCCTATGTCGGTATACAGTGTAACAGATGTGTATTATGATCAAGTACAGTGGTCAGGTCATGTTGGGGGTGTAGTGTCCTATGTCGGTATACAGTGTAACAGATCTGTATTATGATCATGTACAGTGGTCAGGTCATGTTGGGGGTGTAGTGTCCTATGTCGGTATACAGTGTAACAGATGTGTATTAAGATCATGTACAGTGGTCAGGTCATGTTGGGGGTGTAGTGTCCTATGTCGGTATACAGTGTAATAGATGTGTATTATGATCATGTACAGTAGTCAGGTCATGTTGGGGTGTAGTGTCCTATGTCTGTGTACAGTGTAATAGATGTGTATTATGATCATGTACAGTGGTCAGGTCATGTTGGGGGTGTAGTGTCCTATGTCTGTATACAGTGTAATAAATGTGTATTATGATCATGTGCAGTGGTCAGGTCATGTTGGGGGTGTAGTGTCCTATGTCTGTATACAGTGTAATAGATGTGTAATATGATCATGTACAGTGGTCAGGACATGTTGGGGGTGTAGTGTCCTAAGTCTGTATAGAGTGTAATAGATGTGTATTATAGTCATGTCATATTGGGGGTGTAGTGTCCTATGTCTGTATACAGTGTAATAAATGTGTATTATGATCATGTACAGTGGTCAGGTCATGTTGGGGGTGTAGTGCCCTATGTCTGTATACAGTGTAATAGATGTGTATTATGATCATGTACAGTGGTCAGGACATGTTGGGAGCGTAGTGTCCTATGTCTCTATAGTGTGTAATAGAGGTGTATTATGATCATGTACAGTGGTCAGGTGATGTTGGGGGTGTAGTGTCCTATGTCTGTATACAGTGTAATAGATGTGTATTATGATCATGTACAGTGGTCAGGTCATGTTGGGGGTGTAGTGTCCTATGTCTGTATACAGTATAATAAATGTGTATTATTATGATCATGTACAGTGGTCAGGTCATGTTGGGGGTGTAGTGTCCTATGTCTGTATACAGTGTAATAGATGTGTATTATAGTCATGTCATGTTGGGGGTGTAGTGTCCTATGTCTGTATACAGTATAATAAATGTGTATTATTATGATCATGTACAGTGGTCAGGTCATGTTGGGGGTGTAGTGTCCTATGTCTGTATAGAGTGTACTAGATGTGTATTATGATCATGTACAGTGCTCAGGTCATGTTGGGGATGTAGTGTCCTATGTCTGTATAGAGTGTAATAGATGTGTATTATGGTCATGTACAGTGGGCAGGTCATGTTGGGGGTGTAGTGTCCTATGTCTGTATACAGTGTAATAGATGTGTATTATGATCATGTACAGTAGTCAGGTCATGTTGGGGGTGTAGTGTCCTATGTCTGTATACAGTGTAATAGATGTGTATTATGATCATGTACAGTGGTCAGGACATGTTGGGGGCGTAGTGTCCTATGTCTCTATAGTGTGTAATAGATGTGTATTATGATCATGTACAGTTGTCAGGACATGTTGGGGTTGTAGTGTCCTATGTCTGTATAGAGTGTAATAGATGTGTATTATAGTCATGTCATATTGGGGGTGTAGTGTCCTATGTCTGTATACAGTGCAATAAATGTGTATTATGATCATGTACAGTGGTCAAGTCATGTTGGGGGTGTAGTGTCCTATGTCGGTATACAGTGTAACAGATGTGTATGATGATCGTGTACAGTAGTCAGGTCATGTTGGGGGTGTAGTGTCCTATGTCTGTATACAGTGTAACAGATGTGTATTATGATCGTGTACAGTGGTCAGGTCATGTTGGGGGTGTAGTGTCCTATGTCTGTATACAGTGTAATAGATGTGTATTAAGATCATGTACAGTAGTCAGGTCATGTTGGGGGTGTAGTGTCCTATGTCGGTATACAGTGTAATAGATGTGTATTATGATCATGTACAGTAGTCAGGTCATGTTGGGGTGTAGTGTCCTATGTCTGTGTACAGTGTAATAGATGTGTATTATGATCATGTACAGTGGTCAGGTCATGTTGGGGGTGTAGTGTCCTATGTCTGTATACAGTGTAATAGATGTGTATTATGATCATGTACAGTGGTCAGGTCATGTTGGGGGTGTAGTGTCCTATGTCTGTATACAGTATAATAAATGTGTATTATTATGATCATGTACAGTGGTCAGGTCATGTTGGGGGTGTAGTGTCCTATGTCTGTATACAGTGTAATAGATGTGTAATATGATCATGTACAGTGGTCAGGACATGTTGGGGGTGTAGTGTCCTAAGTCTGTATAGAGTGTAATAGATGTGTATTATAGTCATGTCATATTGGGGGTGTAGTGTCCTATGTCTGTATACAGTATAATAAATGTGTATTATTATGATCATGTACAGTGGTCAGGTCATGTTGGGGGTGTAGTGTCCTATGTCTGTATAGAGTGTACTAGATGTGTATTATGATCATGTACAGTGCTCAGGTCATGTTGGGGATGTAGTGTCCTATGTCTGTATAGAGTGTAATAAATGTGTATTATGATCATGTACAGTGGTCAGGTCATGTTGGGGGTGTAGTGTCCTATGTCGGTTTACAGTGTAACAGATGTGTATTATGATCATGTACAGTGGTTAGATCATGTTGGGGGTGTAGTGTTCTATGTCGGTATACAGTGTAACAGATGTGTATTATGATCATGTACAGTGGTCAGGTCTTGTTGGGGGTGTAGTGTCCTATGTCGGTATACAGTGTAACAGATCTGTATTATGATCATGTACAGTGGTCAGGTCATGTTGGGGGTGTAGTGTCCTATGTCGGTATACAGTGTAACAGATGTGTATTATGATCATGTACAGTGGTCAGGTCATGTTGGGGGTGTAGTGTCCTATGTCTGTATACAGTGTAACAGATGTGTATTATGATCATGTACAGTGGTCAGGTCATGTTGGGGGTGTAGTGTCCTATGTCTGTATACAGTGTAACAGATGTGTATTATGATCATGTACAGTGGTCAGGTCATGTTGGGGGTGTAGTGTCCTATGTCTGTATACAGTGTAACAGATGTGTATTATGATCATGTACAGTGGTCAGGTCATGTTGGGGGTGTAGTGTCTTATGTCTGTATACAGTGTAATAGATGAGTAATATGATCATGTTCAGTGGTCAGGACATGTTGGGGGTGTAGTGTCCTATGTCTGTATAGAGTGTAATAGATGTGTATTATGATCATGTACAGTAGTCAGGTGATGTTGGGGGTGTAGTGTCCTATGTCTTTATACAGTGTAATAGATGTGTATTATGATCATGTACAGTGGTCAGGTCATGTTGGGGTGTAGTGTCCTATGTCTGTATAGAGTGTAATAGATGTGTATTATGATCAGTACAGTGGTCAGGTCATCTTGGGGGTGTAGTGTCTCTATGTCTGTATACAGTGTAATAGATGTGTATTATGGTCATGTACAGTGGTCAGGGCATGTTGGGGGTGTAGTGTCCTATGTCTGAATATAGTTTAATATAATTGTATTATGATCATGTACAGTGGTCAGGTCATGTTGGGGGTGTAGTGTCATATGTCTGTATAGTGTGTAACAGAATTGTATTATGATCATTTCCGGTGGTCAGGTCATGTTGGGGGTGTAGTGTCTCTATGTCTGTATAGAGTGAACTAGATGTGTATTATGATCATGTACAGTGCTCAGGTCATGTTGGGGATGTAGTGTCCTATGTCTGTATAGAGTGTAATAGATGTGTATTATGGTCATGTACAGTGGGCAGGGCATGTTGGGGGTGTATTGTCCTATGTCAGTATAGAGTGTAATAGATGTGTATTATGATCATGTACAGTGGTCAGGTCATGTTGGGGGTGTAGTGTCCTATGTCTGTATACAGTGTAATAGATGTGTATTATGGTCATGTAAAGTGGTCAGGTCATGTTGGGGGTGTAGTGTCCTATGTCAGTATAGAGTGTAATAGATGTGTATTATGATCATGTACAGTGGTCAGGACATGTTGGGGGCGTAGTGTCCTATGTCTGTATACAGTGTAATAGATGTGTATTATGATCATGTACAGTGGTCAGGTCATGTTGGGGTGTAGTGTCCTATGTCTGTATACAGTGTAATAGATGTGTATTATGGTCATGTAAAGTGGGCAGGTCATGTTGGGGGTGTAGTGTCCTATGTCTGTATACAGCGTAATAGATGTGTATTATGGTCATGTACAGTGGTCAGGACATGTTGGGGGTGTAGTGTCCTATGTCTGTATACAGCGTAATAGATGTGTATTATGATCATGTACAGTGGTCAGGTGATGTTGGGGGTGTAGTGTCCTATGTCTGTATACAGTGTAATAGATGTGTATTGTGGTCAGATCATGTTGGGGGTGTAGTGTCCTATGTCAATATAGAGTGTAATAGATGTGTATTATGATCATGTACAGTGGTCAGGACATGTTGGGGGTGTAGTGTCCTATGTCTGTATACAGTGTAATAGATGTGTATTATGATCATGTACAGTGGTCAGGTCATGTTGGGGGTGTAGTGTCCTATGTCTGTATAGAGTGTAATAGATGTGTATTATGATCATGTACAGTAGTCAGGTCATGTTGGGGGTGTAGTGTCCTATGTCTGTATACAGTGTAATAGATGTGTATTAGGATCATGTACAGTGGTCAGGTCATGTTGGGGGTGTAGTGTCCTATGTCTGTATACAGTGTAATAAAGGTGTATTATTATGATCATGTACTGTGGTCAGGTCATGTTGGGGGTGTAGTGTCCTATGTCGGTATACAGTGTAACAGATGTGTATTATGATCGTGTACAGTAGTCAGGTCATGTTGGGGGTGTAGTGTCCTATGTCTGTATACAGTGTAACAGATGTGTATTATGATCGTGTACAGTGGTCAGGTCATGTTGGGGGTGTAGTGTCCTATGTCTGTATACAGTGTAATAGATGTGTATTAAGATCATGTACAGTAGTCAGGTCATGTTGGGGGTGTAGTGTCCTATGTCGGTATACAGTGTAATAGATGTGTATTATGATCATGTACAGTAGTCAGGTCATGTTGGGGTGTAGTGTCCTATGTCTGTGTACAGTGTAATAGATGTGTATTATGATCATGTACAGTGGTCAGGTCATGTTGGGGGTGTAGTGTCCTATGTCTGTATACAGTGTAATAGATGTGTATTATGATCATGTACAGTGGTCAGGTCATGTTGGGGGTGTAGTGTCCTATGTCTGTATACAGTGTAATAAATGTGTATTATGATCATGTGCAGTGGTCAGGTCATGTTGGGGGTGTAGTGTCCTATGTCTGTATACAGTGTAATAGATGTGTAATATGATCATGTACAGTGGTCAGGACATGTTGGGGGTGTAGTGTCCTAAGTCTGTATAGAGTGTAATAGATGTGTATTATAGTCATGTCATATTGGGGGTGTAGTGTCCTATGTCTGTATACAGTGTAATAAATGTGTATTATGATCATGTACAGTGGTCAGGTCATGTTGGGGGTGTAGTGTCCTATGTCGGTATACAGTGTAACAGATGTGTATTATGATCATGTACAGTGGTTAGATCATGTTGGGGATGTAGTGTTCTATGTCGGTATACAGTGTAACAGATGTGTATTATGATCATGTACAGTGGTCAGGTCATGTTGGGGGTGTAGTGTCCTATGTCGGTATACAGTGTAACAGATGTGTATTATGATCATGTACAGTGGTCAGGTCTTGTTGGGGGTGTAGTGTCCTATGTCGGTATACAGTGTAACAGATGTGTATTATGATCAAGTACAGTGGTCAGGTCATGTTGGGGGTGTAGTGTCCTATGTCGGTATACAGTGTAACAGATCTGTATTATGATCATGTACAGTGGTCAGGTCATGTTGGGGGTGTAGTGTCCTATGTCGGTATACAGTGTAACAGATGTGTATTATGATCATGTACAGTGGTCAGGTCATGTTGGGGGTGTAGTGTCCTATGTCTGTATACAGTGTAACAGATGTGTATTATGATCATGTACAGTGGTCAGGTCATGTTGGGGGTGTACTGTCCTATGTCTGTATACAGTGTAACAGATCTGTATTATGATCATGTACAGTGGTCAGGACATGTTGGGGGCGTAGTGTCCTTTGTCTCTATAGTGTGTAACAGATGTGTATTATGATCATGTACAGTGGTCAGGTCATGTTGGGGGTGTACTGTCCTATGTCTGTATACAGTGTAACAGATGTGTATTATGATCATGTACAGTGGTCAGGTCATGTTGGGGGTGTAGTGTCTTATGTCTGTATACAGTGTAATAGATGTGTAATATGATCATGTTCAGTGGTCAGGACATGTTGGGGGTGTAGTGTCCTATGTCTGTATAGAGTGTAATAGATGTGTATTATGATCATGTACAGTAGTCAGGTGATGTTGGGGGTGTAGTGTCCTATGTCTGTATACAGTGTAATAGATGTGTATTATGATCATGTACAGTAGTCAGGTGATGTTGGGGGTGTAGTGTCCTATGTCTTTATACAGTGTAATAGATGTGTATTATGATCATGTACAGTGGTCAGGTCATGTTGGGGTGTAGTGTCCTATGTCTGTATAGAGTGTAATAGATGTGTATTATGATCAGTACAGTGGTCAGGTCATCTTGGGGGTGTAGTGTCTCTATGTCTGTATACAGTGTAATAGATGTGTATTATGGTCATGTACAGTGGTCAGGGCATGTTGGGGGTGTAGTGTCCTATGTCTGAATATAGTTTAATATAATTGTATTCTGATCATGTACAGTGGTCAGGTCATGTTGGGGGTGTAGTGTCATATGTCTGTATAGTGTGTAACAGAATTGTATTATGATCATTTCCGGTGGTCAGGTCATGTTGGGGGTGTAGTGTCTGTATGTCTGTATAGAGTGAACTAGATGTGTATTATGATCATGTACAGTGCTCAGGTCATGTTGGGGATGTAGTGTCCTATGTCTGTATAGAGTGTAATAGATGTGTATTATGGTCATGTACAGTGGGCAGGGCATGTTGGGGGTGTATTGTCCTATGTCAGTATAGAGTGTAATAGATGTGTATTATGATCATGTACAGTGGTCAGGTCATGTTGGGGGTGTAGTGTCCTATGTCTGTATACAGTGTAATAGATGTGTATTATGATCATGTACAGTAGTCAGGTCATGTTGGGGGTGTAGTGTTCTATGTCTGTATACAGTGTAATAGATGTATATTATGATCATGTACAGTGGTCAGGACATGTTGGGGGCGTAGTGTCCTTTGTCTCTATAGTGTGTAATAGATGTGTATTATGATCATGTACAGTGGTCAGGTGATGTTGGGGGTGTAGTGTCCTATGTCTGTATACAGTGTAATAGATGTGTATTATGGTCATGTAAAGTGGTCAGGTCATGTTGGGGGTGTAGTGTCCTATGTCAGTATAGAGTGTAATAGATGTGTATTATGATCATGTACAGTGGTCAGGACATGTTGGGGGCGTAGTGTCCTATGTCTGTATACAGTGTAATAGATGTGTATTATGATCATGTACAGTGGTCAGGTCATGTTGGGGTGTAGTGTCCTATGTCTGTATACAGCGTAATAGATGTGTATTATGGTCATGTACAGTGGTCAGGACATGTTGGGGGTGTAGTGTCCTATGTCTGTATACAGCGTAATAGATGTGTATTATGATCATGTACAGTGGTCAGGTGATGTTGGGGGTGTAGTGTCCTATGTCTGTATACAGTGTAATAGATGTGTATTGTGGTCAGGTCATGTTGGGGGTGTAGTGTCCTATGTCAATATAGAGTGTAATAGATGTGTATTATGATCATGTACAGTGGTCAGGACATGTTGGGGGCGTAGTGTCCTATGTCTGTATACAGTGTAATAGATGTGTATTATGATCATGTACAGTGGTCAGGTCATGTTGGGGGTGTAGTGTCCTATGTCTGTATAGAGTGTAATAGATGTGTATTATGATCATGTACAGTAGTCAGGTCATGTTGGGGGTGTAGTGTCCTATGTCTGTATACAGTGTAATAGATGTGTATTAGGATCATGTACAGTGGTCAGGTCATGTTGGGGGTGTAGTGTCCTATGTCTGTATACAGTGTAATAAAGGTGTATTATTATGATCATGTACTGTGGTCAGGTCATGTTGGGGGTGTAGTGTCCTATGTCTGTATACAGTGTAATAAATGTGTATTATGATCATGTACAGTGGTCAGGACATGTTGGGGGTGTAGTGTCCTATGTCTGTATAGAGTGTAATAGATGTGTATTATAGTCATGTCATATTCGGGGTGTAGTGTCCTATGTCTGTATACAGTGTAATAAATGTGTATTATGATCATGTACAGTGGTCAGGTCATGTTTGGGGTGTAGTGTCCTATGTCTGTATAGAGTGTAATAGATGTGTATTATGATCATGTACAGTAGTCAGGTCATGTTGGGGGTGTAGTGTCCTATGTCTGTATACAGTGTAATAAATGTGTATTATTATGATCATGTACAGTGGTCAGGTCATGTTGGGAGTGTAGTGTCCTATGTCTGTATACAGTGTAATAAATGTGTATTATGATCATGTACAGTGGTCAGGTCATGTTGGGGGTGTAGTGTCCTATGTCTGTATACAGTGTAATAGATGTGTATTATGATCATGTACAGTGGTCAGGACATGTTGGGGGCGTAGTGTCCTATGTCTCTATAGTGTGTAATAGATGTGTATTATGATCATGTACAGTTGTCAGGACATGTTGGGGTTGTAGTGTCCTATGTCTGTATAGAGTGTAATAGATGTGTATTATAGTCATGTCATATTGGGGGTGTAGTGTCCTATGTCTGTATACAGTGCAATAAATGTGTATTATGATCATGTACAGTGGTCAAGTCATGTTGGGGGTGTAGTGTCCTATGTCGGTATACAGTGTAACAGATGTGTATTATGATCGTGTACAGTAGTCAGGTCATGTTGGGGGTGTAGTGTCCTATGTCTGTATACAGTGTAACAGATGTGTATTATGATCGTGTACAGTGGTCAGGTCATGTTGGGGGTGTAGTGTCCTATGTCTGTATACAGTGTAATAGATGTGTATTAAGATCATGTACAGTAGTCAGGTCATGTTGGGGGTGTAGTGTCCTATGTCGGTATACAGTGTAATAGATGTGTATTATGATCATGTACAGTAGTCAGGTCATGTTGGGGTGTAGTGTCCTATGTCTGTGTACAGTGTAATAGATGTGTATTATGATCATGTACAGTGGTCAGGTCATGTTGGGGGTGTAGTGTCCTATGTCTGTATACAGTGTAATAGATGTGTATTATGATCATGTACAGTGGTCAGGTCATGTTGGGGGTGTAGTGTCCTATGTCTGTATACAGTGTAATAAATGTGTATTATGATCATGTGCAGTGGTCAGGTCATGTTGGGGGTGTAGTGTCCTATGTCTGTATACAGTGTAATAGATGTGTAATATGATCATGTACAGTGGTCAGGACATGTTGGGGGTGTAGTGTCCTAAGTCTGTATAGAGTGTAATAGATGTGTATTATAGTCATGTCATATTGGGGGTGTAGTGTCCTATGTCTGTATACAGTGTAATAAATGTGTATTATGATCATGTACAGTGGTCAGGTCATGTTGGGGGTGTAGTGTCCTATATCGGTATACAGTGTAACAGATGTGTATTATGATCATGTACAGTGGTTAGATCATGTTGGGGGTGTAGTGTTCTATGTCAGTATACAGTGTAACAGATGTGTATTATGATCATGTACAGTGGTCAGGTCATGTTGGGGGTGTAGTGTCCTATGTCTGTATACAGTGTAACAGATGTGTATTATGATCATGTACAGTGGTCAGGTCATGTTGGGGGTGTAGTGTCCTATGTCTGTATACAGTGTAACAGATGTGTATTATGATCATGTACAGTGGTCAGGTCATGTTGGGGGTGTAGTGTCTTATGTCTGTATACAGTGTAATAGATGTGTAATATGATCATGTTCAGTGGTCAGGACATGTTGGGGGTGTAGTGTCCTATGTCTGTATAGAGTGTAATAGATGTGTATTATGATCATGTACAGTAGTCAGGTGATGTTGGGGGTGTAGTGTCCTATGTCTGTATACAGTGTAATAGATGTGTATTATGATCATGTACAGTAGTCAGGTGATGTTGGGGGTGTAGTGTCCTATGTCTTTATACAGTGTAATAGATGTGTATTATGATCATGTACAGTGGTCAGGTCATGTTGGGGTGTAGTGTCCTATGTCTGTATAGAGTGTAATAGATGTGTATTATGATCAGTACAGTGGTCAGGTCATCTTGGGGGTGTAGTGTCTCTATGTCTGTATACAGTGTAATAGATGTGTATTATGGTCATGTACAGTGGTCAGGGCATGTTGGGGGTGTAGTGTCCTATGTCTGAATATAGTTTAATATAATTGTATTATGATCATGTACAGTGGTCAGGTCATGTTGGGAGTGTAGTGTCATATGTCTGTATAGTGTGTAACAGAATTGTATTATGATCATTTCCGGTGGTCAGGACATGTTGGGGGCGTAGTGTCCTATGTCTGTATACAGTGTAATAGATGTGTATTATGATCATGTACAGTGGTCAGGTCATGTTGGGGGTGTAGTGTCCTATGTCTGTATAGAGTGTAATAGATGTGTATTATGATCATGTACAGTAGTCAGGTCATGTTGGGGGTGTAGTGTCCTATGTCTGTATACAGTGTAATAGATGTGTATTATGATCATGTACAGTGGTCAGGTCATGTTGGGGGTGTAGTGTCCTATGTCTGTATACAGTGTAATAGATGTGTATTATGATCATGTACAGTAGTCAGGTCATGTTGGGGGTGTAGTGTTCTATGTCTGTATACAGTGTAATAGATGTGTATTATGATCATGTACAGTGGTCAGGACATGTTGGGGGCGTAGTGTCCTTTGTCTCTATAGTGTGTAATAGATGTGTATTATGATCATGTACAGTGGTCAGGTGATGTTGGGGGTGTAGTGTCCTATGTCTGTATACAGTGTAATAGATGTGTATTATGGTCATGTAAAGTGGTCAGGTCATGTTGGGGGTGTAGTGTCCTATGTCAGTATAGAGTGTAATAGATGTGTATTATGATCATGTACAGTGGTCAGGACATGTTGGGGGCGTAGTGTCCTATGTCTGTATACAGTGTAATAGATGTGTATTATGATCATGTACAGTGGTCAGGTCATGTTGGGGTGTAGTGTCCTATGTCTGTATACAGTGTAATAGATGTGTATTATGGTCATGTAAAGTGGGCAGGTCATGTTGGGGGTGTAGTGTCCTATGTCTGTATACAGCGTAATAGATGTGTATTATGGTCATGTACAGTGGTCAGGACATGTTGGGGGTGTAGTGTCCTATGTCTGTATACAGCGTAATAGATGTGTATTATGATCATGTACAGTGGTCAGGTGATGTTGGGGGTGTAGTGTCCTATGTCTGTATACAGTGTAATAGATGTGTATTGTGGTCAGGTCATGTTGGGGGTGTAGTGTCCTATGTCAATATAGAGTGTAATAGATGTGTATTATGATCATGTACAGTGGTCAGGACATGTTGGGGGCGTAGTGTCCTATGTCTGTATACAGTGTAATAGATGTGTATTATGATCATGTACAGTGGTCAGGTCATGTTGGGGGTGTAGTGTCCTATGTCTGTATAGAGTGTAATAGATGTGTATTATGATCATGTACAGTAGTCAGGTCATGTTGGGGGTGTAGTGTCCTATGTCTGTATACAGTGTAATAGATGTGTATTATGATCATGTACAGTGGTCAGGTCATGTTGGGGGTGTAGTGTCCTATGTCTGTATACAGTGTAATAAAGGTGTATTATTATGATCATGTACTGTGGTCAGGTCATGTTGGGGGTGTAGTGTCCTATGTCTGTATACAGTGTAATAAATGTGTATTATGATCATGTACAGTGGTCAGGACATGTTGGGGGTGTAGTGTCCTATGTCTGTATAGAGTGTAATAGATGTGTATTATAGTCATGTCATATTCGGGGTGTAGTGTCCTATGTCTGTATACAGTGTAATAAATGTGTATTATGATCATGTACAG
The DNA here is from genome assembly GCA_031769625.1 of Taudactylus pleione. NCBI lineage: Eukaryota > Metazoa > Chordata > Amphibia > Anura > Myobatrachidae > Taudactylus > Taudactylus pleione. Next base: position 6,048,068 of record JAUIMM010000532.1, on the reverse strand, counting down.
TGGTCAGGTCATGTTTGGGGTGTAGTGTCCTATGTCTGTATAGAGTGTAATAGATGTGTATTATGATCATGTACAGTAGTCAGGTCATGTTGGGGGTGTAGTGTCCTATGTCTGTATACAGTGTAATAAATGTGTATTATTATGATCATGTACAGTGGTCAGGTCATGTTGGGAGTGTAGTGTCCTATGTCTGTATACAGTGTAATAAATGTGTATTATGATCATGTATAGTGGTCAGGTCATGTTGGGGGTGTAGTGTCCTATGTCTGTATACAGTGTAATAGATGTGTAATATGATCATGTACAGTGGTCAGGACATGTTGGGGGTGTAGTGTCCTATGTCTGTATAGAGTGTAATAGATGTGTATTATAGTCATGTCATATTGGGGGTGTAGTGTCCTATGTCTGTATACAGTGTAATAAATGTGTATTATGATCATGTACAGTGGTCAAGTCATGTTGGGGGTGTAGTGTCCTATGTCGGTATACAGTGTAACAGATGTGTATTATGATCATGTACAGTAGTCAGGTCATGTTGGGGGTGTAGTGTCCTATGTCTGTATATAGCGTGATAGATGTGTATTATGGTCATCTACAGTGGTCAGGACATGTTGGGGGTGTAGTGTCCTATGTCTGTATACAGCATAATAGATGTGTATTATGATCATGTACAGTGGTCAGGTCATGTTGGGGGTGTAGTGTCCTATGTCTGTATAGAGTGTAATAGATGTGTATTATAGTCATGTCATATTGGGGGTGTAGTGTCCTATGTCTGTATAGAGTGTAATAGAAGTGTATTATGATCATGTACAGTAGTCAGGTGATGTTGGGGGTGTAGTGTCCTATGTCTGTATACAGTGTAATAGATGTGTATTATGATCATGTACAGTGGTCAGGTCATGTTGGGGGTGTAGTGTCCTATGTCTGTATACAGTGTAATAGATGTGTATTATGATCATGTACAGTGGTCAGGTCATGTTGGGGGTGTAGTGTCCTATGTCGGTATACAGTGTAATAGATGTGTATTATGATCATGTACAGTGGTCAGGTCATGTTGGGGGTGTAGTGTCCTATGTCGGTATACAGTGTAATAGATGTGTATTATGATCATGTACAGTGGTCAGGTCATGTTGGGGGTGTAGTGTCCTATGTCTGTATACAGTGTAATAGATGTGTATTATGATCATGTACAGTGGTCAGGTCATGTTGGGGGTGTAGTGTCCTATGTCTGTATACAGTGTAATAGATGTGTATTATGATCATGTACAGTGGTCAGGTCATGTTGGGGGTGTAGTGTCCTATGTCTGTATACAGTGTAATAAATGTGTATTATGATCATGTACAGTGGTCAGGTCATGTTGGGGGTGTAGTGTCCTATGTCTGTATACAGTGTAATAAATGTGTATTATGATCATGTTCAGTGGTCAGGTGATGTTGGGGGTGTAGTGTCCTATGTCTGTATACAGTGTAATAGATGTGTATTATGATCATGTACAGTAGTCAGGTGATGTTGGGGGTGTAGTGTCCTATGTCTTTATACAGTGTAATAGATGTGTATTATGATCATGTACAGTGGTCAGGTCATGTTGGGGTGTAGTGTCCTATGTCTGTATAGAGTGTAATAGATGTGTATTATGATCAGTACAGTGGTCAGGTCATCTTGGGGGTGTAGTGTCTCTTTGTCTGTATACAGTGTAATAGATGTGTATTATGGTCATGTACAGTGGTCAGGTCATGTTGGGGGTGTAGTGTCCTATGTCTGAATATAGTTTAATATAATTGTATTATGATCATGTACAGTGGTCTGGTCATGTTGGGGGTGTAGTGTCATATGTCTGTATAGTGTGTAACAGAATTGTATTATGATCATTTCCGGTGGTCAGGTCATGTTGGGGGTGTAGTGTCTCTATGTCTGTATAGAGTGTACTAGATGTGTATTATGATCATGTACAGTGCTCAGGTCATGTTGGGGGTGTAGTGTCCTATGTCTGTATAGAGTGTAATAGATGTGTATTATAGTCATGTCATTGGGGGTGTAGTGTCCTATGTCTGTATATAGTGTAATAAATGTGTATTATGATCATGTACAGTGGTCAGGTCATGTTTGGGGTGTAGTGTCCTATGTATATATAGAGTGTAATAGATGTGTATTATGATCATGTATAGTGCTCAGGTCATGTTGGGGATGTAGTGTCCTATGTCTGTATAGAGTGTAATAGATGTGTATTATGGTCATGTACAGTGGGCAGGGCATGTTGGGGGTGTATTGTCCTATGTCAGTATAAAGTGTAATAGATGTGTATTATGATCATGTACAGTGGTCAGGTCATGTTGGGGGTGTAGTGTCCTATGTCTGTATATAGTGTAATAGATGTGTATTATGATCATGTACAGTAGTCAGGTCATGTTGGGGGTGTAGTGTCCTATGTCTGTATACAGTGTAATAGATGTGTATTATGATCATGTACAGTGGTCAGGACATGTTGGGGGCGTAGTGTCCTATGTCTCTATAGTGTGTAATAGATGTGTATTATGATCATGTACAGTGGTCAGGTGATGTTGGGGGTGTAGTGTCCTATGTCTGTATACAGTGTAATAGATGTGTATTATGATCATGTACAGTGGTCAGGTCATGTTGGGGGTGTAGTGTCCTATGTCTGTATACAGTATAATAAATGTGTATTATTATGATCATGTACAGTGGTCAGGTCATGTTGGGGGTGTAGTGTCCTATGTCTGTATACAGTGTAATAAATGTGTATCATGATCATGTACAGTGGTCAGGACATGTTGGGGGTGTAGTGTCCTATGTCTGTATAGAGTGTAATAGATGTGTATTATAGTCATGTCATGTTGGGGGTGTAGTGTCCTATGTCTGTATACAGTGTAATAAATGTGTATTATTATGATCATGTACAGTGGTCAGGTCATATTGGGGGTGTAGTGTCCTATGTCTGTATAGAGTGTACTAGATGTGTATTATGATCATGTACAGTGCTCAGGTCATGTTGGGGATGTAGTGTCCTATGTCTGTATACAGTGTAATAGATGTGTATTATGATCATGTACAGTGGTCAGGTCATGTTGGGGGTGTAGTGTCCTATGTCTGTATAGAGTGTAATAGATGTGTATTATGATCATGTACAGTAGTCAGGTCATGTTGGGGGTGTAGTGTCCTATGTCTGTATACAGTGTAATAGATGTGTATTAGGATCATGTACAGTGGTCAGGTCATGTTGGGGGTGTAGTGTCCTATGTCTGTATACAGTGTAATAAAGGTGTATTATTATGATCATGTACTGTGGTCAGGTCATGTTGGGGGTGTAGTGTCCTATGTCTGTATACAGTGTAATAAATGTGTATTATGATCATGTACAGTGGTCAGGACATGTTGGGGGTGTAGTGTCCTATGTCTGTATAGAGTGTAATAGATGTGTATTATAGTCATGTCATATTCGGGGTGTAGTGTCCTATGTCTGTATACAGTGTAATAAATGTGTATTATGATCATGTACAGTGGTCAGGTCATGTTTGGGGTGTAGTGTCCTATGTCTGTATAGAGTGTAATAGATGTGTATTATGATCATGTACAGTAGTCAGGTCATGTTGGGGGTGTAGTGTCCTATGTCTGTATACAGTGTAATAAATGTGTATTATTATGATCATGTACAGTGGTCAGGTCATGTTGGGAGTGTAGTGTCCTATGTCTGTATACAGTGTAATAAATGTGTATTATGATCATGTACAGTGGTCAGGTCATGTTGGGGGTGTAGTGTCCTATGTCTGTATACAGTGTAATAGATGTGTATTATGATCATGTACAGTGGTCAGGACATGTTGGGGGCGTAGTGTCCTATGTCTCTATAGTGTGTAATAGATGTGTATTATGATCATGTACAGTTGTCAGGACATGTTGGGGTTGTAGTGTCCTATGTCTGTATAGAGTGTAATAGATGTGTATTATAGTCATGTCATATTGGGGGTGTAGTGTCCTATGTCTGTATACAGTGCAATAAATGTGTATTATGATCATGTACAGTGGTCAAGTCATGTTGGGGGTGTAGTGTCCTATGTCGGTATACAGTGTAACAGATGTGTATTATGATCGTGTACAGTAGTCAGGTCATGTTGGGGGTGTAGTGTCCTATGTCTGTATACAGTGTAACAGATGTGTATTATGATCGTGTACAGTGGTCAGGTCATGTTGGGGGTGTAGTGTCCTATGTCTGTATACAGTGTAATAGATGTGTATTAAGATCATGTACAGTAGTCAGGTCATGTTGGGGGTGTAGTGTCCTATGTCGGTATACAGTGTAATAGATGTGTATTATGATCATGTACAGTAGTCAGGTCATGTTGGGGTGTAGTGTCCTATGTCTGTGTACAGTGTAATAGATGTGTATTATGATCATGTACAGTGGTCAGGTCATGTTGGGGGTGTAGTGTCCTATGTCTGTATACAGTGTAATAGATGTGTATTATGATCATGTGCAGTGGTCAGGTCATGTTGGGGGTGTAGTGTCCTATGTCTGTATACAGTGTAATAGATGTGTAATATGATCATGTACAGTGGTCAGGACATGTTGGGGGTGTAGTGTCCTAAGTCTGTATAGAGTGTAATAGATGTGTATTATAGTCATGTCATATTGGGGGTGTAGTGTCCTATGTCTGTATACAGTGTAATAAATGTGTATTATGATCATGTACAGTGGTCAGGTCATGTTGGGGGTGTAGTGTCCTATATCGGTATACAGTGTAACAGATGTGTATTATGATCATGTACAGTGGTTAGATCATGTTGGGGGTGTAGTGTTCTATGTCGGTATACAGTGTAACAGATGTGTATTATGATCATGTACAGTGGTCAGGTCATGTTGGGGGTGTAGTGTCCTATGTCTGTATACAGTGTAACAGATGTGTATTATGATCATGTACAGTGGTCAGGTCATGTTGGGGGTGTAGTGTCCTATGTCTGTATACAGTGTAACAGATGTGTATTATGATCATGTACAGTGGTCAGGTCATGTTGGGGGTGTAGTGTCTTATGTCTGTATACAGTGTAATAGATGTGTAATATGATCATGTTCAGTGGTCAGGACATGTTGGGGGTGTAGTGTCCTATGTCTGTATAGAGTGTAATAGATGTGTATTATGATCATGTACAGTAGTCAGGTGATGTTGGGGGTGTAGTGTCCTATGTCTGTATACAGTGTAATAGATGTGTATTATGATCATGTACAGTAGTCAGGTGATGTTGGGGGTGTAGTGTCCTATGTCTTTATACAGTGTAATAGATGTGTATTATGATCATGTACAGTGGTCAGGTCATGTTGGGGTGTAGTGTCCTATGTCTGTATAGAGTGTAATAGATGTGTATTATGATCAGTACAGTGGTCAGGTCATCTTGGGGGTGTAGTGTCTCTATGTCTGTATACAGTGTAATAGATGTGTATTATGGTCATGTACAGTGGTCAGGGCATGTTGGGGGTGTAGTGTCCTATGTCTGAATATAGTTTAATATAATTGTATTATGATCATGTACAGTGGTCAGGTCATGTTGGGAGTGTAGTGTCATATGTCTGTATAGTGTGTAACAGAATTGTATTATGATCATTTCCGGTGGTCAGGACATGTTGGGGGCGTAGTGTCCTATGTCTGTATACAGTGTAATAGATGTGTATTATGATCATGTACAGTGGTCAGGTCATGTTGGGGGTGTAGTGTCCTATGTCTGTATAGAGTGTAATAGATGTGTATTATGATCATGTACAGTAGTCAGGTCATGTTGGGGGTGTAGTGTCCTATGTCTGTATACAGTGTAATAGATGTGTATTATGATCATGTACAGTGGTCAGGTCATGTTGGGGGTGTAGTGTCCTATGTCTGTATACAGTGTAATAGATGTGTATTATGATCATGTACAGTAGTCAGGTCATGTTGGGGGTGTAGTGTTCTATGTCTGTATACAGTGTAATAGATGTGTATTATGATCATGTACAGTGGTCAGGACATGTTGGGGGCGTAGTGTCCTTTGTCTCTATAGTGTGTAATAGATGTGTATTATGATCATGTACAGTGGTCAGGTGATGTTGGGGGTGTAGTGTCCTATGTCTGTATACAGTGTAATAGATGTGTATTATGGTCATGTAAAGTGGTCAGGTCATGTTGGGGGTGTAGTGTCCTATGTCAGTATAGAGTGTAATAGATGTGTATTATGATCATGTACAGTGGTCAGGACATGTTGGGGGCGTAGTGTCCTATGTCTGTATACAGTGTAATAGATGTGTATTATGATCATGTACAGTGGTCAGGTCATGTTGGGGTGTAGTGTCCTATGTCTGTATACAGTGTAATAGATGTGTATTATGGTCATGTAAAGTGGGCAGGTCATGTTGGGGGTGTAGTGTCCTATGTCTGTATACAGCGTAATAGATGTGTATTATGGTCATGTACAGTGGTCAGGACATGTTGGGGGTGTAGTGTCCTATGTCTGTATACAGCGTAATAGATGTGTATTATGATCATGTACAGTGGTCAGGTGATGTTGGGGGTGTAGTGTCCTATGTCTGTATACAGTGTAATAGATGTGTATTGTGGTCAGGTCATGTTGGGGGTGTAGTGTCCTATGTCAATATAGAGTGTAATAGATGTGTATTATGATCATGTACAGTGGTCAGGACATGTTGGGGGCGTAGTGTCCTATGTCTGTATACAGTGTAATAGATGTGTATTATGATCATGTACAGTGGTCAGGTCATGTTGGGGGTGTAGTGTCCTATGTCTGTATAGAGTGTAATAGATGTGTATTATAGTCATGTCATATTCGGGGTGTAGTGTCCTATGTCTGTATACAGTGTAATAAATGTGTATTATGATCATGTACAGTGGTCAGGTCATGTTTGGGGTGTAGTGTCCTATGTCTGTATAGAGTGTAATAGATGTGTATTATGATCATGTACAGTAGTCAGGTCATGTTGGGGGTGTAGTGTCCTATGTCTGTATACAGTGTAATAAATGTGTATTATTATGATCATGTACAGTGGTCAGGTCATGTTGGGAGTGTAGTGTCCTATGTCTGTATACAGTGTAATAAATGTGTATTATGATCATGTATAGTGGTCAGGTCATGTTGGGGGTGTAGTGTCCTATGTCTGTATACAGTGTAATAGATGTGTAATATGATCATGTACAGTGGTCAGGACATGTTGGGGGTGTAGTGTCCTATGTCTGTATAGAGTGTAATAGATGTGTATTATAGTCATGTCATATTGGGGGTGTAGTGTCCTATGTCTGTATACAGTGTAATAAATGTGTATTATGATCATGTACAGTGGTCAAGTCATGTTGGGGGTGTAGTGTCCTATGTCGGTATACAGTGTAACAGATGTGTATTATGATCATGTACAGTAGTCAGGTCATGTTGGGGGTGTAGTGTCCTATGTCTGTATATAGCGTGATAGATGTGTATTATGGTCATCTACAGTGGTCAGGACATGTTGGGGGTGTAGTGTCCTATGTCTGTATACAGCATAATAGATGTGTATTATGATCATGTACAGTGGTCAGGTCATGTTGGGGGTGTAGTGTCCTATGTCTGTATAGAGTGTAATAGATGTGTATTATAGTCATGTCATATTGGGGGTGTAGTGTCCTATGTCTGTATAGAGTGTAATAGAAGTGTATTATGATCATGTACAGTGGTCAGGTGATGTTGGGGGTGTAGTGTCCTATGTCTGTATACAGTGTAATAGATGTGTATTATGATCATGTACAGTGGTCAGGTCATGTTGGGGGTGTAGTGTCCTATGTCTGTATACAGTGTAATAGATGTGTATTATGATCATGTACAGTGGTCAGGTCATGTTGGGGGTGTAGTGTCCTATGTCGGTATACAGTGTAATAGATGTGTATTATGATCATGTACAGTGGTCAGGTCATGTTGGGGGTGTAGTGTCCTATGTCGGTATACAGTGTAATAGATGTGTATTATGATCATGTACAGTGGTCAGGTCATGTTGGGGGTGTAGTGTCCTATGTCTGTATACAGTGTAATAGATGTGTATTATGATCATGTACAGTGGTCAGGTCATGTTGGGGGTGTAGTGTCCTATGTCTGTATACAGTGTAATAGATGTGTATTATGATCATGTACAGTGGTCAGGTCATGTTGGGGGTGTAGTGTCCTATGTCTGTATACAGTGTAATAAATGTGTATTATGATCATGTACAGTGGTCAGGTCATGTTGGGGGTGTAGTGTCCTATGTCTGTATACAGTGTAATAAATGTGTATTATGATCATGTTCAGTGGTCAGGTGATGTTGGGGGTGTAGTGTCCTATGTCTGTATACAGTGTAATAGATGTGTATTATGATCATGTACAGTAGTCAGGTGATGTTGGGGGTGTAGTGTCCTATGTCTTTATACAGTGTAATAGATGTGTATTATGATCATGTACAGTGGTCAGGTCATGTTGGGGTGTAGTGTCCTATGTCTGTATAGAGTGTAATAGATGTGTATTATGATCAGTACAGTGGTCAGGTCATCTTGGGGGTGTAGTGTCTCTTTGTCTGTATACAGTGTAATAGATGTGTATTATGGTCATGTACAGTGGTCAGGTCATGTTGGGGGTGTAGTGTCCTATGTCTGAATATAGTTTAATATAATTGTATTATGATCATGTACAGTGGTCTGGTCATGTTGGGGGTGTAGTGTCATATGTCTGTATAGTGTGTAACAGAATTGTATTATGATCATTTCCGGTGGTCAGGTCATGTTGGGGGTGTAGTGTCTCTATGTCTGTATAGAGTGTACTAGATGTGTATTATGATCATGTACAGTGCTCAGGTCATGTTGGGGGTGTAGTGTCCTATGTCTGTATAGAGTGTAATAGATGTGTATTATAGTCATGTCATTGGGGGTGTAGTGTCCTATGTCTGTATATAGTGTAATAAATGTGTATTATGATCATGTACAGTGGTCAGGTCATGTTTGGGGTGTAGTGTCCTATGTATATATAGAGTGTAATAGATGTGTATTATGATCATGTATAGTGCTCAGGTCATGTTGGGGATGTAGTGTCCTATGTCTGTATAGAGTGTAATAGATGTGTATTATGGTCATGTACAGTGGGCAGGGCATGTTGGGGGTGTATTGTCCTATGTCAGTATAAAGTGTAATAGATGTGTATTATGATCATGTACAGTGGTCAGGTCATGTTGGGGGTGTAGTGTCCTATGTCTGTATATAGTGTAATAGATGTGTATTATGATCATGTACAGTAGTCAGGTCATGTTGGGGGTGTAGTGTCCTATGTCTGTATACAGTGTAATAGATGTGTATTATGATCATGTACAGTGGTCAGGACATGTTGGGGGCGTAGTGTCCTATGTCTCTATAGTGTGTAATAGATGTGTATTATGATCATGTACAGTGGTCAGGTGATGTTGGGGGTGTAGTGTCCTATGTCTGTATACAGTGTAATAGATGTGTATTATGATCATGTACAGTGGTCAGGTCATGTTGGGGGTGTAGTGTCCTATGTCTGTATACAGTATAATAAATGTGTATTATTATGATCATGTACAGTGGTCAGGTCATGTTGGGGGTGTAGTGTCCTATGTCTGTATACAGTGTAATAAATGTGTATCATGATCATGTACAGTGGTCAGGACATGTTGGGGGTGTAGTGTCCTATGTCTGTATAGAGTGTAATAGATGTGTATTATAGTCATGTCATGTTGGGGGTGTAGTGTCCTATGTCTGTATACAGTGTAATAAATGTGTATTATTATGATCATGTACAGTGGTCAGGTCATATTGGGGGTGTAGTGTCCTATGTCTGTATAGAGTGTACTAGATGTGTATTATGATCATGTACAGTGCTCAGGTCATGTTGGGGATGTAGTGTCCTATGTCTGTATAGAGTGTAATAGATGTGTATTATGGTCATGTACAGTGGGCAGGGCATGTTGGGGGTGTATTGTCCTATGTCAGTATAGAGTGTAATAGATGTGTATTATGATCATGTACAGTGGTCAGGTCATGTTGGGGGTGTAGTGTCCTATGTCTGTATACAGTATAATAAATGTGTATTATTATGATCATTTACAGTGGTCAGTTCATGTTGGGGGTGTAGTGTCCTATGTCTGTAAACAGTGTAATAAATGTGTATCAATATCATGTACAGTGGTCAGGACATGTTGGGGGTGTAGTGTCCTATGTCTGTATAGAGTGTAATAGATGTGTATTATAGTCATGTCATATTGGGGGTGTAGTGTCCTATGTCGGTATAGAGTGTAATAAATGTGTATTATGATCATGTACAGTGGTCAGGTCATGTTGGGGGTGTAGTGTCCTATGTCGGTATAGAGTGTAATAAATGTGTATTATGATCATGTACAGTGGTCAGGTCATGTTGGGGGTGTAGTGTCCTATGTCTGTATACAGTGTAATAGATGTGTATTATGATCATGTACAGTGGTCAGGTCATGTTGGGGGTGTAGTGTCCTATGTCTGTATACAGTGTAATAGATGTGTATTATGATCATGTACAGTGGTCAGGTCATGATGGGGGTGTAGTGTCCTATGTCTGTATACAGTGTAATAGATGTGTATTATGATCATGTACAGTGGTCAGGTCATGTTGGGGGTGTAGTGTCCTATGTCGGTATACAGTGTAATAGATGTGTATTATGATCATGTACAGTGGTCAGGTCATGTTGGGGGTGTAGTGTCCTATGTCGGTATACAGTGTAATAGATGTGTATTATGATCATGTACAGTGGTCAGGTCATGTTGGGGGTGTAGTGTCCTATGTCTGTATACAGTGTAATAGATGTGTATTATGATCATGTACAGTGGTCAGGTCATGTTGGGGGTGTAGTGTCCTATGTCTGTATACAGTGTAATAGATGTGTAATATGATCATGTACAGTGGTCAGGACATGTTGGGGGTGTAGTGTCCTATGTCTGTATACAGTGTAACAGATCTGTATTATGATCATGTACAGTGGTCAGGTCATGTTGGGGGTGTAGTGTCCTATGTCGGTATACAGTGTAACAGATGTGTATTATGATCATGTACAGTGGTCAGGTCATGTTGGGGGTGTAGTGTCCTATGTCGGTATACAGTGTAATAGATGTGTATTATGATCATGTACAGTGGTCAGGTCATGTTGGGGGTGTAGTGTCCTATGTCGGTATACAGTGTAATAGATGTGTATTATGATCATGTACAGTGGTCAGGTCATGTTGGGGGTGTAGTGTCCTATGTCTGTATACAGTGTAATAAATGTGTATTATGATCATGTACAGTGGTCAGGTCATGTTGGGGGTGTAGTGTCCTATGTCTGTATACAGTGTAATAGATGTGTAATATGATCATGTACAGTGGTCAGGACATGTTGGGGGTGTAGTGTCCTATGTCTGTATAGAGTGCAATAGATGTGTATTATAGTCATGTCATATTGGGGGTGTAGTGTCCTATGTCTATATACAGTGTAATAGATGTGTATTATGATCATGTACAGTGGTCAGGTCATGTTGGGGGTGTAGTGTTCTATATCTGTATAGGGTGTAATAGATGGTCATGTTGGGGGTGTAGTGTCCTATGTCTGTATAGGGTGTAATAGATGTGTATTATGATCATGTACAGTGGTCAGGTCATGTTGGGGGTGTAGTGTCTTATGTCTGTATACAGTGTAATAGATGTGTATTATGATCATGTACAGTAGTCAGGTAATGTTGGGGGTGTAGTGCCCTATGTCTGTATAGAGTGTAATAGATGTGTATTATGATCATGTATAGTGGTCAGGTCATGTTGGGGGTGTAGTGCCCTATGTCTGTATAGAGTGTAATAGATGTGTATTATGATCAAGTACAGTGGTCAGGTCATGTTGGGGGTGTAGTGTCCTATGTCTGTATAGGGTGTAATAGATGTATATTATGATCATGTACAGTGGTCAGGTCATGTTGGGGGTGTAGTGCCCTATGTCTGTATAGGGTGTAATAGATGTGTATTATGATCATGTACAGTGGTCAGGTCATGTTGGGGGTGTAGTGCCCTATGTCTGTATAGAGTGTAATAGATGTGTATTATGATCATGTACAGTAGTCAGGTCATGTTGGTGGTGTAGTGTCCTATGTCTAATAGATTTGTTTTGTAATCACTTATGTTCATTTCTATGGAAATAGCCATATAATATACAAAGTACACAAAGCCGCAAATAGAGAGAAGGGAGAGAAATCCTAGAGGGGAATAATAACCAGCCCTAACCACCAGAAGGTGGACGTGGTAAATCATATATATATATGGCCATGATTTTTATTTTAAGCATGCATGCACTTTTCATTAACAAGTATTAAGGAGTAATTTTTTTATTGTTTGCAATAACTCCATGCTTGTGAGGGACTTTATTTGGTCTGAAAAGACTGTGTTTTAAACTGAATGTGGAGATCTGTGCGGACTAACGGCATGATTCAGACCCTCTCGCAAGCGGGTCGATGGTCGGATAGTGCGCACGCACGAGCCCCAAAGCAAGTGAGAACTTCACTCGCTCAGGGCTCGCAGCAAAAGGGGCGACTGTTGATGTTGATCGACAGCTCGCCCCATTTTGTAGGCGAGTCGGGGGGGTGGCTGCGAAAATGGAGACGTTCACGAAGGAACGCATGCCATTTGTGGGCGGCCCTACTGACATCACACGTGATGTCAGTAGTGAACTTCCTGCTCTGTTAGAGCAGGAAGTTCACTGGGGCTTGCAGTTGACGAGACCCTACCACAAGAGTCTCGTTGCAAGCCCGATGGTCACGATAATCGTGACCATCACCAGGCCGCCTGTACCGTCTCGTACCAAAGGGGGCATGCTGTCGATGTTGAGTGAACGCCTACCATCTAGTGCCGGCCCCACTGACATCACAAGTGTCATGAGGCCGCTCTAAAAAAACAGAGGGCCGGCCCTGATTCAGAGCGAGCAGGCCACTGTCTTTTTGTTACAATTAGGGATGTGCGCCGGACCATTTTTGCCGGATTTGGATTTGGATTTGGTTCTAATTCGTTGTCCGGCTTTGGATTTGGATTTGCCAAACTGCGGTGACTGGCTTTGGATTTGGATTTGGATTTTTTTACAAAAATTTACAAAAAAAGCTAAAATCACATAAATTGGTCTTTTTTTTCTTCCTAGAGTATTATTAACCTCAATAACATTAATTTCCAGTCAATTTAGACCATATCACAGCTTATAATATTGTTTTCAACATTATTGGCCAAAGGTTGCAGTGAGCTGACTGGTTACTAAGCGACAAAGCAGCGGCACAACGACACAGACACCACAGTATAAAGCACATCTATGACACATTGCCACACAGCAGTGGCAGAAATGAAAAGTAGTGCACCCACCCAGTGGGGTACGGCCAGCAGAGTCACAGTACTTGTTTACAAAGTGGGCTACGGCCCTAGGAGTCACAGTGCACAATCTTATTAGCATTACACCGCACATAGGGCCTGATTCACATTACACCATAAAGTAGTGTCTCTTATTTATGTTACGACACACAGTAGTGCCCCTTTTACACAATGCCCACAGTAGTGACCCTTTTACACAATGCCCACAGTAGCGGTGTCCCTTACACAATGTCCCCCAGCAGTGGTGCCCCCTATGCAGTCCCCTTAGTAGTAGGGTCCACTATGCAGTGCCCCCAGTAGAATGCCCCCCAGTAGTATGCCCCCCATTAGCATGCCACCCAGCAGTATGCCCCCATTAGCAGGCCCCCCCAGTAGTATGCCCCCCATTAGCATTCCACCCAGTAGTATGCCCCCCCAGTAGTATGGCCCCCCAGTAGTAGGCTGCCCCAGTAGCAGGCCCCCCCAGTAGTAGGCTGCCCCAGTAGTAGCCCCCCCTGTAGTATGGGCCCCCCCTGTAGTATGGCCCCCCCTGTAGTAGGCTGCCCCAGTTGCAGCCCCCCCCCAGTAGTAGTAAGCCCCCCCAGTAGTATGGCCCCCCCAGTAGCAGGCCCCTCAGTAGTATGGCCCCCCCAGTAGCAGACCCCCCCCCAGTAGTATAGCCCACCCCAGTAGCAGGCCCCTCTGTAGTATGGCCCCCCCAGTAGTATAGCCCCCCCAGTAGCAGACCCCCCCAGTAGTGCAGACCCCCCCAGTAGTATAGCAGGCCCCTCTGTAGTATGGCCCCCCAGTAGTGCAGATCCCCCCCAGTAGTATGGCCCCCCCAGTAGCAGACCCCCCCAGTAGTATAGCCCCCCCAGTAGCAAGCCTCTCTGTAGTATGGCCCCCCCAGTAGTATAGCCCCCCCCAGTAGCAGACCCCCCCCCCCAGTAGTGCAGACCCCCCCCAGTAGTATAGCCCCCCCAGTAGCAGGCCCCTCTGTAGTATGGCCCCCCCAGTAGCAGACCCCCCCAGTAGTGCAGACCCCCCTCCAGTAGCGCCCCCGGACCTTTGACAAGTAAAAAAATTAAAAAAATAAAACTTACCTGATTCCCCGCTCCCGCGCCGTCCGCTCTGTCACACGCTGAGGAGGGAGCCGGAAGACGGAGCTCATGTGTGAGCTCCAGCCGGCTCCCTCCATGCAGCAGCCAATGAGAGTCTGTGTGACTCTCATTGGCTGCTGTAACACACACACAGCTGCCGCTGGCGGCTGTGTGTCTGTGTCTGTGTAGGGCAGAGCGCTATCACTGCGCTCTGCCCTACACGCGAGGAGACCTGATGTCGGATTCTCTAGTGAGAATCCGACATCAGGCGGCCGCCGTTCGGCCCCGAACGGGGATCCGAGTCAGGCGGTGAACACCCGAACAGGGTTCGGGTGGACTCGGATCCCCAATGTTCGGAGCGGTTCGGATTCCACAGAATCCGAACCGCTCATCTCTAGTTACAATAAATGTGTTTACAGTTTTTAGACTGTAAGCTCTCACAAGCAGGGTCCTCTTCCCCCACGTGCTGTTCCTCCCCTCACTTATACCATCATCTCCTTCCCACTGCCAAAACAGCACCAAATCTTTGGGTTTGACTGCTCCTCTGCTCACTTAGGTATTAATGTGATCTCCTAAAAAAAAAAACACAGCTGTGATGAATACTTATAGAAAAATAGCATATTAAGGGTTCTACATCCATAAGGATTTTTGTGGTTGAAAATACTCAGGTGTTATTTTTTAAATGAAGGTATAGTATAAAACAGAAAACTATTTTTAGGAGTAATCATTCTGATTTTTTTTTTTATTAACGGTGAATTTATGCTTGTTTGAATTCCTTTGGCTTAGTAATGTTTGCTAAATAGCTGGTATCATTCTTTCATTTAAGAAAGCATTAATAAACGTATTTTTTTTCTATATATAAGAACTGTGTGTTAGCGCTTTCTATTATTGTCTTTTTTTGGTAGTTTCTATTCACGGGGATTAAGTAAATCCCTATTTTTGAAAGCAGCAGACTGTTCAGTTCCATAGTCTTATTGGCGCTGATCAAATACATATTTTTCTTTGCCATTTCCTTTCTAAGAGCCTGATGTTCGGGAATCTGCACATGCGCTGTACGGGTCTGCCAGGCCGCACGTAAACTGGCAGCAGACTCAGTGATTGACAGTCTGCTGCCGTTTGGGGGTGAGGAGGGGGGGCGACAGCCTCCATTACCCAAAAAAGAGGCGTGTCGCCGATGTTGTTAGAGGCCGGGATCTCCGTCGGCTGACGGAGATTTTCTGGCCTCTTCCTCTAAACTGCGGTGGCCGGCTGCATGACCCCATGGGTCACCTTAGCCAGGCGATGTTACGCAATTTATCCGATGCTGCGTTGGACAACGCAACTCAGATATGTAATGCACATGAGGCGTGATGCCTCCTGCTGCATTACCATAATTGCAAGAATCACAATTGCAACTGCCTGGGTGCATACATTATATATCTATAGCATGCATGTATACATCATATATCTATAGCCTGCGTGTATACATTATATATCTATAGCCTGCATGCATACATCATATATCTATAGCCTGCGTGTTTACATCATATATCTATAGCCTGCGTGCATCCATCATATATCTATAGCCTGCGTGTTTACATCATATATATATAGCCTGCATGTATACATCATATATCTATAGCCTGCGTGCATCCATCATATATCTATAGCCTGCGTGTTTACATCATATATATATAGCCTGCATGTATACATCATATATCTATAGCCTGTGTGTATACATTATATATTTATAGCCTGCTTGTATACATCATATATCTATAGCCTGCATGCATCCATCATATATCTATAGCCTGCGTGCATACATCATATATCTATAGCCTGCGGGCATACATCATATATCTATAGCCTGCGGGCATACATCATATATCTATAGCCTGCAGGCATCCATCATATATCTATAGCCTGCGTGCATACATCTTATATCTATAGCCTGCGTGCATACATCATATCTATAGCCTGCGTGCATACATCATATATCTATAGCCTGCGTGCATACATTATATATCTATAGCCTGTATGCAGCTTTGCAATTGCGATCCTTGCCGAATCAGGCCCAAAGTGTCTAGTCCAGTGGTTCCCAAACATTTTTGAATCATGGCGCCCTAGAGTATCAGCATTGTTTTCACTGCACCCCTAAGCCAAAAGTATGTTATTGAGAAATTCAGAAATTTTTTTTAGCAAAGTGAAGTAAATTGTGCTGACCTGTCATCCTTAGGGTCAGTTACAGTATGTGGTGGTGGACAGGTTTGCGCTTCTGTTTGTCCACATATTTACATTACATTGACTAGAAATAATTTGATTTGTTGCTGGACCACCAACCTGAGGCTCCCCCTGCAAGTGTCCCGAGGCACCCCAGCGTGCCATGGCGCACAGTTTGGAAACACTGGTCTAGTCAATTGATAAACACTTCAAACTTGGCTTAATATATTCAGAGAATCTTTCGCTGAATGAAATGACGTTTCCCTGGCATACACTGTCTGTGGGTTTGTTAATTTCATTTTGTTATTTGCTTGACATTATATACAAATATTGTTACACTCATCGTCTTTTGTGGGAGTTTGGAATCAGTGAAACTGTTAATTGTTTTTCACTCCAGAGCTAGGCTAGGGAAAACAGCTGGGAATTGATATATTTATTCTAGGTTATTAAAGATATATTTGTCCATGTTGGGGAAGGAAAGTACAATACAAGAGTAGCGGTCAGGTCAGTGGCGGAGATAGCAGCTGATCAGAAGTGCGCCCCCAGGTGGGAGGAGAGGTTTTTACAGAATGTAAGTTATTTATACAGCAAGAAGTTATCTGTTAGTGTAATGGTGCATACACACGATCAGATTTTTCCTTCAGATATGAACGATAACGATTTAAAAATCGTTCAGTCGTTCATATCTGATGGAAAATCGTTCATATCTGACATGCCTGAACGATGGACGATCAACGATGCGCGTTCCCGTTTGTCAGATAACGATATCTGACATCTGATGGGTTTGCAGTCAGACTTGGACGATTCCATTCATTTTAATGTAGTCAAAAATCGTTCAATCGTTCAAATCGTTCAAATCGTTCAAAACTTTGGTAAAATCGTTCAAATCGTTCAGATCGTTTAATCGTTCAATCGTTCATCTGACAAGTCTGACAAATCTGACCGTGTGTACGCTCCATTAGTGTTCCATCTGATTATACATTCCAAGGCAATTCCCAGTAGCCCAACTTTCATCGTCTCATTGACTCTCTGGGATGATATAAGGGGTACATTTACTAAAAGGTTTCATGAACTAAATCATACATTTACTAACACTTCAAATCGATATACTGTATTTAGATCCTGAAACATACCATCGTTGTTGATCGATTTTAACTGATCTTTAATTGATTGAAATTGACCTGTATTAAATATACCTCCTAGGGCAGTGTTGGCTAACCTTGACACTCCAGCTGTTGTGGAACTATATATCCCAGCATGCCCTGCCACAGTTTTAGCATGCCCTAATAGCAAAACTGTAGCAGTGCATGCTGGGTTATGTAGTTCCATAGAAAAAAAGGGGGAAAGAAGAAAGTACTCCTCTTTTGTGGGGCACACCTCTTATGTTAATATTTAACTTTTATTGTATTCCATTTAAAAGTATATAATATAATCACAGTATTGTGAAAGCATACAAGTTCAGTAAACAAAATATCATTTGGTGAGATAGTGTTGGCATTCAATATATGTATTATTGATATCTCACATTGAATATAATCAAAACACCTCAAAAAAACATAAGACAAAAATGTATTAATTAAATAAAACAAAAATTATAATGCCTAGAAACATAATTATTAACTCATATATATATTAAAGATATTGAATATTGACGAATTGACTATATTTAGACGTTAGGACAAATATCCTCCAGTGATGTACCAGAGAAATGAGATATAGTAAATTGACAATGAGATATGATTTCTGTCCAAAGAAAGATGTTATAACAATTAGTAAATCTAAACTTGGTC
Organism: Taudactylus pleione; assembly: GCA_031769625.1. NCBI lineage: Eukaryota > Metazoa > Chordata > Amphibia > Anura > Myobatrachidae > Taudactylus > Taudactylus pleione. The sequence continues at coordinate 6,029,600 of JAUIMM010000532.1, read as the reverse complement.
TATTGAGTGAAATCTGTCAATTTTTGATATACACGTCCTCAACTGTATAAGGGACATGAAAAGGCATATATCAAATAGGAAAAACAGTACTTATTTGAAAAAAGAAAAAACATGTTGGTAGGTGATTTATATATGCCAAAAAAAAGGGGGCATATATCGGCGAACATATAGGTGTAAATAGGAAAATATATAAGTGAAAAAAACACACAATTTAAAAATTAGCACCTTGAACCAGACCTGTTGTCCTAAATTCATTCATTGGGTGAGGCGTCCCTCGTTAGACTGGGAGATTGGTTTTTCAGGTAAGTATTGCTGTAATAATGTGTCTAATACAGAGTGAAAAGCAGTATCCGTGCATTTAGATACACTAGGATCTGCTTTCTCCAGTCTTATGAAAATATCAGACTGGAGATGAGAGTCCCTGTGCAATGGCACAGTTAAGAAACATGAGACTGCTTCTGCTGCTAGCTCTGGTTCACAGCTTTGCCCTGTTGCTAAGCATTGCAGGGTATTAGCATGGATCCTAAGCTAGTGAGAGAGCAGTGAAAATAGGAACAAAGTACCTGATAGTTGTATGTTATAAGTCCCAGTGGACACAGGTCTGGTGGTGCGGGGGTCCTCTGTGCGCACAGAGGTACCCGTGGAGCAGTGCCTGACGCGCGTTTCGCCGGGGGCTTTCTCACAGGAAGCTCACAATGCATTCATTATGGCTGGGTTTAATACTCATAGCCAGCATTTCATTGGTCCGGTTGGTTTGATTGATTGGTAAACTCCCAATCCGTTTGTTGGTGGGAGGTTCTTCCATTAGCTTGTGATCGTCTGTTCTCTATGTCATATTCATCATGCGACTGACTAGGCCTGTGGCCTCATGGGAGATGTAGTTTTTATCTAACTCCATTGTCAGTCTAGTATACGCATTTGTGTGTATAGTCTATTGCCACATAAAGCGTTTCTGTTTTTATCCTGTCTGTTATTGTTCATGCTTGAGCTGTCAGAGATTTATAGTGGTAATCTTAAAGACTATATATGTATATGGGTGTGTAGTCTATTTTCTATGTGGTCCCGGTCATGTGACTGTGTAGCTGCTTGGGAAATGTAGTTTTAGTTTAACAATACTCTTTCTATCTATGTTGCGCAAACCATACAGTCGTCTATTGCTACATAGGAAAGAGCCTAACTTTTTTAACCCTACATGATACTGGTCATCTGTTCACTTTCATGATCAAAGGAGTTCAATGACATGCAGCTGTCTGTCACATATGACAAGTAGTTCTGTCAGGCTGACTTGGTGAAAGTATAGCACAGCAATTCGTAGCTGCATAAGGAGCGTGATTAACATCAAATTACTCCCTAAGCTATGCCGATCATGTAGTATATGTTGACATTATCCCTCATAAAGATTATATGTAGCTCTCAGTCATATGACCGTTTTTTGCATAAGAAAACTTCAATCTCCATATATCCAATTCTATCTACCATATACACCATGTGACCCTTCATTGCCTCATGGGAAATGTAGTTTTTTTTGCAAATGTATTTTTGGCATGATGTTTAATCATGATTTAGTATGTTTGGTTTATCTTGTCCTGATTTCAATGACTGATATTAAAAATGAATAATAAGTGAAGGTGGGAAGGAAATGAGAATCTACAGCATAGTTTGTTGTATTAACATCTTCCCCTTGTGAATCGGTGATGATGATTACATGAGTACAGAAAAATGGGGAACTGGAAAAGTATATACCCTATCATTACAATGTATATATGTGTACCTCTATGTGTGTCCACACATGCAGACGTCCATGTACACAGGTATGCATACCGGCACATATAGGACTCTGTCCAAGAGGCTATTCAATGTACAAATAATTAATTAAGTGTTTTTAATGCTATACCCATTATGACTAAAGAATTACATATAAAAAAGGAAATATATATGACAGATAATGTATATAGATATTTAGCAGGTGCCATGTGAGAAGTGATTTTCTTTGCAGATGATGAAATGAGTGATTAATCAATGGCTCTAACAGAATAAAGTGTAGATTTAATATATAGTGTATAATGAGTGATAAGGTGTGAGTGGTTTTACATAAAAAAAATAAAAAATAAAGTACCTGATAGTTGTATGTTATAAGTCCCAGTGGACTTATTGATACACTGGGTCAACTCAGATTCAGACACATCAGCACGAGACTAAGCGGTATAACCAACCACACAAAACCCCTCTATAGAATATATTAACAAAAGACGATACAAATATTCTGTTCCTGTTCTATTAACCACAATAGCACATATGGCTACCTTTAGTCTAAAAAATGAGTTGTTAACAAAACGTCATACTAATGAAGAATTAGACAATATTTTCTCAGACAAAATTCCAGAGGGCACACCCAATATAAACTGGGAACAAGACTTTGACACATTAAAACAAGTACTCTATAAAAGAACCAGAGCACACTGGGACTTGCTGACTATAGAAAATTACATCAAACAAAAAATTAGTCCCAGAGGCTTAAGACCAAGGGTTTTCCCAGCCTTCCAACTAGCAAGCCTCAATTTGCAAAGTGAATGGGAAACAATTTTACTCAAATGTTCGCAAGATCTAATGACAGTGCTCACCAAACATAACCTTCTAACATTGGAGGAATGTGATAAAGAGGAGGAAGCCCAAAGGAAAAAATTAGAATCCTGGGAAAAGGATCAAGACTTTCAAAAGTGCTTTGAAAAATTAAAACAGAATTACATGAATATGAGCAAACTATTATAGATCGCAAGAAACAAAAATTCACACGAGATAAAAGAGATTTTGCCAGTGGAAAGATCTTTAAATGGCATCGTAAAACGAATAAGGAACAGACTAAACCATACAACTACCAATACACCTCATCAGATGCGGAATCCTCCGGAACAGAGGACATAATAGAATCAACTTCCAGAGGAACAGGGTATCTCTCCTCCTCTTTTTTAGGGAGTCCCCCAGGAGCAAGAGGGAGGTATCGAATGCCCAGAGGAAACACACGAGGAGGGGGAAGAAGAGAAAGAGAAGAGAGATTATGGGAGGCTCCACAACCACAACGTCAATCCCAACGGACCAGCAGGAGAAAATAAACATGACAAACAACCTGCAGATTATTAACCTCTCCAATATAGTACTCTCCAAGGATCATATCAATGTGTTAACAAAAGGGCTAACATTCTCTCCTACTAATACATTCAATCGCTTCGAGTGGGAAAAAGACCTTAATCTGTTTGGAAGAAAATTGCTCCTCACCAAATTCTTCTCTAATACATCAAAAGAAGCCAACTACAAACAACTAAATAATGACAATGCACAGGAGGTCACAAATAGTGTGGAATCCCCAAATTATCCCTCTGAACCACTGTTAATGGATAGATGGCTATCCAAAGACATCAACAAAAGGGAGGAGAATTTAGAATTAACTACAGCACTCACGATGGAAGAACAAGAAGCCCTGGAAATGTTAGAAGAACTTTGTGAGGATTCCCAAGAATATGATGACTCAATAAGAAAATCCAGACCTCTCTGCAAACGTAAGTCATCTTTCTATCCCCAAGAAAATATTTGCCCGGAGGTCAGAATATTTATGAACCTTGTGTCCAGAGACTTGGACGAATTGATCAGTAGAAACAAGGGAAAATACAGACAATCCAGTCACCAGAATCTAAGTAAGAAAGATCAAAAAGCTTTAAAAGAAATTCAAGAATGGCCAGATGTCATCATAAAGCCATCAGACAAGGGTGGAAATGTAGTCATTTGGCCTCTAGAATTATATCTAAAGGAGGCATACAGACAACTTGGGGACAAACATTGTTACCATCAGATCATTTTCAACCCAACAGACAACTTTATGATCTTATATAATAGGATCATTAATCAAGCAAAAGCAGAGGGTATTATCAACAAACATGAGTATGAGTTTCTCCAAGTGTTACATCCCAAAATACCGACCTTTTATCTTGTACCTAAGGTACATAAAAATCAAATAGAACCTCCAGGAAGGCCAATAGTGTCGGGTATAGGGGGGCTTCTGGAACAAGCCAGTAAATTTGTAGACACACATTTAAGGCACCATGTGACTAACCTACCCTCCTATGTCCAAGACACATCAGATGTCCAGAGAAAAATCAATGATTTAAAACTTGACGATAATGCCATGCTAGCTAGTGTAGATGTAGAATCTCTCTACACCAGCATAAAACATGAACAAGGAATGGAAGCCATTAAATTCTATTTAGACATGGAGGGAAGGTCAGAATTCCAAGACTTTATCTTGGAACTTCTCAACTTTGTGCTCAATAGAAATTATTTTGTGTTTAATGACAAATTTTACCTCCAAGTTAGAGGAACGGCCATGGGAGCCGCTTGCGCTCCCACATATGCCAACCTTTTTTTGGGCTGGTGGGAGCGCACACATGTCTTCAATGATGAGAATGAAGAATATACCATGCTGGCCCCCCTATGGATCCGCTATATTGATGACATTCTAATAATATGGAATGGAACCACAGGCAAATTTCAGGAGTTTATGGAGAAACTTAACAACAATCATCTAAATCTTAAGTTCACCTATGAGATTGATGCCAAAACCATCACCTTCTTGGATCTAAGAATAAGTGTGGATGATCAGAGAAATATAACATCGGATCTCCACAGAAAACCTACAGCCACTAACAGTCTCCTTCATCAAGAAAGTCATCACTTTCCTCCAACTATCCAGAACATCCCTAAAGGGGAATTCCTTAGGTTACGGAGGAACTGTTCTGACAATGTCACATATAGAACTCAATGTGAAGATTTAACAATCCGGTTACAACAAAGAGGTTACAGCAAGAGGTGCATCAAGAAAGCCAGGCATACCATATCAAGAATGAATAGGGATGGATTGATCTTTCCCCAAAATCAACAAAAGGAGGATAATAAACAGGAAAAGATACGGTTCATTGGGAACTTTTGTAATGAATGGAAAGAAATAAAATCCATACTCCAAGAACATTGGCACATCCTACTTTTGGACATAGATTTGCAAAAACAACTAAATTCCAAAGTGGACATGAGCTGGAGAAGAGCCCGCAATTTGAAGGATATGATTGTACACAGCCATTACTCTACAAAAAACAGGAAGAATCCAACAATAAGTGGATCTTTTCCATGCGGCCATTGCAAAGCATGTGCCAACATGAAGAAATGCATGATGATAACAGATCGTTTTGGCAAAAAACATTCAATTCGACAATTTATTAATTGCAGCACAGTGGGAGTAGTATATTGTCTAGAATGCACATGCCTTAAAAGATATGTGGGCATTACCACACGCCCTATGAAACAACGCATTCTAGAACATATAGGAAACATCAAGCATGCAGCCGAAGATCTGCAAAAAATGAAAAAAATAACCACTGTGGCCAAACACTTTCATCAATATCACAATGGCTCATGGAAGGAACTTCGAGCCTTTGGCTTAGAAAAGGTCCAATTGAACATCAGAGGAGGAGATCTTATGAAAGAGCTCCTCAAAAAAGAATGCGAGTGGACCTTCAAATTGGGCAGCATGAGCCCATATGGTCTCATTGAGATCATAAATTATAGTCCCTTCCTGAACAGATAGACTCATTATGACTACAAAAGAAATAGTTATACCTACCTTAGCATAAAGAAATTATTAGTAAGATATTTTTGATATTTTTCAATAATAATCTTTTTTCCAATTTTATCCACTATAAGTATATAAGGGTATTAAAGGAAGGTCCTTTTATTGCACATTATACACCTTCACTTTTTATATTCATGTTTTGTCACATCCAACAAATTATTTTAACACAATCTCTTTAGGCACATCCAACTTACCCATTATCAACCATAACACTTGATTATAACATCAATCACTGAACACGAGTAATATAACAATATATTGATTTATACCTCACATTTTTTTTTTTTTTTTTAATGTAAAACCATTCACACCTTATCACTCATTATACACTATATATTAAATCTACACTTTATTCTGTTAGAGCCATTGATTAATCACTCATTTCATCATCTGCAAAGAAAATCACTTCTCACATGGCACCTGCTAAATATCTATATACATTATCTGTCATATATATTTCCTTTTTTATATGTAATTCTTTAGTCATAATGGGTATAGCATTAAAAACACTTAATTAATTATTTGTACATTGAATAGCCTCTTGGACAGAGTCCTATATGTGCCGGTATGCATACCTGTGTACATGGACGTCTGCATGTGTGGACACACATAGAGGTACACATATATACATTGTAATGATAGGGTATATACTTTTCCAGTTCCCCATTTTTCTGTACTCATGTAATCATCATCACCGATTCACAAGGGGAAGATGTTAATACAACAAACTATGCTGTAGATTCTCATTTCCTTCCCACCTTCACTTATTATTCATTTTTAATATCAGTCATTGAAATCAGGACAAGATAAACCAAACATACTAAATCATGATTAAACATCATGCCAAAAATACATTTGCAAAAAAAACTACATTTCCCATGAGGCAATGAAGGGTCACATGGTGTATATGGTAGATAGAATTGGATATATGGAGATTGAAGTTTTCTTATGCAAAAAACGGTCATATGACTGAGAGCTACATATAATCTTTATGAGGGATAATGTCAACATATACTACATGATCGGCATAGCTTAGGGAGTAATTTGATGTTAATCACGCTCCTTATGCAGCTACGAATTGCTGTGCTATACTTTCACCAAGTCAGCCTGACAGAACTACTTGTCATATGTGACAGACAGCTGCATGTCATTGAACTCCTTTGATCATGAAAGTGAACAGATGACCAGTATCATGTAGGGTTAAAAAAGTTAGGCTCTTTCCTATGTAGCAATAGACGACTGTATGGTTTGCGCAACATAGATAGAAAGAGTATTGTTAAACTAAAACTACATTTCCCAAGCAGCTACACAGTCACATGACCGGGACCACATAGAAAATAGACTACACACCCATATACATATATAGTCTTTAAGATTACCACTATAAATCTCTGACAGCTCAAGCATGAACAATAACAGACAGGATAAAAACAGAAACGCTTTATGTGGCAATAGACTATACACACAAATGCGTATACTAGACTGACAATGGAGTTAGATAAAAACTACATCTCCCATGAGGCCACAGGCCTAGTCAGTCGCATGATGAATATGACATAGAGAACAGACGATCACAAGCTAATGGAAGAACCTCCCACCAACAAACGGATTGGGAGTTTACCAATCAATCAAACCAACCGGACCAATGAAATGCTGGCTATGAGTATTAAACCCAGCCATAATGAATGCATTGTGAGCTTCCTGTGAGAAAGCCCCCGGCGAAACGCGCGTCAGGCACTGCTCCACGGGTACCTCTGTGCGCACAGAGGACCCCCGCACCACCAGACCTGTGTCCACTGGGACTTATAACATACAACTATCAGGTACTTTGTTCCTATTTTCACTGCTCTCTCACTAGCTTAGGATCCATGCTAATACCCTGCAATGCTTAGCAACAGGGCAAAGCTGTGAACCAGAGCTAGCAGCAGAAGCAGTCTCATGTTTCTTAACTGTGCCATTGCACAGGGACTCTCATCTCCAGTCTGATATTTTCATAAGACTGGAGAAAGCAGATCCTAGTGTATCTAAATGCACGGATACTGCTTTTCACTCTGTATTAGACACATTATTACAGCAATACTTACCTGAAAAACCAATCTCCCAGTCTAACGAGGGACGCCTCACCCAATGAATGAATTTAGGACAACAGGTCTGGTTCAAGGTGCTAATTTTTAAATTGTGTGTTTTTTTCACTTATATATTTTCCTATTTACACCTATATGTTCGCCGATATATGCCCCCTTTTTTTTGGCATATATAAATCACCTACCAACATGTTTTTTCTTTTTTCAAATAAGTACTGTTTTTCCTATTTGATATATGCCTTTTCATGTCCCTTATACAGTTGAGGACGTGTATATCAAAAATTGACAGATTTCACTCAATAGACCAAGTTTAGATTTACTAATTGTTATAACATCTTTCTTTGGACAGAAATCATATCTCATTGTCAATTTACTATATCTCATTTCTCTGGTACATCACTGGAGGATATTTGTCCTAACGTCTAAATATAGTCAATTCGTCAATATTCAATATCTTTAATATATATATGAGTTAATAATTATGTTTCTAGGCATTATAATTTTTGTTTTATTTAATTAATACATTTTTGTCTTATGTTTTTTTGAGGTGTTTTGATTATATTCAATGTGAGATATCAATAATACATATATTGAATGCCAACACTATCTCACCAAATGATATTTTGTTTACTGAACTTGTATGCTTTCACAATACTGTGATTATATTATATACTTTTAAATGGAATACAATAAAAGTTAAATATTAACATAAGAGGTGTGCCCCACAAAAGAGGAGTACTTTCTTCTTTCCCCCTTTTTTTCTATGATTAACAGCTCCTAGGGAGCACCCTCTTTCAGAACATCGGCTATACATCAATTACTTTTTTCAAATAATAATATACCATCTCTCTGTGCGGTGTCTTACCCCTTACCTATTTTCCCTTTTCTCCCCATCTTCCCTGACTTCTCCCTTGTCCCTCAACCGAACATAACTTATGTAGTTCCATAACAGCTGGAGTGTCAAAGTTAGCCAACACTGTCCTAGGGGTATATTTACTAAAGGTCGATTTTAATAGGGGTAAATTTACTAAAGGTCGATTTCAATAGGTGTGGAATGTCAGTATACGGACAAGACCTGGTGATGATTTGGCTGAAGCACCTCTGTTCTTAATTGCTGTATGCTCAATTAGCTTTCTAATTAAACAAGGACAAATGAAATGTTCATTTTAAACAGAATTACTCTGCATTCCTTGTGTTAGACATATACACCACCATATACTATACAGCCACGCACCATAGCAGAGGAAAGACTTAAGCTGGGCATACACTGTCACAACAACAGACGTTTTATCTGGCAAACTGAAACCCATCAGATATTGTGGCCATACCCTGTGAGATATGTCAGTGTATGACCGTGATATGTGGCTCTCTCTTCTGGGGAGGAGACCTTTCCCCATTCCTGTTCTGTGAAGGAACCGGGAAAATGTTGGACAATCAGGCGCATCAGAGCATAGCATACACTGCCACATGGGGCCGACTAATTATCTCATCTATCAGACATGATAGACAATTTCATCCTGTCCGACAGTCTGATAATTACTGCTCGGTCTCAGAGATACTGGGCCAAACGTAATAAGGTGAGAGTTTAGAAAATGTGAGTTTAGCAGTAATCTCTTTCTAAACTTGTCCAATGTAATAGACAGAAAAACACAGTAGTTACACTGCAGGAGCGCTGAAGTGGGTATAATAATGATAAATAAACAGATAAAATAAAAGCAGCTGTATAAAAAGAGGGTAGTCAGTCCTCAAAGGTATTAAACAAAAATAGAGAAAACAACAGCGCTCAACTAGAATAAGTACATTTAATCATTTAAGAAGGCATACAAGATACCAATTTGCATATAATCTAAAATGTGCAAAAAAAAGAGCATAAAAACAGTCCAATCCACCAGTCACATTGGCCTCATATAGATGCTAGGAGGCTTAGATGATAATCCAATAATATTGATCCAATGGTACTGAGCATGTGCAGTTCTAAAAGTCAGTCCAGACTTATAATTACCAAATCCAGTGTCCGCTTAAATTTAGGGGTCCTAAAAAGCAGTGCTGTTAGGCTTCCGCAAGAAATAGTCCCCGGGCAGAGGTTTCGGCAGTCCGTTTGTGTGGCTAGATAGCACGTTGCTTTGACCATGTATCGGCACTCCTGTAGTGGATGGATAATTTGAAGAAGCAGCCAATACTGACGCGTTTCGCTGTGTTGTACCCACAGCTTTTTCAAAGGTCAATGTAATAGAGTCTGAGAACAGAGCAAACTCACATGTTTTTCAGACTGAAAAAGCTCTCACGATTTAGGCTCTCATCCAGATGTTTTCACATTTTGGAAATACAACTCGACCAATGTGATAGTGTGAGAGGTTACTGCTAAACTCTCACATTATCTAAACTCTCACCCTATTACATTTGGCCCAGTATGTTCAATTACCAGCCAACCAGATGATTATCGGTTGACGGGGCCGACGTTTATAAAGTGTTTGCCCACAATGCCCTCTCCGAAATGGGGTTGATTCAGAGGTAGGGGCTATTGCAGTAACAACTGCGTTTTCTGTGTCTTTATTCTAGAGATGTGCCGTTCGGTTCTCCAGAAATCCGAATACCTTGATCCGAGTCGCAGTTCTGCTCTTTTCGCGGTATGTAATTCTGATTTTAAATACGAATTTCGGGTTTTGGATAACATAATTGATTTTAGCTGTTTTTTTAAAAAAAACCTGAGAGGTAGAAGGTGCAGGTGGGCAGCGGAGGGCTTTGGAGTCCGGTCAAAAAAAGGCTCAGGCAGCCAGTGGCCGGGAAGTAAAAGGCGCAGTTGGGCAGCGGAGGTCTTTGGGGACAGGGAGGTAGATGGTGCAGCAGACGGGGGCCAGACGGCTGTGGGCACCGGGAGGGAGAAGGTGCAGATAGGCAGCAGAGCGCTTTGCACTATTCAAATGGCCTCGAGCCAGCCTAGCACCTCTGTCTGGTACCCACCCCAACCCCACCCCCAGTGACCACCCAGAAACACCCAGCATCTCTGTGCAGTAACCATCAGGATGCATGCGCACCGCAGTGTGGCTCAGATGCATGCACAGAGGGAAACCATCGGACACTTGCTCCCAGTGGCTTCCCTACGCCCACCTCTGATCCACCCCAATATGTACAATTTACTGTACTTCTAGCCACTTACACGCTGCTATACATATACAGTGTACTGGTGGAATAGATAGCCGTATATACATATACAGTATACTGGTGGAATAGATAGCGATATATACAGTATACTGGTGGAATAGATAGCGATATATACATATACAGTATAGTATACATGGCTATCTATTCCACCACTATACTGTATATGTATTTATGGCTATCTATTCCAACAGTATACTGAGTAAACTGTTGGAATAGATAGCCATATATACATATACAGTATAGTGGTAGAATAGATAGCCATATATACATATACATAATTGTGTTGGAATAGCCATATATACATATACAGTATACTGGTGGAGTAGATAGCCATACAGTATATACATATACAGTGTACTGGTGGAATAGATAGCCATATATACATATACAGTGTACTGGTGGAATAGATAGCTATATATACATATACAGTATAGTGGTGGAATAGATAGCCGTATATACATATTCAGTGTACTGGTGGAATAGATAGCCATATATACACTAGGGGTGTGCACCGGCCACTTTTCGTGTTTTGGTTTTGGATCTGGATCTTTCTTCGTGTTTTGGATCTGGATTGGTTTTGCCAAAACCACCCTTCCGTGTTTTGGGTTCTGGGTTTTGTGTTTTGGATCTGTATTTTTTTGAAAAAAAGCATATAAACAGCTAAAATCACAGAATTTGTAGGTTTTTCTGCTCCTATGCTATTATTAACCTCAATAACCTTAATTTCCACTCATTTCCAGTCTATTCTGAACACCTCACACCTCACAATAGTGTTTTTATGTCCAAAAGGTTGCACCGAGGTAGCTGGATGACTATGCTAAGCGACACGAGTGGGCGGCACAAACACGTGACCCATCTAGGAGTGATACTGCAGTGGCAGACAGGATGGCAGTTTGAAAAACTAGGCCCCAAACTGTACATAATGCAAAGAAAAAAAAGAGGTGCAAGATGGAATTGTCCTTGGGCCCTCCAACCCACCCTTATGTTGTATAAACAGGACATGCACACTTTAACAAACCAATCATTTCAGCGCCAGGGTCTGCCACACGACTGTGGCTGAAATGATTGGTTCGTTTGGGCCCCCACAAAACAAGCTGGCAATTAATGTGTCCCTGCACAAACTGGCTCTACGGAGGCAAGATGTCATCCTCATCCTCCTCATCCACCGATTCCTCACCCTCTTCAGTGTGTACATCCTCATCCTCACAAAGTATTAACTCGTCCCCACTTGAATCCACCACCACAGGTCCCTCTGTACGTTCTGGAGGCTGGAAAGAGAGACACCACATAGGCTTTAAACCTAGGATCGAGCACGGTGGCCAAAATGTAGTGGTCTGATTTCAACAGATTGACCACCCTGGAATCCTGGCAAAGCGAATGAAGGGCTTCATCCACAAGTCCCACATGCCGAGCGGAATCGCTCCGTCTTAGCTCCTCCTTCACTTTCTCCAGCTGCTTCTGCAAAAGCCTGATGAGGGGAATGACCTGACTCAAGCTGGCAGTGTCTGAACTGACTTCACGTGTGGCAAGTTCGAAGGGCTGGAGAACCTTGCACAACACGGAAATCATTCTCCACTGCGCTTGAGTCAGGTGCATACCCCCTCCTTTGCCTATGTCATAGGTGGATGTATAGGCTTGTATGGCCTTTTGCTGCTCCTCCATCCTCTGAAGCATATAGAGGGTTGAGTTCTACCGCGTCACAACCTCTTGCTTCAGGTGATGGCGGGGCAGGTTCAAGAGTGTTTGCTGGCGCTCCAGTCTTCGGCACGCAGTCGCTGAATGGCGAAAGTGGCCAGAAATTTTTAGGGCCACCCAAAGCGTCTCCTGCACGCCCCTGTCGCTTTTCAGAAAATTCTGCACCACCAAGTTTATTGTGTGAGCAAAACATGGGACGTGCTGGAATTTGCCCAGATGTAATGCCCGCACAATATTGGTGGCGTTGTCAGATATCACAAATCCCCAGGAGAGTCTAAGTGGGGTAAGCCACTGGGCGATGATTTCCCTCAGTTTCTCTAAGAGGTTGTCGGCGGTGTGCCTCTTACTGAAACCGGTGATACACAGCGTAGCCTGCCTTGGAACAAGCTGGCGTTTCTGAGATGCTGCGACTGGTGATGCTGCTGCTGTTGCTGCGTAAGGTGATACATCTACCCAGTGGGCTGTCACAGTCATATAGTCCTTAGTCTGCCCTGTTCCACTTGTCCACATGTCCGTGGTTAAGTGGACATTGTGTACAACGGCATTTTTCAGGACACTGAGGACACTTTTTCTGACGTTTCTGTACAGTCTCGGTATCGCCTGCCTAGTGAAGTGGAATCTAGACGGGATTTGGAACCGGGGACACACTACCTCCATCAATTGTCTAAATCCCACTGCACTAATGGCGGATACCGGACGCACATCTAACACCAACATAGCAGTCAAGGCCTCAGTTATATGTTTTGCTTCAGGATGACTGCTGTCGTACTTCATCCTCCTTGCTAAGGACTGTTGGAGGGTCAATTGTTTAGTAAAAGTAGTGGTGTTCCTACTTCCTCTCTGGGATGATGAACGACTCCCAGCAGCAGCAACAGCAGCAGCGGCAGCAGTAGGCGTAGCAATGCAGGATCCTCCGGAGGAATCCCGGATAGGAGAGTCAGTTATGCCAGTGACATGGCCTGCAGGACTACTTCCGATCCTGACTAAGGAGGAAATTGACGAGGAGGGAGTTGACGGTGTGGTTTGCAGGCGCTTGGATACAAGAGGACAACGGGATTTAGGTGTCCCTGGACTGCTTACGGTCTTAGCCAAAGTTTCTGAACTTGACAGTAACTTTTTATGAACGCGCTGCAGGTGCCGTATAAGGGAGGATGTTCCTAGGTGGTTGACGTCCCTACCCCTACTTATTTCACCTTTACATATGGTACATATGGCAAGACAGTTGTTGTCCGGATTTGGATAGAAATATTGCCAGACCAAAGAGGTGGAATGTTTGGTCTTCTGCCCAGGCATGACCGTGATGGGCTTTTTCATCCCACGGACAACAACTGTCTCCCCCGGAGCCTGATTTAAACAAACCACATCACCATCAGAATCCTCCTCGCCAACTTCCTCCTCAGCGCCAGCTACACCAGTATCCTCATCCTGTTGTACTTCAACAGTGACATCTTCAATTGGCATATCAGCAAGTGGACTGTGGGTGCTCCTTTCAGCACTTGCAGAGGGCGTGCAAATGGTGGAAAGAGCCACCTCTTCCCGTCCAGTGCTGGGAAGGTCAGGCATCGCAACCACCACCACACTTGGACTCTCCTTGGGGATTTGTGATATCTTCTTAGAAAGCACAGTTCTTCGCTGTGCTTTTGCCAGCTTAACTCTTTTGATTTTTTTAGTGGGAGGAGGGCTTCCATCGTCATGTGAAGCTGAACCACTAGTCATGAACATACTAGGGATCGACCTTAGCCGTTCCTTGCCACTCCGTGTCGTAAATGGCATATTGGCAAGTTTACGTTTCTCTTCAGCTGATTTAAATGTTTTTTTCAAGGTCATTTTCCTGAACTTTGTCATTTGGGATTGTATGTGCCCTCTATTATGACATTGGGCATCGGTCTTGGCAGACGACGTTGATGGCATGTTATCGTCTATGTCATGACTAGTGGCAGCAGCTTCAGCACTAGGAGGAAGTGGTTCTTGATCTTTCTCTATTTTATTTTTTTCGGAGAAAGTTTGGTCCTCCATTTATGTTATATCGATTTGATAAATACGTGCGGCTAAACACAGAAAATATTTTTTTATTTTTGCTGGAGAGTAGTGCACTTTGTGGGTTACACCAGCCTTTAAGAAATGAGCCAGCCGGCTCTTTACTTATGGGACACAGGCGCACGCTTGGCGCTGCTCCTTTGTTGATGCACGTGCGGCTACTGCGCACACAATTCACAAACACAGAAATTAATTTTTTTTTTGGTTTGGACTGGAGTGTACTTTGGGGGTTACAGCACCCTTTAACGGTCAAGCCAGCCGGCCCTTTACTTATGACACAGGCGCACGCTTGGCACTACTTTGTTGATGCACGTGCGGCTACTGCGAACACAATTCACAAACACAGAAAATATATTATTTTTTTAGCACTTGGGGGGAGCACCCCTGATGGACAGAGCACCCCCTGGACAACACTACAGCACCCCTTTAGGACTGGGACACTGCACAGGCACTGCACAGGACTTTGGAGTGGACACAGCCCCTATGGAGAACTGACTGCACAACACAGTCCAGCCAGCCCCTATGGACTTTGAAGTAGTGGACACAGCCCCTATTAACAACAGCAGCACAGCACAACACAGCCAGCCCCTATGGACTTTTAAGTAGTGGACAACAGCAGCACTACACTACACTACACAGCCCAGCCAGCCCTAACTTCCACCCTCCCTCTTCACTGTCCACAGCCGAGTGAGAAAATGGCACCGACGCGGGTACCTTATATAGGATCCAAAACCCGCGAGACTCGGAAGGCGGGATGATGACGTTTTGCCTCGATTTTAGATCCGAGTCAGGCGGGAAAAGTCGAGCCTGACTCGGATCGGACTCGGATCGGGGGGGCTCGGATTTCAGAAATCCGAACCCGCTCACCCCTAATATACACATATACAGTATACTGGTGGAATAGATAGCCATACAGTATATACATTTACAGTATACTGGTGGAATAGATAGCCATACAGTATATACATTTACAGTATACTGGTGGAATAGATGGCCATATATATATATATATATACAGTATACTGGTGGAATAGATGGCCATATATACATATACAGTATACTGGTGGAATAGATAGCCATATATACACATATACAGTATACTGGTGGAATAGATAGCCATATGTACATATACAGTATACTGGTGGAATAGATAGCCATATATACAGTATACTGGTGGAATAGATAGCCATATATACATATACAGTATACTGGTGGAATAGATAGCCATATATACATATACAGTGTACTGGTGGAATAGATGGCCATATATATATATACAGTGTACTGGTGGAATAGATGGCCATATATACATATACAGTGTACTGGTGGAATAGATAGCCATACAGTATATACATTTACAGTATACTAGAATAGATAGCCATACAGTATATACATTTACAGTATACTGGTGGAATAGATAGCCATATATACATATACAGTGTACTGGTGGAATAGATGGCCATATATACATATACAGTGTACTGGTGGAATAGAGAGCCATACAGTATATACATTTACAGTATACTGGAATAGATAGCCATACAGTATATACATTTACAGTATACTGGTGGAATAGATAGCCATATATACGCTTAAAGACCCCCATACATCAGCAATCTGAAAACCACAATTGAACAATTTGAAGATTTATTGCCGGATTTTAGGATTTCCCAATCTAGCAATCTGCGCCCATACACTACAGATCTGGTTTAGTGATTTGCAGATCGATTGCAGCAAACACAGATCTTCCAATCTTGAAAGGCTCCATCATTTTGCTAGAAACTGTCTGCAGATCTGCTGATCATGGCCATACACTAGCAATCTACAGCCCCAATCCATCTGTGACATCCAACATGTTGGACAATCTGATTTAACAATTCCAATCACTTGTTGGTTGCAATCTACGATCTGTGAAGCCCATACATTGCAGATTTTTATACACAATCGATTGCAAATTGCTGGATTGCCTCAATCGATTGCTGATGTATGGGGCCTTTAGAGGCACAAAACACATCACAGGGACAGTGATACAGGCTATGTAGATGATGCACGCAAGCAGCCGCCATTGTCAGCCTGTGCATCCGTCTGAGCCGCACTGTGCATCCGTCTAAGCCGTTGATGGTTGGTGGTAGCGAGGAAGCTAATTGTCGTGGCTAGTGAGCCATAGTTGGTAGCGTGGAAGCTACTGGTTGTGGCTTGGGAAGCCGAATGGAGATGGCGGTAGCAGGATTGCTGAACACAGCAGGTTTTCAGATAGAACTGGTCTAGGAACCAGCAGGAGTCTGGGATACACTTGTACTCAGAGGTACAGCTATAGCATAAGCTGTACACCACAGAATGTAACGAGATGTCCAGGCTCAGAATGCTATCATGGGAGGATATATATATCCTGGGTCTGGCAGCAATTGGAGGATACGGACAGGTGGTCTGGCAGTAGTATTCTGAGTGGTGGAAGGCACAACATGCAGAGGGAGTAATCATCTCTGCAGCCCTTGAGAATCAGGACCACACCTGCGATTCCAATTAAGACTAGCAATGCTCACAGATAGAGGAGAGTCCAGGTGGCTAATCACTGTGGGAAGGAGAGCAGTCTGCACACACAGAAATGTTACAACCAGCATGATTCAGAGCAGATCTCCCAGGTGAATTACAAACACAGATCCACGGAGCAGCTGGCAGAGGTAAGTCTCAAAGCAAAGGTAAACACTAGCCAGGGTTGTGACAAGAGAGCTATGAAGCCACTATGGTTGCTCAGAAGGTCTTCCGGTCAGTTACAACTGAGTATACAGCCGCAGGCTGAGATACACCCTCAAAAAGGTTGACACGCCTGCGTCTGACTCGCCACCCTCAGTTACGTCCCACAAAAGTTCATTGACTGTCAATCACTCTGCATCCAAGTCCTCACTGCCAGTGACATTCTACAAAAAGGGGTGTGTTGCCCCCTGTACCGAGGCCCAGGTCTGAGTATTCCCATGCAGACTTCCTGGCCCCAGCAGTGTAACACCACTGGCCATTCTGAGTAACCTGAGGGATCAAAATGGACAGTGGTTTCATGCTTCTACTGCAGAGGCCTCCTGCTGATTTTGCATATGTTAGCCTCGCTGCCGCTGGTCCAAAGATGCATCAGAGATGTTACGTCCATACACTTCAGAATTAGGCCCCGAGACGGCCTCTGTCAGCATCCGTAGACACTGAAATACTGATTGGTGGCACCTTCAGGCACCACCATCAGTCACAAAACGAAATTTGCATCAGCCCGATGGCGAGGTACGGTTTCTCCGGCCGAGTATGGCCTGATACGTGAGCGGTCTACATGCCACCGCTCTCAGCAACACACCCATAACATGCCCATGAGGTGGACCATCTCTGTGCGTCTGCTAAGCCACCACTCAGAAACACTCAAAACATTTCTGAGGCCTCCTACTGCGCACATTGGGCCTCATTCAGACCCGCTCGCAAGCGTTATGCGCTCACAAGCGGGTTGATGTTGAGGCACTGCGCACATGCCGCACGTGCCTCGCTCGTGCGCAAGCCCCGGAGCAAGTGAGAAATTATCTCGCTCCGGGGCTTGCTACAAACGGGGCGGATTTCGATGTTGATCGACAGGTAGGTGGGGAGGGGGGGTGGCTGGACAAACGGAGGCGTTCCTGAAGGAACGCCTGCCATTTGGGGGCGGCACCACTGACATCACCAGTGATGTCAGTAGTGAGCTTCCGGCTCTGTTAGAGCCAGAATAGTATACGAAGGCGGAATAAGCGTGAGTATAACTAAGAATACTATGTTTTTTGCTGTATGGCTGTCGAGGTCAGCCTTGTTGCTGGGCAGATTATAAGGCTGTCTGGTCAGCTGGTTGGGTGAGCCAATGATATGGCTTGAAGGAGTGGTCAGATGATCAGTATATATTGGGCTGTGTGAGCATGGACAGCCTCTTGGTTCCTGGATCTTTGAAACAGGATCAGGCTGAGTATCTTTGCCCTTTTTATACATTCTTTCTTTCTTTGTATTAACAGTTTTATATGCCTTTCTTTGGTCTCCGTGTCCCTGCTTTCTCACTTGTGCTATCTTTAAGCCAGCTATACAGTGTCCACGCCGGCTGTCCCATCCCACCCATCTACACCTCCTTGTCTTAGTTCCCCACCTGCTTCTCTTCTTTCACGTCCCCCCCCCTCTCCTGCCCAGGTTTTCCCTGGCGCCTGCCTGCGCAAGCCCCAGCAGCTCACTCGCTGACACCCTGCATTTGTGCCAGTGGGAGCGCCCGCTTCCGCATCTCCCCCTGACTCTGCATTTGTTACCCCCCCTCCGGAGGTTAGCGCCATTGCGCATCTCTCAGATCCCTCACTTGCCCTCTGTCTGCCGCCGGCCCGGGCCCTGCCCGCGCGGCGGGCTCGGCGGACATTTTCTCTCCCGGCGGCCATTTTGTCGGCGCTCATCCAGCATTATCCCGGCGGCCAGTACAGCGGTCCCCTCCCCCTCCTCCATCGCCCAGTGCGCTCCTCCGCCCTGCCCTCCAGACTCCCTGTCACATACCTCTCCGGCGGGCGTGAGCTCCCCCCGCTGCGTCCCCCTCAGGCCTCCGCCGCTATTCTTTCTCCTCTACGCCCCGCCCACTCGGCGGCTCCCTCGCTGTCCGGGTCCCCTGCACTTGGCGGGCCTTTCTTTCTCCCCCAGTTCACCAGCGGCCCTGCTTTAACTACATGCCCAGCGGCCATTTTCAATGGCGGCCGTTTTGGGTCCCACATTTGTAGGGGGACCCAGCCCCAGCGTGTAATCCCAGGCTGTTTCCCCAGCTGCGCTGTCAGCTCATCTACACACCTGCCGCCCACCCTAGCCACCGCCCCAGTTTTTCTCCCCCCATCTCCTGCTCCCTGTCTTTTTTATGTCATCCTCACTGCCTCTCACCCCTTTTTCTCTTCCACCAGCCCCCCCTGTTCCCCCCCATACTAGGTTTATGTGTTTTTGTTTCTGCCCCCCCCCCCATATTTTTCTTCTGTTGCATCGCTCCCCCCATTCTTTTGGCTAACCTTCCTTCCACCTTTATCCCTGCCTTATTTGTTTACCCCATTGGCACACTGCCCCTTATTTCGGGTCTGCCGCCCGGCATTTTCGCACCCCATCTTCCTATTTCGTTTCAGCATTCTTCCACCCCGGTTGGTCCCCTGTACCCCCTCTGCTTGCAACCCCTGCTCCTGCACCTAATGTTTCCCCCCCCCTGTGCCTGCACCCTTTTCTTCTGCTCACCTTTCTCCTTTAGTTACAGGTCTGCCGGACTCAGATGTGGTCACTCAAGTCAATGCAGTAGTTTGTACGGCTGCTGTTACAGTGCGCGTCGAGATGGCCCGGGATTACGGAAGAGTGTTGGGAGTAGACTCTAGTGATCCGGTGCGTTTGGAGACGGTTATGGTGGTCGAGCTGGTGGCTCCGCCGCGTTAAAACATCAAAGATGGCGCCTTGCAGAAGCATGGTAGAGGAGGTTCTGGGTCCACCTGGTGCTGGCGAGTATGATTGTGTCACAAATTTTGTTATGACTCCAGTTTTTGTTTTACATCTAACGTTTGCCTGGCGCGCTCGCGTTAGATTGACAGGAGTGTTGCGCAGAGGTTAGAAAGGGGGTTAGGCGGTAATTACAGGGAGGCTTATGACGCAGTTATGGGGGTTAGGAAACAAGGGTACTGTTCATTGTGTGAATTCAGCTTTTGCTGTGCTTTTTGCGTTTCAGCGAATAAGGATCTGCAGAAGTAAATTTGCTGATTTTTCTTGTGCAATTTTGGGATGTCATAGTGTGGAATCAGGTGACTTAGGCGAGTGTCGCAATTTTTGTGAATATAATAAATTGGGTTGGGGGGGGAGTTACATTCTCATCTGTGCCATGGGCTATTTGTCGAACAGAGTGCGGATCACAGGTGGATTTATTATACATTTGTGTTGTAGTAACATGTTTGTCTAGTCCAGGAATTTGGCATGGGGCGATTTCGATGCCCAATGTGGGCGGAACCATGGCGGTAGAGTGGTTATGCCTTTTGGGTACAAAGGGTGTTTCAATTTGTTTATAGGTCACGGAGTAGCGTCGACCCTCCTTGGTCACGGGGCTGCCTCCGCATTACCTCTTCGAAACAGGGGTAATCCTGGTTTATTAAGGTATATGTTTCGCCAGTTATGGTCCCCGATGCGTTGTAGGTTGGGCTATCATTTGCCCTCATGCCGCACTTGCGGGGGTAGCTCCTGTCCAAGGATAGCCTATGTGTATAGGTGGTTTTATCTCCCGTCTCAGGGGTTAGCTCTAAGGGAGCTAGTCGGGCTCAGGCGCCTTTTTGTTTGGCTGTTTTTCTCTGTGCAGCGCAGGTGGTGTGGTGGTTAGCGTTCCTCCCTCCCAGCGAAGAGGTTATGGGTTCGGTTTCCACCTTGGCCTGATATCTCCCTCTGTTTGTGTTCCTACATGTATTCTGTTTCAATGCGTGGGGTTTTAGTGGTGTTCAGGTGAATTAGCAAAATAATGTTGCCTTCAGGCGGTGCGGTTTCCGGCACCTATATCGAGAAAGCCATTTTTCTTACTTTCGCATGTTCAGGCCGGCACTGACCAGGTCGGTGTAGCACATCGTCCGTACGGATTTCTCTTCATGGGGGCGGGAAGGAGTGACGTCTGTTTGGACCTCCTCTTTTGGCACAGTCACCTTTTTTCCGTGTTTTGGGTGTTCCAGTTGCGCGTGATATGTTGATAGGTTTTTGTGTCCAGTTGGTAGGTTGGAGAAGGAGATAGTCACGATAGCAGGTTATGGTTGTTTGGTAGATTTTGTAGCGTAGTGGGAAATGTACCACATATCACACTAGGCATTTAAGGTTTTGAGCCTCAGTGGAAACATAAAAAAAAAAAAAGAATGATGTACGGGGTTGGTAAGTTGTTTGTTAAAATGCGGCTGATTTATAGGTTTACACAGTTTGAGCAAGCATTTCGTTGTTAGGCATGGTTTCTTATTCAATTTAACGGTGAACTAATTTGTACTTCAGCGGCAGTTGTTGCTGCAATTTGTTTACCAATGCGGCTGGCGGGCCAGGTGTTTTGGGCTTTCAATTGGAGGGAAATTTTTCAGCGTGGTTTATTACGATACAGGTTTTTTCGAGTAATTGTTGCTGTTGGAGCCGTTCCCAATTTTCATGGCCATATAAGGCTGGTCAGTGCGCTGAGGATTAATTATTTTCTAATCTACGGAATTGGGTGCAGCTCATGCCATCTACAACCGAAACTCGTTCCTTTTGCATTTGTTTTGTCATTTAATTTTGTGCGTTTAGGTTCAGAATATTATATTTCTACATACAAATTGCACTTCGGTCTCTCGTCCCAATGATACCTAGGAGGTATTCGTCTAACTGGCAATTTTGGTGAGTTTATGGGCTCAGCCATCTACGTTTTTTCAATATTTGCTTTACTTCTTTGTTTGGAGCCATTCATAGTGGAGCGGCTTCAAAGTCTCTGCGGTGGCGGCGCCAGCGGGGATCTCATCTATTGTAAGCTTAAATGTATTCATGTACATACCCAGTCAGTTATTACATGTTGGGTGAATGGTTTCCCCGTTCGCGTCGTCTCCCGGAAGCTTTTTGATGTGCATTTTTGATGCGTTGCTTGTGGTTAGGGGCAGGTGGCTTCTGACGGGTGGTAGGCCTCGTTTTTACATTTGAACTTTCCAGCTGCAATTTTGGAGTTTTTAGTTTCTTCAGGGATTTTGTGTAAAGATATTGTTTTTCAGAGATTAGTGGTGCTTTGCAAGTTTTCATTGGGCAGTTCAGACCATAAAGGTGGGGGTGGATAGTTTCCGTTTCTCAACATCCAGAGGTTTATTTGCCCAGTACACCTTGCGGTGCATTACAGATGCGGTGCCCTGTTAGTGAACACAAGGAAAGTTTACATGCCAATCTTACCCTGCATTCTACAGTTCACCTAGAGCACGAGGGTGGTTTACAAGCCACTCTTATCCTACGTACTACATGTTAGTTTTCTGCGGTTTTTGGCCTAAGTTTTTATTGGGGCAGTTTCTATGCTTCAGTTTCTAGTACTCATTTTCTTCGAATCGGCGCAGCGATTGCGTGGGCATTTTCCTGCAGAGTTTAGGGCGTACAAATGGCTTCCTATGAGATAAGTATTCAGTTGCGAATAGAACTAGTTGCGCACCTGGCGACAACCTGAAACGTTGTTTACCAACCAATCGTTGAACGACTAGCATTCAACAATTGGGGGGTGGTGAAGGGATTTTTTAATTTTTCCTCCCGGAAGCCTTGATCCGGCCCAATTTGGTTCACGGGTAGGTTTTTTAGTTTTTCCCCTTCACTCGGGTTACTTGTTTCCCCTCTTATGCATCCCTGCTATTTAGTTGCTATGTGTTTTTTAAAGTTGTGCCGGGATGGTTTGGGTTTGGTGCGATACTCATGGTACGGGTCTTTGTGGCTCACTGGGATTGCAGCAGTTGACAATTTGGGTTGTGAATGATGTGCGCGGTTTTGGTGTTGAGTTTCCTGCTTGGGTTTCTTGTGTCCTCAGTGACTAAATAGGATGTGTCTGACTAGGAGGTGTTGCCTGTCAGGAGCAACAAGGTGCGTCAGCAGAAAGGTGCGAGGTGATCGTTCGTAGTGAGAGATTTTGTGGGCTTCAAGCCAAATGGGAGGATGTATGATCTGGCTGGTGCATAGTTTGACTTGGAGAGTGGTGTATAAGCATGGTGCGTTAGACAGGACGAAGAAGAAGGTGAATGTGTCAGAAGACTGTCCTTAGGAGTCACTGGGTGGCTTGGTTGTGAGTCATAGCTTTTAGTTGGAGATTTAACTCTGTATTTTTCAATCCTGATTGAGGGCATCTTGATGACTTGGATTCAGTTTCCTTATTTAGGAATTCTTGTTTTGGGCTAGGTCGTGTTGGGTGGCGGGCCAGTTTCCTTTGGAGTCTGGCTTTGGCGGGAGTACGCTGCAGCTCAGTGGCTTTATGTGGCGTAAGATACGTTGTGGGGGCACTTGCCCTCGATGAACCTGGCGAATTTGTCCTGCTCCGCACGGGGGGACCCGGGCGCTTTTTGGTACGGAAGCGCCTCGGATTGGCCCAGGAGGGAAGTGGGACCCTCGCAGCGTTAGTGCGCCTAGAGGGGGGATGTGTCAGTCGTTCCCCGAGTATTTGAGCAAAGAAAAAGCTAGAACTGAGTCTGCAGCGTCTCTTTGCCACCCTGGTTAGGTTAATTCATTATAAATAAAAGCTGTGACCTTTTAGCCAAGCTCTTGTTGTCTGTGTCGTTATTTATTAGTTTAAGTTAAGTAAGCTATACAAGGTTGTTAAGGGTTAGAAGCAATAAACCAATGTATTTCTTAGCTCACTGGGGCTTGCGGTAGACAAGTCCCTACTGCAAGGGTCCGTCGCCCACAGCTTAGCGAGCGGCCAGGAGGCCGGCTTTTAAAAAAAAAAGCAGCCGCCCTCATTCAGAGCGAGTGCTCGCTTTTTGTGAGCGGCTCTGAACGAGGGCCATTTACTTGGATGCATGCACAGTGCGACTTAGACACAGGTGCAAAAGAATACACCACTGCTTCCAACATCGGCTTTGCGTGCGACTCCTTTGTCAGAATTATAGCACGTGATACTATAGCGTTTTGGCAGATGCTGTCATTAGAAGCATCGTATAAGACGTTTTGCTGTAAAACTTTACTGCAAGTTAAGGACTTTCTGATAGTTCAGCTCATGATGCCATATGGTGTTGAAACATCTAAAAGCTTTTCCCTGACCTACTTATCATTTTAAAGCTGAATGCTGCCAGTTACAGAGATTGTGACTTACGCTGATACACTATGCCTTTGTCATCCCCACTCAATGAACTCTCTTATATATTTTCCCCTTATCTTGCTGGAAAAGGGATGAGTGTTCAGCTCCTCAAATCTCCATTGTATTAAAGTGTAAATCTTCCTTATTTTACATTTAATTCCGCCCGTCTTCCCTGAACGCAGCTTACATTTATTTATTTTTTCCCCAGATTTATCACCGACTGTTGGGACGTAAAAATGAAGCGAGTAGAAAATGCTAAATTTTATTTAAAGAGCTCAGTGGGATATTACATGCTGTAAAACAAAGGTATTAAATGTTTTATCATTCATGGAGTAGTTACACGTACTGTACGCTTTCTCCTGACTAGTAAATCCAATTAAAAAGTTTCATTTTTCCAAATCTATTTAATTAGTGAATGAAAAACATAATTCAAACCGAGGTAAGAATTTGTGCTGGCTGCGACCGGCCTGACTAATCTTTGGTATGTACTAACAGAACAGGGTTCCATACAAAGGATCGACATTGAAAAGGTCGACAATGATGTATGTGCAACTCAGATTCATGCCTGTGTGCACTACACACTACAGTATATGCCTGCGTTCACTACACACTACAGTATATGCCTGCGTGCACTACACACTACAGTATATGCCTGCATGCAGCTTTGCAATTCCGTCCTTAGCTGAATCACCCCCTAAGTCCCAGTTCAGAATCACTTTGGGGTTGCGAGTAGAATCCTGACTCGGGTCTACTTGCAATTCAGAACTCGGATCTAAAAACCGGATCTCGCGTACTTTGGATTGCATTTAAGTCCTTCCCTCGTGATTTCAGGTGCTGTGAGGTGGTCAAAATTAACTGGAAATTACTGAAAATAAAAGTTATTTGTAGCAAGGTCGGGGAACTGGTACCATCTCCCCGGGGTAGATGGCACTGCGCAGCAGCTGAGAAATCACACAAAGTCCACTGGTCTGGTGCAACTGGCCTCCGCCAGTTTTATAGGGCAATGCAAACAAAAATAAACACCTTGCCGTCTGGCACTAACTATACAGAAGTGATCCTAGCTCACTAATAAACAAAGTATAAGAAGGTTCTTTCAGGTTTAGTTTACTTGCTTGTTATCAACCTTATTCTCTCACAAAGACACGAAAAGCTGTCCTCTCCCCAGGCAGTGTCTCCCTGTAATGCTCAGCCTCACAGCACTAAAAAACAGCCACACAGCTGAAAACCATAATTAGCCTCCTGTGTGAAGCTAATAACCGACAAAGCTCCCAACACAAACACCTTCCTGAGGTTTCAAAAGACATAGGTCCGGAATCCAAGGCAAATATACCTGCCTTCCACTATGATGCCAGTGACCTTGTCACATATTGACAGAGCCGTAACTAGACTTTTTGGTGCCCTGTGCCAGAAAGAGCATTGGCGCCCCCCTCATTTTTCAAGGGCCATGGCCTCATGGGGAAGGGCCAGGGAAGAGATAGGGGAGGCCGGTAGATGCTGGGGATGAAATAAGAGAAAGCTACAAGTGAGAATGATAATAAACAGAAATTTGACAGGCCCTAACAGCGCCCCCTGACCTGTGGTGCCCTGTGCCATGGCACCGGCCGCACTACCCTAGCTATGGCCCTGCATATTGATGTTAATAATAGTATAGGAACAAAACAGGTCCAAGTTACATGATTTTAGCTAGACGTTCAGATCCAAATCCAACACAAAACACTTGAGGGTAGTTTTAGGAAAACCAAAACCGAAACACGAGAGTCTCCGCACATCTCTACTATAAACATTGTTTTTATTCATGTTTCTGTCTAGTGTAGCTAATTGCATATGACGCACCGCAGGATGCAGGGACATTATCTCAGCATGCAATGTATAATTACATGCAAATCATTATTTATTCCTGATGGTTGCAAAAGAGAAATAACAAATTGCTTCTGTTTTTAAGGCACCAGTATCGCACCTAACTGCTGACACGTCTGTTTGTGGCCATTCGGATTTGGGGACCAGGCGTAGTAATTACTGTGCAGCATTTCTGGAGAGCACACAACTGCTTTTTGCCTGCATTGGATCACTAGAAATCTTATCTATCTTCCTGGTTATCAAATAAAGCATGCTGGGGACGCAGATATGATACACTTATGTATATTCAGTTATTATTATCATTACATTCTATATAAAAAATAACAGAAGTATAGGGAATCTGCAATTATGTACAGGAATAGGAGCATTAAGCACCTCCTATGAGACCACTGGAGGCCTTATAGCGACAGGAGTTACAGAAATGATCCTTATCAGGTCGCTAACTCCGGAATCCGTACCATCCATTAGCCGACCCGCCTGAATTTAAATCTAATTTTTGTCCACAGCCGCCCACTCCACCCCCGGGCCACACCCATTTTTGGCCTGCCACGCCCACCCATGACACTGTTGCATCGGCTGCCTCACTCTGCCTGTCACAGCCGCCCACTCCACCCCCGGGCCACACCCACTTTTGGCCTGCCACGCAAACCCATGACACTGTTGCATCGGCTGCCTCACTCTGCCTGTCACAGGCGCAGCGAGTGCTACTTTAAAGTCGCTCAGAAAGCGAGCAGCAGAGAGGGCACATCTCCAGCCCCCGTGCAATGCTTACCCTGCGGAATGCATTGTGCCGGCCCTGAGAGCTGAGAATAAAATAAAGACTGATTAATAGTGTATTTCTTTTTTACTGCTAAATGCAGAGTTCAGACATGTTGGCCTATGCTTCAGATGAACTGTGGGCCTGATTCAGACCCACTCACGAGTGCACAGCGCTTGCAATCGGGTGGATGGTCCCCCACTGTGCATGCGAACGCCGGAGCCGGCTTCGGCGTGCACATGCGTGAGACCCAGCCAGCGACGGGCGCTCCGTCACTACGGGTCTCGCACCAAAGCGGGGCAGCTGTCGATTGTGATTGACAGCTTGCCCCGTTTTGGAGGCGGGCAGGGAGGGTGGCTGGCCAAACGGAGGCGTGCCCGAAGGAACGCCTGCCATTTGGGGGCAGCCCCACTGACATCACGAGTGATGTCAGTGGTGAACTTCTGGCTCTATTAGAGCCGAAAGCTCACTGGGGCTTGTGGGAACGAGACTGTGGGTGGTCACCCACAGCTATACGAGCGACCAGGAGGCCGTCTTTAAAAAAAAAACAGGGACGCCCTGATTCAGAGCGAGCGCTCTCGAAGAGCGTCCGGCTCTCAATCAGGCCCTGTAGCCCTCATCAAGCTAAGACTGATGTATTTTTTAAATACACCAGATCTGTTTAAAATCCAAAATCTTATTCACTACCTTGGAAAAAAAAAACCTGGAAGACACTCAGGGGGCGATTCAGACCCGGACGCTAAGCTGCGCTGTCCCTCGCAGCCAAAAGAGGCCGGGTATGCAAATTCTGCGATCGCACTGTCTTTTGTACGTTGTTTTAGAGAGTGACGGCAGAGTGAGCGCACGCCGGTATAAAGACGCCCACTTTTCTTTCTTAACACACGTCAACTCCAGGAAGTGTCTGATTAATCTGAACCATCGAGAGCCATCGGAGCTGCACGCAGCGCTTGAGGTAGACCCTACCCCACCGCAAGCACTGCGATCACTGCAGGCTGAAATACAACCAAGTGACCTGTACAATGACGCTTCTATGCTAATTATGCACACCCATAAAACGCAGTTTTGACACCCAGACATGCCTGCGTTCACAGCACCACTCCCCCGTTCACAAGCACCTTCCCCTGTTACCACCCACAAACGGCGCTATCTGTCACTCAAAGTAGCGTCTAGTCTGTGTACTTACGAGCGCACAATTCCTGGACGCAGTGACTATTGCGCATGCATATTTTGACGCATACGGATGCGCAGATGTGCGATAATCACCAATAGCGTGCGTCCGCGGCTTACCGACCGGATCTGACTCGGCGCCCGCTGTACTAAATCAGAGACTAGCCAATCTTTTTTATTTGAAAAGGAATACATCTTTTTGGCAGTGGTCTAACACCAAAGGAACTATAGGCTCAAACACACTAGACGATATATGCTCCATGAGCGATATCGTCTAGTGTTTGGCCTTGAACGATTTCAAGCATACACACTGAACGATAGTTTACGATATCGTTCAGTGACGTCATACTGCCACATCCCCGAACTTGCAGAATCTGATGATATTGTCAGATTGACCTGCAAGTTCAGGCGATGGAAGATATCGTTGAAGATCCGCGCGTGCGCGCATCGTTATCGATATTGTGCATACACACTGGACAAACTTGAACAATATTGACGATAACGATATAATTATCATCCATATCGTTCACTTTATCGTCTAGTGTGTATGCCCCTTATGAGCCTGATTTAGATTTGGGGGCCTAGTCAAGATGTTAATTATCGAGGTCCGATAATTAATCACTCTTATAGCGAAGATTACTTTAGACTTTGGCAAACTTCTTTGTTTACATAGTACTAGACTGATTGTTTGTGCTCTTTTACTCAGTTTCACTGAAGACACTTTCAATGCTTCTTATACTAAGTGACACAGATAGAATCAAAAGTGAGATTTTAAACATTTGGCAATAATTGGAAATTTGAGATGTGCGCCGTTCCGCGTGTTTTGGTTTTAGATCTGGATTCATCTCTTTTTTTTGGGGGGGGGGGGGGGGTTTGCAAAACCACCCTCAAGTGTTTTGGTTTTGGTCTTGGTTCAGGATCTGGGAATTCTTTTCAAAAAATTATTTGAAAAAGGTTTTTAAAAACAGCTAAAATCATGTAATTTATGCAATCCAAAACCCCAAATTTGGATTTAAAATCAGAATTCTGAAAGGCGAAAAAAAGATCAGAACCGCATCCCGGATTCACGAAATTCGGGTGGATTCGGATTTCTGGAGAACCGAACCGCACATCTCTACTAGAAATAGACCCTAGTTGCTGCCACTGTAACTATGAGCGAAGGAATGAAAATTTCCATTCTGGTTAATCAAATTGACAATTCCTCAATTTTTTTTTTAAAGATGCGTGGGTGTTTTTTTATACGAGGTGGAAAGGTACATGGCACGAACAATATACATTAGCTGACACGCTGTGAGCTTTTCAGCAAATTGCATATATATAAATGTAGTCTCAAAGGAATACAGGAACATGCCGGACTTTCCACAAAACCATTATTCCACCTTTCCCACCCACTGTACCTGGTCCCTTTGTATTTCTTGTGCATTGAGTCCGGAATGCTGCAATAGTTTTTTCGTGGCAACAATTTTCTATAGAGTAACATAGAACTATGCAGAATTGCATAGAACTTATGCATTAACTATATTGCATCTCTAAGCTTTGGTTAGAAAATAAGGAAAAATATGTCCGCTCACCTAAAAGAAAGCCACACGTTGTGTCTGCCCCTGGAATGTTGAAAGTAGAATTAAATTCAAAAACAACATTTGTCATATATGATGCATGAATGTGTAAATAGGCAAAGTGATCTGTTGGCATCACCTTCTCTCCTGCCCCACAAGTCCGCTGCCTACGAGTATGGGCGCCGAGAGAGGATGGGGGGATGGGAGAGCGAATACCTATTACCTGGGCCCAAGCTTGTTGGAGGGCCCTGCCGTTTTTGGGAGTAAGTGTAGGGCAAGCTACCAGCCACGGGCATGGTGGGGGCAGTTACAATGACACCGATGGCTGTGGTCAGTCAAATTCTGCACCTGGGGTAGGCAAATGCAACGTCCGATTGTATGGCTGATAGTGCTGGTGGGTCTCTCAATAAGATGCCCATTGGCCACGAATTCACAAAAATATGCAGCCGCTACTGCAACTGTGTAATCACCAAGTTCGATTTTGCATTCGATATGGTGTTCGATTTAACTGACCTGAAATCGAATCGAAAGCGAAATTCGATTTCGCTGTCAAAGTCCAACATTTACAAAAATTCGATTTTGAGAACGATTTCAAAATCGAATTCGTTGTTGTTCGATTTTGACCAGTGATTTCTTGTTTGGTTTTAGTTAGATGTCCGTTTCGAAATCAAACATAAAATCACCTATAAAATCAAACACAACATCCCCAAAACCATAGACCTGCTTGATGCTGCTGATTTTGTATGAAAGCGTTAAAAAAAGAAAAAGAAAACAAATGACGTAGGCCCACCCCCCAAAAGGACAATTAGCACCGAGATGAGGGTCCGATTCAGCAAGGTTTCGCAAGTGCAAAAAAGCACGCACCCACTCGATTGTTGCGTTCTGCGCATGCGTATGTACTGCAGTGTGCGTGCGCGATACAGTGAGTGACTACGCAGACCCATCGCAGAGTAATTTTGACAGGAAGTACCGTTTGGGGGCGGTGAAGGGGGGGATTGGTCGGCAAAACGCAGGCGTGTATAATTAAGCCCCTGTGACGGCAATAGCAGCCTGAGCTGTAGACACGGACAGGAAGTTGAGCAGTTTGTGAGTGAGGTCGGAGCTGCCTTAATTGTGCGTGAGGCTCTGATGGTACTCGATGGTACCGATGTTTTCGCAGACTTGCAAGGTATTACGGATGTGAGTAAAGGGAAGTGGGCGTCTGAATGTTGTGCTGCGGTGGCAGCATTGCGATCGCACTCATTTGCATAATTTTGCAGCAGAACCATGTACGCGCTTGCTGCTACGATCACATCAGCGATCCTTGCTGAATCAGGCCCTGTGTGCGCCGGTCCTGGCTACGAAGATACGGGGGACCCTTACGTCTTTTTTTTCTCTGTATTTTTACAACCAGGACTGGCTCACACAGGGCCTGATTCAGAGCCGGACGCTATTTGCGGACGGTCGTTCCAGAAAAGGGGCCGGCTATTTAAATTGAGCGCTCGCTCTTTGCGGTTTGCTGACGCCTCTATATCTAAGCGAGCGAACGAAAAATGTGCTCGTTATTTTGTAAAGACGCCCCTTTGCCGTTCGCATCACACGTCATCTCCGGTATTTATTAGATTATTCGGGTACATCGAAAGGCATCTGAACTGCTCGCAGTGCTTGTGGTAGGATTTTCCGACCGCTATCACTGCGAGCAGTTCAGGCTAAAAGACAACCAAGTGACGTGGTCG
Source organism: Taudactylus pleione (assembly GCA_031769625.1). Taxonomy (NCBI): domain Eukaryota; kingdom Metazoa; phylum Chordata; class Amphibia; order Anura; family Myobatrachidae; genus Taudactylus; species Taudactylus pleione. Next base: position 5,998,109 of record JAUIMM010000532.1, on the reverse strand, counting down.
ATGACTCTCCTTTACTAATTATGCACTCCCATTAAACGCCCTTTTTACCGTTTGGCACGCCTGCGTTCGGATCTCCACTCCCCGTTTTCAAGCACCTTCCCCTGTTACCACCCACATACGGTACATTCTGTCAATCACATTAGCAGGCCCTCGCTGTTTTGTGAGCGCACGATTTCCGACCGCAATGACTGTTTGGCGCATGCGCATTATGACCCATACGCATGCGCAGTTGTGCGAACATCGCTCAGAGCGAACGAGCGGCCGCTTACGAGCGGCTCTGAATCAGGCCCACAGTCCTGTTCTGGTTCTGCTTTTTTTGGGGGGGGGATCCCACTTTATTTTTTTCTCTTACCACTTTCATACACATAACATAATGAGCTAAAATTGCCAGCATGAAGCAGGTCTATTATACTGGGGATGTTTTGTTCAATTTTCAATTAGAACATTAGTAAATCAGGGGATCCTATGTTGGTCTATGTAAAAGTACCGAAGTTTTGTCGATATTCGACCTTGAAGGGGATTCGGTTTAATATTCAATTTTACATTCGACTTTGACTTTAGTAAATCTCGGATGATGAAAACTGAATGTAAATCAAATGCGAAATCACCCCAAATCCGATATTGTAAATATACCCCCTTGTCTCCTAGAATAAAATTGTAATATTTGGTATTTCCAATGGGAAATAGAAAATGTAATTATGCCATTACACAAAGTTCAACGTTTGTCTTAGGGGACGCGAGGCATTCCTAAGGGAACGTCTGCATTTGCCTAAACACCCCCCCTCCCGCCTACAAAACGGGGCGAGCTGTCACTCACCATCGACAGCCGCTCCCGTCTTGTAGCGAGCCCCGGAGTGACTGAACTTCAGTCACTCGCTGGGACTCGCGCATGCGCACGCTGGAGGCGGCGCATGCGCAGAGGGGGACCATCGACCCGCTTGCGAGCACTGTGCACTTGCGAGCGGGTCTGAATCAGGCCCTTAGTATTTATTATATTGTTACATAATATACATTTATGATGAGAAGCTGCTGTGTCGATGATTGCCAATCTCAAAAACAGGAACCAATATAAAACAATATTTACATTCACAATGATAATTCACCTTCTAGTAGGTCTAAACAATAATTTTACCTAAAACACTAGAACTGTACGATGCACTAATATTGGGCACGATTCAGACCCGCTTGCAAGCGATGTTGGCCCAGTGCACATGCGCACGAAGGAGCCGGCTCCGGCGTGCACATGCACGAGACTCAGATAGCGACGGGCAAGCCGTCGCTCAGTGCCTCATTCCAAAGGGGGCGTGCTGTCGATGGTGAGTGACAGCACGCCGCCTTTGGTGTACGTGCCGGGGGCATGGCTGCCCAGACGGTGGCGTTCTGCCCAGACAGAGGCGTTCTGCCCAGACGGAGGCGTTCCCATGGGAACGCCTACCATCTGGGGCCGGCCCCACTGACATCACAAGTGATGTCAGTGGGAGTGCTCTCGGCTCTGATAGAGCCGAAAGCACTCCAGAGCTTGCGGCAACGAGACCCTACCACAAGGGTCTCGTCGCAAGCCCGATGGTCGCAATGGTCTTGACCATCGCGACCATCTTCCTGGCCGCTCACTATAGCTGTGGGTGGTTACCCACAGCTATACGAGTGGCCAGGAGGCCGCTCTAAAAATTAAGAAGGACGGCCCTGATTCAGAGCGAGCGCTCTGTCAGAGCGTCCGGCTCTGAATCAGGGCCATTAATCACAATATAGGTCCTGATACAGAGATGTTCACTAATTCCGCCGCGCCTGCGTCTGTGAATGCAGCTGCTGTGCGAAAATATGGCGATGTTCCAAGGAATGTACTGAGACGCCCACCTGCAGCATCGCAATTCTGAGCATCTGATGCAGCATCGATTGCAGATCCTCCGATTACCGATCTTCTGAGTAACCCTACGTTCACGTGAGAATGGCCGTGGGAACTGATATGCCGGTGCCATTTTTCTTGCATATGGGATCACAGACACAGGATGTGACACGCCCCGAAGCATTCGCAAAACACGTCTGCGTTCATTGCTGCCACTTCTAGTTACCTCCTCCAAACTCTCCCTCACATTCCCTGAATTTACCAAGCGGTAGACTAAGATTTCTCGAAAGATGTGAGAGATGTTCGTAGGCGATATCCGAACTCGCTGCTGCATCATCTTAGTGGAAATTAAAAATACAGATTCCTGTTTTTTTGTTGGATTGCCATTCTGCAAAATAGAATTTATCCACACTTGGTCCAGGATTTCAATCTGCAGAGGAGATACCAGTGAACCACAGATAAATTCTCAACCACGTCATTAGAACTTCCATTATTCCCCTGATTTATAGCCTTTGGCAATCAACCGTATTCCTCAAGAGACACTTGAGATGTTAATCCATAATAAGGAGCATTACATTCATTCATTAGAGCATCCATCTTGTTATACAGTAGCAGCAAATTACAAAAACAAACATTGAAATGTCTCCTAGTTTTCTGTTGCCAAGCAGCTCTCTGTGGAATAACACGGTGTTTCGGAGGTGGTGTGAGGGTAGATGGCATTTTTTACCTATTTGACCCACGCATTTATGCCAGCACAATGAAGTATAATGAGTCATATATGCACTTCAATAGAATATATAGATATTACCATCCGATCACCTGCCCAGCAGTGCATGGAAAGTGTGGAATTTTCGGAAGTAGAAGGTCACCTTCAGGAAGTATTTTTACCAATAAAGGGTCTTTGCATGAGGAGCTGGTTTCCACAGGGTTCTCCAAAGTAACCTGGAATTTAATAAGGATGGAATATACTGTATGTTGTCCACAGCCTCCAAATAAATGAAGGTTGGTTTTTAACTTTTAAATGATTGCCACTTTAAAACATCAGCCAGACTCGCCTAGGATGTCACCGATGCCTGCAAGTGGACGGCTATTATATTATATAAACCAATGAATACCACACAAAGGACCCCCCCACCCCCTATTCAGTTAATATTCACCTTAGTGACTAGGAATTAGGGGTGTGCACCGGCCACTTTTCGTGTTTTGGTTTTGGATCTGGATCTTTCTTCGTGTTTTGGATCTGGATTGGTTTTGCCAAAACCACCCTTCCGTGTTTTGGGTTCTGGGTTTTGTGTTTTGGATCTGTATTTTTTTGAAAAAAAGCATAAAAACAGCTAAAATCACAGAATTTGTGGGTTTTTCTGCTCCTATGCTATTATTAACCTCAATAACCTTAATTTCCACTCATTTCCAGTCTATTCTGAACACCTCACACCTCACAATAGCGTTTTTATGTCCAAAAGGTTGCACCGAGGTAGCTGGATGACTATGCTAAGAGATACGAGTGGGCGGCACAAACACGTGGTCCATCTAGGAGTGGCACTGCAGTGGCAGACAGGATGGCCGTTTGAAAAACTAGGCCCCAAACTATACATAATGCAAAGAAAAAAAAGAGGTGCAAGATGGAATTGTCCTTGGGCCCTCCCACCCACCCTTATGTTGTATAAACAGGACATGCACACTTTAACAAACCAAACATTTCAGCGCCAGGGTTTGCCACACAACTGTGGCTGAAATGATTGGTTCGTTTGGGCCCCCTCAAAACAAGCTGGCAATTAATCTGTCCCTGCACAAACTGGCTCTACGGAGGCAAGATGTCGTCCTCATCCTCCTCATCCACCGATTCCTCACCCTCTTCAGTGTTGTGTACATCCTCATCCTCACAGAGTATTAATTCGTCCCCGCTGGAATCCACAACCACAGGTCCCTCTGTACGTTCTGGAGGCTGGTCTCCCTGGAAGAGTTGATAATTCATTTTATGAACATCATCTTCTCCACATTTTGTGGAAGCAACCTCCTACGCCTTTCGCTGACAAGGTTCCCGGCTGCACTAAACACTCTTTCGGAGTACACACTGGAGGGGGGGCAACTCAGGTAAAATAGAGCCAGTTTGTACAGGGACCTCCAAATTGCTTCTTTTTCCTGACATGCCTACTTGGATGCTGTCACCGATGTAATCCTTTAACAGACAGACGCACGCTTGTCGCTGCTGCTTTGAGGATGCAAGTGCGGCTACATCGCACACAAGTCACAAACACATTAAAAAAATCGTTTTTTATTTTTTGGAGCACTTTGAGAGTTACACTACCCTTTAACAGACAGACGCACGCTTGTCGCTGCTGCTTTGAGGATGCAAGTGCGGCTACAGCCCACACAATTCACAAAGACAGAAAAAAAAAGAACAATATTTTTATTGTTTGTGTAGCACACTTTGAGGGTGTCACCACCCTTTAACAGACAGACGCACGCTTGTCGCTGCTGCTTTGAGGATGCAAGTGCGGCTACAGCCCACACAATTCACAAAGACAGAAAAAAGAAGAATATTTTTATTGTTTGTGTAGCACACTTTGAGGGTGTCACCACCCTTTAACAGACAGACGCACGCTTGTCGCTGATGCTTTAAGGATGCAGGTGCGGCTACAGCCCACACATTTCACAAAGACAGAAAAAAAAGAACAATATTTTTATTGTTTGTGTAGCACACTTTGAGGGTGTCACCACCCTTTAACAGACAGAAGCACGCTTGTCGCTGCTGCTTTAAGGATGCAGGTGCGGCTACAGCCCACACATTTCACAAAGACAGAAAAAAAAAGAACAATATTTTTATTGTTTGTGGAGCACACTTTGAGGGTGTCACCACCCTTTAACAGACAGATGCACGCTTGTCGCTGCTGCTTTAAGGATGCAGGTGCGGCTACAGCCCACACATTTCACAAAGACAGAAAAAAAAATAAGAATATTTTTATTGTTTGTGGAGCGCACTTTGAGGGTTACACCACCCTTTAACAGACAGACGCACGCTTGTCGCTGCTGCTTTGAGGATGCAAGTGCGGCTACAGTCCACACAATTCACAAAGACAGAAAAAAGAAGAAGAATATTTTTATTGTTTGTGGAGCGTACTTTGAGGGTTACACCATCCTTTAACAGACAGACGCACGCTTGTCGCTGCTGCTTTGAGGATGCAGGTGGAATCTAGACGGGATTTGGAACCGGGGACACACTACCTCCATCAATTGTCTAAATCCCACTGCACTAATGGCGGATACCGGACGCACGTCTAACACCAACATAGCAGTCAAGGCCTCAGTTATACGTTTTGCTTCAGGATGACTGCTGTCATACTTCATCCTCATCGCTAGGGACTGTTGGAGGGTCAATTGTTTAGTAAAAGTAGTGATGTTACTACTTCCTCTCTGGGATGATGAACAACTCCCAGCAGCAGCAACAGCACTAGGAGGAAGTGGTTCTTGATCTTTCCCTATTTTATTTTTATCGGAGAAAGTTTGGTCCTCCATTTATGTTATATTGATATATACGTGCGGCTAAAGCGCACACAAACACAGAAAATATTTTTTTATTTTTGCTGGAGAGTAGTGCACTTTGTGGGTTACACCACCCTTTAAGAAATGAGCCAGCCGGCTCTTTACTTATGGGACACAGGCGCACGCTTGGCGCTGCTCCTTTGTTGATGCACGTGCAGCCACAGCGCACACAATTCACAAACACAGAAAATAATTTTTTTTTTGGTTTGGACTGGAGTGTACTTTGGGGGTTACAGCACCCTTTAACGGTCAAGCCAGCCGGCCCTTTACTTATGACACAGGCGCACGCTTGGCACTACTTTGTTGATGCACGTGCGGCTACTGTGCACACAATTCACAAACACAGAAAATATATATTTTTTTGGTTTGGACTGGAGTGTACTTTGGGGGTTGCAGCACCCTTTAACGGTCAAGCCAGCCGGCCCTTTACTTATGACTAGGGATGTGCAGGCTCGGATAGGTTCGAGTTTGCACGTGGAGTTCGGATTTTTCCCTCCAAAAAAACGGAACTCAGAACGAGGCAAAACGTCATCTTACATGGACGAACATCATCATTCCTGGACAAAAGACCAGGAATGATGATGTTCGTCCATGTAAGATGACGTTTTGCCTCGTTCTGAGTTCCGTTTTTTTGGAGGGAAAAATCCGAACTCCACGTGCAAACTCGAACCTATCCGAGCCTGCACATCCCTACTTATGACACAGGCGCACGCTTGGCACTACTTTGTTGATGCACGTGCGGCTACTGCGCACACAATTCACAAACACAGAAAATATTTTTTTTTTGGTTTGGACTGGAGTGTACTTTGGGGGTTACAGCACCCTTTAACAGTCAAGCCAGCCGGCCCTTTACTGCACAACACAGTCCAGCCAGCCCCTATGGGCTTTGAAGTAGTGGACAACAGCAGCACTACACTACACTATACTACACAGCCCAGCCAGCCCTAACTCCCACCCTCCCTCTTCACTGTCCACAGCCGAGTGAGAAAATGGCGCGGGTACCTTATATAGGATCCAAAACCTGCGAGACTCGGAAGGCGGGATGATGACGTTTTGCCTCGATTTCAGATCCGAGTCAGGCGGGAAAAGTCGAGCCTGACTCGGATCGGACTCGGATCGGGGGGGCTCGGGGGGGTTCGGATTTCAGAAATCCGAACCCGCTCACCCCTACTAGGAATGGGTAGAAGCACAGCCTGGGATCACTGCCGCGAGACCTGCGAGGTCCAGTTGCCGCTGACCAATTCCTGGCTTCTTGTGTAGAGTCTTCTACAGTAAAGTGGCGCTTCCTAGGAGGAACCTGGTGAGAATCCAAAAATTCATAGACCAGCGCCACCGTTGCAACACAAGAACAAAAACAACCCAGAGTCCCTGGTGCAGGCCCTATTTATCCCTCAGTCCAGTGGAGGGATTGGGTGGATTTTGAATCCCAAGAGGTAAAAGTGTCCTAGGCAGTATTGGAAGGGCCTGGGCCTCCTGAGGGGATGGCACCATCAAGTCGGATTTGTGGACCTCCTGCAGGCCCTGGTGGGATTTAGGGCTGGGACATTTCTATTGCGGGGGTTTGAAGTGGGTAACGGGCAGCAGAGATTTTTTGGTCACTGGGAATTGAGAATTAAAGAAATGACCGCAAATTTTCCTGAGGTATCTCATATTCGTGTTAGGCTCCCGCTACTTTCCTAGCAAATATGTGCGGTGATCCCCAGGCATTCAGCGGTATTGTCACAGTTGTACAGAATAATATATGCCAGTGACCTTAGTGGTAATATTTTATTGTATATACAGTATAACCAGATTCAAATTGAGCAGGCGCTGTTTGTCCATGTATACCGCTACCTGCTGGTGCTCCCTCTGTAATCAGCTGGCGGCCTGGCACCAAATCCACACCTGCTGGCTGCTGTTGGCACACAGGGGGAGGAGAGAGGCTGCTGGAGGGACACGGAGAGGTGAGTTGCTGCGGGGACATAATGTGTAAGTAGCATTACTGTGTGTCATAATGTTATAAGGGGCATTACTGTGTGGCATAATGTGTAAGGGCCACTACTCTTGGTTTGGAATTATGTGTTATATGGGACACTACTGCTATGTGGCATAATCTGTAAATGGCATTACTGTGTGGTATAATGTGTAAGAGGCATTACTGTGTGGTATACTGTGTAAGGGGCATTACTGTGTACTGTAAGGGGCTTTACTGTGTGGCATAAAGTATAAGGGGCACCACTACTGCATAGCATAATGTGTATAAGGGGAGCTACGGTGTGCCATAACCTGAATAGGCTCTGTGTGGCATAATCTGAATGGGCTCTGTGTGGCATAACATGAATGGTCTCTGTGTGTGGGCAAATGTATGTGTATTTTTACCTCTGGAGGAGGGCCCTTTTATGGTCTTGCTATGTGGCCCACAAAGTTTTCGTTACACCCTTGCCTGCAAAAACAGAGGTCTGACTAATATATAAGGTTAATTTAAAAAGGAATAACTCTGGATTTAATATGAACTTGCATGAGTCATAAAATTTGACACGTGCTCAGACTGTGAGAATAAAAGGATACTTTTATAGCTTTTACACAGGTTTTTCGACTTGAGCCAGCCTTGGAACCTGTGTAATTTAAGAGTGTCCCCATTTTTAGGGATTATGTGACAGTGTGTGGCCCTGATGACGCTTAAACCTAGACAAAAAACTAATCATGGTCAAACTGCACCACCATGCCAAATTTGGATGTGCTAAAGCCAAAACTCTGGCAGTGCATAAAGTACAAACAGTCAACAAACACGCTTTCTTGCTTATTATATAGATATAACTAACCTGAGTGATATTACATTATAGTATATGCCAGTGACATTAGTGATATTACATTATAGTATATTTAACTAACCTGAGTGATATTACATTATTGTATATGCCAGTGACCAGTGGCGTAAGTAGGGTATGTGAAGCCCAGGGCAAGTAAAAAAATTGAGCCCCCCCAACTCCAAGTAAGTGTGCGTGCCACTGTGGCCACTGAAATATGGTGGCGTCTCAACATGACACCCCACCATTTTTCTCATCACTCTGTGAACATTCCTTTCCATTTTATATGCATCTTAATGACCACAGTAGTAGTGCCCTTTCTGCAATGCCCCTATTAGTAATGACCCTCTTGAAATCCCCACTGTAATAGTGTCCCTTATGCAATATTCCCAGTAGCAGTGCCCCTTTTGCAATGGACCTCTGTAGTGATGCCCCTTATGCAGTGCCCCCAGTAGTAGTGCCACTTATGCAATGCCCCCTGTTGCAGTGCATACTATGCAGTGCCCCCAGAAATGCCCCTTATACTGTTCCCCCAGTAGTGTCCCTTTTACAGTGCCACTTATACAGTGCCCCCAGTAGTGCCCCTTATATAGTGCCCCCAGTAGTGGTCCACCGTATGCAGTGCCACCAGTAGTGCCCCTTACACAGTGCCCCCAGAAGTGATCCCCCTATTCAATGCCCCTTATACAGTGCCCCTTATAAAGTGCCCCCAGTAGTGCCCCTTATGCAGTGCCCCCAGCCAGTAATGCCCCTTACATATATAACACACAGACATACAAACACAAAAAAAACCTCTTACCTGAATCCCCGCTCCTGCGTTTTCCGCCGTCCGCTCCTCCGTCCTCCTGCTTGGTACTGTGACGTCTCTCCCATCACCCACTGTGGGAGCCGGAAGGTGGAGCTCATGAGTGAGCTCCAGCCCGGCTCCGGCCGTGGGTGCAACAGCCAATGAGAGTCTGTCTGACTCTCATTGGCTGCTAAAACAAACACACCGACACCGGGTAGTACACTCATACTACCGCCAGCGGATGTGTGTTTGTTTTACTGTGTTGTGCGGACCGCTATACACTTACTGAAACCACTGACCTGGACCGCAGCCCAGGGCAAAAGCCCCGCCCGACCCCCCTTAGTTACGCCACTGCCAGTGTCAACATGACACAACACCGTTTCTCGTCACTCTGGGAACATTCCTTTCCATTCCATATGCACCTTAATGACCTCAGTAGTAGTAACCTTTATGCAATGCCACTAGTAGTAGTGCCCCTTATGCAATTCCCCCTGTAGTAATGCCCCTTATGCGGGAGCAGGAAGGTGGAGCTCATGAGTGAGCTCCAGCCCGGCTCCGGTCGTGGGTGCAGCAGCCAATGTGAGTCTGTCTGATTCTCATTGGTTGCTAAAAAAAACATGCCGTCGCCGGGTAGTACACTCATACTACCACCGTCGGCGGTGTGTTTGTGTTACTGTGTAGTGCGGCACGAGCCCCATCCGACCCCCCTTAGTTATGCCACTGCCAGGGACCTTAGTAATATTACATTATAGTATATGCTAGCTGAAGTACCCGGCATTGCCTGGGTTTTAAATATTCAAGTTATTAAGTTTTATTATGTGATATCATCCAAATCCATCCAGTGGAAGGCCCAGAACAAGCCCTGTTGAGTCAAAGGTCTGCCCAGTGCACTCCACCGTGATGTCCAACCAGGACTCCAATCACTCCATTAGGCATCCCAGACCAATTGCCACCCCTCTGTAATGTTTTCATCCAGTGGAAGGCCCAGAACAGGCTCCCCAAGTCAATGTCCTGCCCAGCGTACATCAACGGGAGGTCCAACCGGGACCTCAACCCCCTATTATGTCTTCTGGGATCCAATGTTACGTTTTCATCCAATTCCATCCCATGGAAGCCTCAGGGCAGGCTCCCCGAGTCAAAGTTCTGCGCAACGTACACCAACGGGAGGTCCGACTGGAACCCTAACCCCGTAAAACCTGGTCAGAATCCAACTGATCCATCTCGCATTGGTTTCATCCCAATCAGTGCAGGGGTGTCTGAATGCATAACCGGGGAGAAGGCTGACAGTAGGAGATCCTGACGCCGACTATCAAGTACTCTATCCCTCCCCTCTCCCCCACTAACCCACTAACCCTAACACTCCTTTAGCAGTGGCTAACCCTAAAACTCCCAGGGTGGTGCCTAACCCTAGTTCCCCAGAGGGTGCCTAAACTTAACCCCCCCCTTCCCGCACCCTAAACCTCCCAGCGGGGTGCCTAACTCTAAACCTCTTCCCTAGGGGTGCCTAACCCTAACCTCCCTGCCAAAAAGTAACCCTAACTCTGCTACACTCCTTAAACCTATACCGTGGATAGCGCTAAGGACACCCGGACTTACCACATTCGGGCTGTCGTCCTTCGGTGTTCCGGTGTCGGGATTAAGGGCCTGATTCAGACCCGCTCGCAAGCGCATAGCACTCGCAAGCGGGTCAATGGCCGGGCAGTGCGCACGACCGGCATGCGCACTGCGCGTGCACGAGCCCCGTAGCAAATGAATTTTCACTCGCTGCGGGGCTCACTACAAGACGGGGTGTCTGTCGATTGTGATTGACAGCTCGCCTCGTTTTGTAGACGTGCAGGAGGAGTGGCTGGACAAACGGAGGCATTCCTGAAGGGTGAAAATCCCTGTGTACTTATGATGTTACTGTCCTATCAGTATTTCGTTGGGTATTCTTTACTTTTCAAGACCGCAGCACAGCGATGTGACCCAGGATTGTGGTGTTAAGTGAAAATGGTCTTTCGTATGCAGCAATTGCGAGAGAAATTGGTGGGAATGTGACAATATCAGGAGTACGAAAGTTTTGTTTACGCTATCAGGAAACACAATCTATACAAAACAAAGAAGGAAAAGACCGGAAAAAGTGCACAACAGCTGTTGATGATAGGAGAATAAAACAAATTTGCGTCAGGGACAGATGGATGTCATCTGCGGCCATTAGCAGTGACCTGAGTGCAACTGGTGTTTTTGTCAGTGCAAGAACGGTACAGAGAAGACTAACGGAGGTTGGCCTAAAAGGTAGGATTCCCCGAAAAAAGACATTGCTGAATAAAAAGTAGCAGCAGAAATGAATACAGTGGGCAAAAGAACACATTGCATGGAGAGAAGGTCATTGGAAACAAGTGATATGGAGGGACAAAACTAAGATATCGATAGTTGGTAGTGATGGGGGAAAATGTGTGAGACGTCGCATCGGGGAATATTTGACCTCTGTTTATTGTGGTGAATTCAGCATTAAATTTCCTTTCATTTGATACATGAATCCTTGCACTGCATGAAGTGTTATGGAGCATACACACGGTCAGATTTGTCAGACTTGTCAGATTTGTCAGATGAACGATTGAACGATTAAACGATTTGAACGATTTTACCAAAGTTTTGAACGATTTGAACGATTGAACGATTTTTGACTGCATTAAAATGAATGGAATCGTCCAAGTCTGACTGCAAACACATCAGATGTCGGAAATCGTTATCTGACCATCGGGAACGCGCATCGTTGATCGTCCATCGTTCAGGCATGTCAGATATGAACGATTTTCCTTCAGATATGAACGACTGAACGATTTTTAAATCGTTATCGTTCATATCTGAAGGAAAAATCTGACCGTGTGTATGCACCATAACTGTTTTTATAAGCATTCGAAGTTGAAAAACATTCCAATTTCAAAAAGTGTCTGCAATTTTGGCCACCACTGTATATATATACTCTGGACTTTATTGATTAGGTGTGTGCTGCTGGTCTCTTTGGAAAATATATATATATATATATATATATATATATATATAAAATCTATATTGTGATGTCTTGGAGTTAATAAGCTTGGTAGAGAGCAGTGTTTAGGTGCTTTAATGAGGGTCCACACACAGCTTTCAGGTAAAACAATGGAATGGTGCTTTACTTTCAACACAGACAGGAAACAAAATAACAAAACACCTAGCCCAATCAGGGCAACTAGCTCACTTCTTGAGCCCTCTCTATGTAAGGTGCAGCTAGTCTGCAAATAAAAGTCCAAAAGCAGCTTAACCCTGCGTACTGCAGGTTAACCCAGGCTTTAGTTGGCTGGCTGCCACAGCCTCACAGTCTGTCTGGGTGGCTTTCCCTGTATCCTCCAGGTACAGGCCATGGCTTCCTCAGCCTGCAGCTTCACTGTCACAGTCACAGTCTGAGAGTTTTGTGGTTCCCCCCTTGCCTCCTGCAAGGTTCAGACACAGGCCTTCTGGCCTCCCAATGGCTCGCTCAGCTTCACTGGGCTCTCTGACTGGTCTGCCTCATCAGCCCACACCTGAGCTCTATCCACAAGGCAGCCACAGGTGTATCACCAGTCAGTATTTCAAGCCTGTGTGGGAGGATCTCTCCAATCCCACACAGAGGGCCTGATTCAGAGCCGGACGCTCAGACTAGAGCGCTCGCTCTGAATCAGGGCCCTCCTACCTTAAATTGGAGCGGCCTCTTGGATGCTCGCATAGCTGTGGGTTACCACCCACAGCTTATGCGAGCGTCCATGATGATGGTCGCGATGGTCAAGACCCTGCGGTAGGGTCTCGCTGCCGCAAGCCCTGGAGTGATTTTGGCTCTATCAGAGCCAAAATCACTCCCACTGACATCACTAGTGATGTCAGTGGGGCCGGACGAAGACGGTAGGCGTTCACATGAGAACGCCTCCGTCTGGCAGCCACGCCCCCGGCCCGCCCACCAAAGGGGGCATGCTGTCACTCACCATCGACAGCACACCCCCTTTGGTGCGAGACCCCGAGCGACGGATTCCCCGTCGCTCGCCGGGTCTCGCGCATGCGCACGACGGAGCTCCCTCGCGAGCGGGTCAGAATCAGGCCCAGAATCTGCTGCTCACCAACGCCATCTCTGGTGATACTGCCACAATATTTATATATATATATATATATATATATTATATGTATGTGTGACCCTGCCTGTATGTGTGACCCTACCTGCCTACATGTATGTATGTATGTGTGACCCAGCCTGCCTGTATGTGTGATCTTGCCTGTATGTATGTATGTATGTATGTATGTGACCCAGCCTGCCTATATGTATGTATGTATGTGTGACCATGCCTGTATGAATGTGTGACCGTGCCTTTATGTGTATATGTTTGTATGTATGTATGTATGTGTGACCCTGCCATGTATGTATGTATATATATCTTTATATATATAGCAGTTATATTATATAGCACACATTTTTTTTTTTGGGGGGGGGTTGCTTGCTCATGCTCACATGCTACACCTCTGCATACATATGCGTATGCAATGGTCACTTCAATACAGAACTGCTGCCTTCAAATGGCATTCATAAGGTTTTATAGTATCCAGATATGGAGAAAGCTCACATGATTATACTTTCAAAATTTAGACATCATATCATAAAAAAACATTTAGGAAGCACAGGTCTTGTCGTGGCTTTATGCCAGGTACTTTCTTGACTTCTGCGATTACAATCACGAGATGCACCCAGATGGCAAATGGGCGTTACTGTGGTTAGTAGCGGATGGGCAGACCATGTTAATATGTAGCAATATCCAAGCTCAACAATTATTGTAATCAGCTTATGCTGCAAATGTAATGACTAGTTGAAGTTCCAATTTACATACATTCCTTTATCCAATCCTAACTTAGAACTCCGTTTACCTTCTATAACAAGTATATATAACTAACCTCAGTGATATTACATTATAGTATATGCCAGCGACCTTAGTGATATTACATTATAGTACCTGTATATAGAAATAACCTGAGTGATATTACATTATAGCATGTGCCAGCATCCTTAGTGATATTACATTATAGTATATAGAAATAAACTGAGTGATATTACATTATAGCATATGCCAGCGTCCTTAGTGATATTACATTATAGTATATAGAAATAACCTGAGTGATATTACATTATAGCAAATCCCAGCATCCTTAGTGATATTACATTATAGTATATAGAAATAACCTGAGTGATATTACATTATATTATATGCCAGCGACCTTAGTGATATTACATTATAGTATATAGAAATAACCTGAGTGATATTACATTATAGCATATCCCAGCGTCCTTAGTAATATTACATTATAGTATAGAGAAATAACCTTAGTGATATTACATTATAGTATATAGCATATACCACCGACCTTAGTGATATTACATTATAGTCCTCTGTGCCCAAGGGACTCAACGACCACCTGGGACTACATAACTTCTTGTGAGTACAGTGCAATATTGTGATACAGTAATACTGCACAGTAACAGTACAGTCCGTGCTGTTATACATGTGCAATATTACTTAGATTATAGGTGTGAATAATAATGCTCAATGTCTGCGCTGTCCCATTAATGTGTATATATGTCTGCATATATGAGTATGAGTGACCACTAGGACTATTAGCGCACCAGCCATATAGCTTCTTTGAACCAGCATATATGTTAGTATACAGTTAGGTATGGGCGGATTGGCCATAGACCTCACAGGGAATTTTCCCAGTGGGCCAGACTGTTATGGGGCCACTGAATTCAAATTTATATTTCTGTTTTTTTTTTTTTTTTTTTTAAATATGTGACCTGACCCACCCAACAGGAGTCGGCCCTGGCATATTAATGACTGAAGCCGACATGATTTGTTCATGGTGGTTGACCCCTCCCCAGGGACCAGCCACCAATGACTGTGCTTTGCAGATCAGCCCATCCCCTCCTGATCCACTACTCCCCTGGCTTCCCGCTGGCGGCGTCAGGTGCTGGAAAGTAGGGATATGAGGTGAGCAGCACAGGCAGCGTCTCAAAGCCAGGGCCACACACACACACTGACTGCCTGTGGATCTCCCTTACTGGTCTCCACCATTTGTTGGACATGGGCTATGGCCAGAGTACTGTTCCATGAGCTTGTCATCCAAAAGTGGTCAAGCTACAAGCCTGGGGTGCTACTGTATGTACATTATGATCAGGGCCGACGCTAGGCTGTGCTGCGCCCAGCGCCGTCCTGTGTTGTCACCCCTTCCCTCCTCTGCTCCCTCCCCGTGAGCTTAAATATGTCCTATAGCGCTGGGAGGGAGGTGGGCATTTCCTCCGGAAACAGTAGCGCTCCGGGCGACGGACCTGCTTGCCCGGGCCTGGAGCCGCTACTGATTATGATGTACTGTATGGCATCACCTTGATGCTCAATGCACTGTATGACATTTAATGCAATGCTGTCTGTACATTATGGTAGTCACTGGGATGCTGTCTGTACATTATGGCAGTCACTGGGATGCTGTCTGTACATTATGGCAGTCACTGGGATGCTGTCTGTACATTATGGCAGTCACTGGGATGCTGTCTGTACATTATGGCAGTCACTGGGATGCTGTCTGTACATTATGGCAGTCACTGGGATGCTGTCTGTACATTATGGCAGTCACTGGGATGCTGTCTGTACATTATGGCAGTCACTGGGATGCTGTCTGTACATTATGGTAGTCACTGGGATGCTGTCTGTACATTATGGTAGTCACTGGGATGCTGTCACTGCTGTATGGTGATCATGGGTATGATGATAACTAGGATGCTGTTTGTGCTGTATTGTCACTAGGATGCTCAATGTAATGTCTGGCAGTCCCTGGAATGATCTCTGTACTTTATGGTGGTAACCAAGATGTCTCTAAACTTGTGTCGGTGACTGAGATGCTCTCTGTACTGTATGATGATCACTGGGATCAGGGGCATAGCAAAACCCATGGGGATGGGGGGCCCAATAGCAAAATTTCCAAAAGCCCCCCTCCCTGCAAATTACTTTGCAGTTTATCCATTTTGATTGTAAATGATCTAGTATCTGCCTACTTAGCTGACATACAGGAATACATGAATGGTGATTAGCATATAGTAAGCATTATAAACGATAAAATATATATTTGTAAAAAGTATATAGTCTCCTTAATCTTAATTGTTTATGATATAACATGGTATATAAGAAGTCTATGATTCTCTAAAAATCAGTTAGTGAGGATAGATGGAGGCAGAGATGGCTGGGTCAGTAACAGCAACACTCAGAGGCGGCCTGGACCCCATAGCAGCTCCATTCTCTGCATCTACTGTGTGAGATCTGCCGTAAATTGGACAGGTGCATAGGGGCATATACTGATTGTTGAATCTGCGTCCAGGTCTCCGGCAGGATTCTGTCAACGGTCTGGTCTGGAGTTGGATCCCCGGAGGAATGGACGAGTGCATACCTCCCAACATGACCGTCTCCAGGAGGGACACAATGCTCTGGTCCTGGACTTCCCTGGTAAGAGGCGGGGCTGCAGCACAGTTCAAAATTCAAATAGGGGAGCGACACCAACTGTCATCTCACACACTGCCAAACATCACTGGCTGGGACTCCCTGGCAGTTGGTGTTACTCCCCTATTTGAATTTTGGACTGTGCTGCAGCCCCACCTCTGGAGCCTCCACCAATCATACATTACCAGGGAAGTCCAGGAGCAGAGCATTGTGTCCCTCCTGGAGAGGGTCATGTTGGGAGGTATGCGAGTGTGTAACCATCTTAAGTCATGCAATGTCATATCAGATTAATAATTAGCTTTATCCATTGTTTCTAAATTAAAAACTGCAGATAAAATGTAGGGAGGTGTGTGAAGAGGTGAGGGTGACAGCCCAAAATTTATTATAAAGTCCTTACCTGAAAATGTTATTCTGATTCTTTTTTTGAAGATGCTGCTGTTCAGGACCTTATTGGAAGATATAATCCAAAGTTCACATCAGTAGTCGTTATCCAAAGTCACCTAAACAAAGCAGGAACTACTCAGAGAGCATCAATGTAGGACCACAAAATGGCTGCCAGTAGCTGGGCATCCTTTATATAGGGCTGTGACCTGCACTGTGACATCACAATGCATGCAGGCAGCAGCTAGAGATGGCTGTAGCTACAAAATGGCTGCCAGTAGCTGGGCATCCTTTATATAGGGCTGTGACCTGCACTGTGACATCACAATGCATGCAGGCAGCAGCTAGAGATGGCTGTAGCTACAAAATGGCTGCCAGTAGCTGGGCATCCTTTATATAGGGCTGTGACCTGCACTGTGACATCACAATGCATGCAGGCAGCAGCTAGAGATGGCTGTACAGTAGCTTGGATCAGCTCTGGGCCCGGATGCCCTGCAGCAGCACTGAGAATAGAAAAGCCGGGGCCGATTGCAGTGTAACTCTGTACAGGGAGAAGGTCGGGGGCCAAGAGGCAGGCACAAAGATGCTCTCTGTGTAGTTTGGCTGTCAAGTTGACTGTTTGCCAGCATGTTTGTGTTGGGGCACTCTCAGAGTTTATTCCAGGGCCACTTTAAGTTCCCAATCCGCCCCTGCAGTTAGGTACCTAAATAGCATTAGGAGTCTGTGTATTGTCTATATTATGTGACTTTTGTTTATATATGTTATTTATTTTGGTAGTTCAGATAGAGTGCAGATAAAGATTCTGTATATGTCCATGTACTTACTAATGGTTTAATATGCATGTGCACTATGCTTTGATATTATCCTCTCGGTTTTCATATATAAAAATATAGGAATCGTCACCTTTATTGAATGACCTTGTTGCAGTGCTGAGTGCATAGTATTCCGGGTAATGTGTTTCCATATGAATTTATATATGTGTATGTTTTTGTTCATCATTGTCCCCTTGGTGATGGGAGCACTATTGTATATCAATGATGATGTAATTTAGTATGCGCCCCCTGGTTAGGTGGTTAGCCCCGCCCCGGGGGGCATTCACTTGTAACATGGTGTCTGTATTTAAGGTATGTCACTTTGTATGTATGTTAGCCTGAAGACAACAGCGCCACGATATAGGCACTGAAACTTTGCTGGTTGTCTAACTTTTGGAATAAATACTTCTCACAAGTCCTACTGTACATGTGCTGCATCTTACCGATATTATATATATATATATACAGTCTTGATGGGCGGCACACATGTTGTAAATTCACAATTGCGGGTGCCCTCCGTTGGACATCCCAACCTGGAATCCCAAATACAAGTAACAATGCTCGGCGGCACTCGGACAAAAGTACACCTTACAGCAAGTAGATCACGCCAGCGTTTCAATGTTTTAATACATCGTCATCAGGGCAATACAGTACAAAGAAAATATGCTTACCTTATACCATCACCCACACCACGTGTAAACAACGGCATATAGATCCGGAAACTGGCGCCCATGGATGATGTCGTCTCCTGATCCCTGTTGCCATAGTGACTACAATATACAAATAAAAAAATAGTTGCAATATAATACACAATATCATGCTAGAGAAGGATAGTAAAACGATACATCATTTACAAGCAAGTATGAAGCATATAACTGTATAAAAGATAATGCAGACCCAGATTTTCATTAAGGCCTCTTGGGGCCAAAGTACCAAGACGATAAATCCATCGGGTTTCACACCTCAAAAGTTTGAGTGACCTATCACCCCCTCGTATCGACCCAGGGATGTGGTCTATTATCATATACCTCAGAGTCGTAAGACCATGCCCAGCTTGCGCAAAATGACGCCCTACAGGCTGATCACTTGTTCCATTTTCAATCGCCATCCGAATAGAGGAGCGATGGACTGCCATACGCTCCTGTAGTGTCCTGTCAGTTTTACCTACATACCCCATACCACAGGGACACAGTATCAGGTATACGATAAATCTGGTGGTACACCCCAATATATGCCTAATAGAGGAACTCTTACCACTACATGGATGTTTGAATACAAAACCAACTATCAAATAACGACACGTTAAACAGTTTAGGCACTTATAGCACCCATTTTTCTTAGTTAAAAAATGAGTGGATACATTATTCTTTTTACTCATCGCTGTGATGTCAGTCCTCATCACCCAATCCCTGATACTTTTACCCCACGTATAACAGGTTATTATATCAGTCTCAGTTAATCTTAAATCCTTGTCAGTTTTAATAATAGGCCATCTCCGTTTAGCTGCAATACGAACACTTTCACTAGCTACATTAAAAGTACTAACCCAAGGCATTCTTTTTCTAGTTGAAACATCCTTTTTCTTGAATAATAGATCATCCCTAGATCTTGCCAATGCTCTCTGTTTGGCACCAACTAGTGATTGCAAATCATACCCTCTATCAATGAAATTGTCAATCATCTTGTCAATATGAACCTCGGCATCCTCATCATTGTTACAAGTACGGCGAGCTCTAATAAATTGTGAATACGGTAAACCGTATTTAAGAGGTTTAGGGTGAAAGCTCGCCGCATGCAAGAGTGTATTTCTATCAGTTTTCTTTTTAAAGAGAGAAGTATTCAACACCCCCTGCGATAAACTGATCTGTACATCCAAAAAGCTCAACGTATCGGAATCAATGATGTAGGTAAATTTCACTGGACTATAAGATTTGTTGTGTAAATCCAAATAAAATGATATAAATTCTTTTTTAGTACCAGTCCAAATCAGTAACAAATCGAGTGTAAAAAATCATATTTTTGGAGAAATTTGGGTTATTGAAAAATAGATCCAGTTCAATCAGAAACATAAAAGAATTTGCATAGGATGGGGCCACATTGGACCCCATAGCACATCCTGAGGTCTGCAGGTAAAATTTGCCGTCATACATAAAGTAATTCTTTGTGAGTACCATTTCTAAAAGATCAATAAGCAGATTGACATCAAATCCCGAATAGTTAGGATTCTCAAAAATCAATCTGCGCACTGCTTCCATACCCAAATCATTGGGAATAACAGTGTATAGATTTGACACATCTATACTACACAAAAAAGCATCTTTAGGAATATCACGAACAGCAGACAATTTCCTCAAAAAAGTAGTAGTGTCTAGAAGAAAATTGCAATGACCCATAACGCATGGCTGTAATAGACTGTAAAGAATAATAGGCCATCTCTGTAAAAGACAGAGATGGCCTATTATTAAAACTGACAAGGATTTAAGATTAACTGAGACTGATATAATAACCTGTTATACTCGGGGTAAAAGTATCAGGGATTGGGTGATGAGGACTGACATCACAGCGATGAGTAAAAAGAATAATGTATCCACTCATTTTTTAACTTAAGAAAAATGGGTGCTATAAGTGCCTAAACTGTTTAACGTGTCGTTATTTGATAGTTGGTTTTGCATTCAAACATCCATGTAGAGGTAAGAGTTCCTCTATTAGGCATATATTGGGGTGTACCACCAGATTTATCGTATACCTGATACTGTGTCCCTGTGGTATGGGGTATGTAGGTAAAACTGACAGGACACTACAGGAGCGTATGGCAGTCCATCGCTCCTCTATTCGGATGGCGATTGAAAATGGAACAAGTGATCAGCCTGTAGCACGTCATTTTGCGCAAGCTGGGCATGGTCTTGCCACTCTGAGGTATATGATAATAGACCACATCCCTGAGTCGATACGAGGGGGTGATAGGTCACTCAAACTTTTGAGGTGTGAAACCCGATGGATTTATCGTCTTGGTACTTTGGCCCCAAGAGGCCTTAATGAAAATCTGGGTCTGCATTGTCTTTTATAAAGTTATATGCTTCATACTTGCTTGTAAATGATGTATTGTTTTACTATCCTTCTCTAGCATGGTATTGTGTATTATGTTGCAACTATTTTTTTATTTGTATATTGTAGTCACTATGGCAACGGGGATCGGGAGACGACGTCATCCGTGGGCGCCAGTTTCCAGGTCTAGATGCCGTTGTTTACACGTGGTGTGGGTGATAGTATAAGGTAAGTGTGTTTTTTCATACTGTATTGCCCTGATGATGATGTATTAAAACATCCAAAAGTTTTGAGAATGACACAAGTATTGGTTTTCACAGAGTTTGCTGCTTCAGTGTTTTTTTTAGACCTTTTTGTCAGATGTTACTATGGTATACTGAAATAACATTACAAGCATTTCATAAGTGTCAAAGGCTTTTATTGACAATTACATTAAGTTTATGCAAAGAGTCAATGTTTGCACTGCAGTATTGACTCTTCTTTTTCAAGACCTCTGTAATTTGCCCTGGCATGTTGTCAATCATCTTCTGGGCCCCATACTGACTGATGGCCGCCCATTCTTGCCTAATCAATGCTTGGAGTTTGTCAGAATTTGTGGGGTTTTGTTTGTCCACCCGCCTCTTGAGGATTGACCACAAGTTCTCAATGGGATTAAGGTCTGGGGAGTTTCCTGGCCATGGACCCAAAATTTCGATGTTTTGTTCCCCGAGCCACTTAGTTATCACTTTTGCCTTATGGCAAGGTTCTCTATCATGCTGGAAAAGGCATTGTTCATCACCAAACTGTTCTTGAATGGTTGGGAGAAGTTGCTCTTGGAGGATGTTTTGGCACCATTCTTTATTCATGGCTGAATGAATAAAGAATGGTAGTGAGCCTACTCCCTTGACTGAGAAGCAACCCCACACATGAATGGTCTCGGGATGCTTTACTGTTGGCATGACGCAAGACTGATGGTAGCGCTCACCTTTCCTTCTCCGGACAAGCTTTTTTCCAGATGCCCCAAACAATCTGAAAGAGGATTCATCAGTGAAAATAACTTTATCCCAGTCCTCAGCAGTCCAATCCCTGTACCTTTTTCAGAATATCAGTCTGTCCCTGATGTTATTCCTGGAGAGAAGTGGCTTCTTTGCTGCCCTTCTTGACACCAGGCCATCCTCCAAAAGTATTTGCCTCACTGTGCGTGAAGATGCACTCACACCTGCTTGCTGCGATTCCTGAGCAAGCTCTGCACTGGTGGTGCCCTGATCCCGCAGCTGAATCAACTTTAGGAGACAGTCCTGGCACTTGCTGGACATTCTTGGGCGTCCCGAAGCCTTCTTCACAACTATTGAACCTCTCTCCTTTAAGTTCTTGATGATCCGATAAATGGTTGATTTAGGTGCAATCTTACTAGCAGCAATATCCTTGCCTGTGAAGCCCTTTTTATGCAAAGCAATGATGACTGCATGTGCTTCCTTGCAGGTAACCATGGTTAACAGAGGAAGAACAATGATTTCAAGCTCCACCCTCCTTTTAAAGCTTCCAGTCTGTCATTCTAACTGAATCAACTATGTCCTCATCAACACTCTCACCTGTGTTAAAGAGAGAATCACTGACATGATGTCAGCTGGTTCTTTTGTGGCAGGGCTGAAATGCAGTGGAAATGTTTTTCTTGGGATTAAGTTCATTGTCGTGGCAAAGAGGGACTTCGCAATTAATTGCAATTCATCTGATCGCTCTTCATGACATTCTGGAGTACAGTGTATGTGCAAATTGCCATCATAAAAACTGAAGCAGCAGACTTTGTAAAAACCAATACCTGTGTCATTCCCAACTGAAGTACCCGGCAATACCCTGGTTTAAATCTTCCAGTTAAAAGTTTTATTATGTGATGTCATCGAAATCAATCCAGTGTAAGGCCCAGAACGGGCTCCCTGAGTCAAAGTTCTTACCGGTGCACTCCGCCATGAAGTCCGACTGGGACCTCAACCACTCCAATAGGCATCCCAGACCAATTGCCACCCCACTGTGAAGTTTTCATCCAAATTCATCCAGTGGAAGGCCCAGTAAAGGCTCCCCATGTCAAAGTTCTGCCTAGCATACACCAATGGGAGGTCCGGCCAGGACCTGAACCCCCCTAGTATGTCTTCTGGGATCCAGTGTTAACACTCTGTGAAGTTTTAGTCCAAATCTATTCAGTGGAAGGCTCAAAACAGGCTTCATGCCCAGCATACACCAACAGAAGGTCCGACCGGGACCCTAACCCCCCTAAACCTGGCCAGGATCCAACTGGACCACCCCATGTTGGTTCATCCAAATCGGTGCAGGGGTGTATCTTCAAGTTATTAAGTTTTATTATGTGATGTCGTCCAAATCCATACAGTGGACGGCCTAGAATAGGCTCCCTGGGTCAAAGTTCTTCTTGGCGTACTCCACCATAAGGTCCGACCAGGATCCCAACCACTCCATTAGGCATCCCAGACCAATTGCCACCCCTCTGTGAAGTTTTCATCCAAATCCATCCAGTGGAAGGCCCAGAACAGGTTCCCTGGGTCAAGTTCTGCCCAACGTACACCAACGGGAGGTCTGATCAGGACCCTAACCCCCATAAAACCTGTCCAGGATCCAACTGGACCACCTCGCATTGGTTTCATCCCAACCAGTGCAGGACTGTGTGAATACATAACTGGGCAAACAGACAAACAAGCAGACCAATGAATTTTGCATATATATATATATATATATATATATATATATATATTAGAGAGTACAGTCTCATTCATCATAGTGGGAATGTGCAGCACTAGTAATTGGCTACTACAGAGCACCCACATTTTTAGACAGTTCATGCTGTTTCCCTATCCGCTGATATAAATAGTCCATCACTGACCTTGATTTTTGCATCTTTCTATCTGATTAACCTATTTCCGTGAGTACTAGTCTGCAGCCTCCCTCATTGTCGCCGGATATATGTCACATTGAATATTTCACTGTTACATCCCGTGCAGAAACATTTCCACTCTCTGCTTCATCTGATGCATCCAAACTCTTCTCCCCCTGTCACATCTCCCCTAACATTATCTCTCTTTCTACCTTTCACGTCGTGTCCTGCAACTTGCAAACCATTAACCAACTGCACTCTGTCCTGGGCCTGTCCACCAGCTGTTAGTGTTGTCATGTCATAATTTGCATATGTTCAAAATTGTTTGAATCCCAGCAATTTACTGTAGTATACTCGAGGGAGACTTCCATTTACTTTTATCCTTTCAAGCAGCTAATTACAGTGACTACCTGTTTCTACTGCACTGTAACGCTTCCAGATTCTGAGGTCTATGCACTAAGCCTTGGTGAGAGATAAAGTACCAACCAATCAGCTCCTAACTATCGTTTTTCATACACAGCCTGTAAAGTGACAGTTAGGAGTTTGTTGGTACATTATCTCCGTTCACTTTCTCTCTCTCCAAGGCTTTAGTACATAGGACCTCATTCAGAGGCGGTCGCTCGGGAGCGATCGGTAGCACCCAAAGTGATCGAGAATATGCAAAACGAGCGCTCAGTCGCAACGCACATCGTAAGTGCGGAAACGACCACAACCATGAAAGCACACCTCCTATCTCTACGGCCTAATTCAGAGTCGGTCGCAGGCGGCAACCTACATCAGCACGATTAACACCTGTTACAGTGTTAATTGCCTACAGACATCGATTGAGGCAGAAACCATTGCCTGCACTCGCAATGCTTAGGGTAGACCCTGGGCTCGCTCAGTGATATATGCACGCCCTTAAAACGCCCTTTTTAAGGTCAACCACGCCTGCGTGCGCACCACCACACCCCCGTTCACAAGCACCTTCCCCTGTAACCACCTACAAACGGCACGAAATGTCAATCACAGCTAAGACCTCGTAGTGACTAGCGAGCAAGAGGATTGCGGTCGGAAAGACAGGCTTGCGCACGCGCACTGCCATGTACACGCAAGCGCAGTTGAAAAAAAACATCGCTCGCTACGACCAATCGCTCCGTGCGACCGCCTCTGAATGAGGTCCATAGACTCTTAACTCACAAATAAGCAACCTCTGACTCTCTAGCTGATGTGGAACTAGAAGCTACAGCTGGCGTGCACAGGTTTCCCCACACCTGTTTATGAAATACAGGACATCTCAATTACAGACGGGAGCTTACAGCATCTACATTTTCAGGTCTCTACACATGAAAAGAAATACATTTATTGTGCTATAAAACTTGACAAGCAGCCAAAAGAAGACCCGTAAAAATGTCGCTGCGAACTGGAAGATAGTAATTACAGGTATACTACAGCCAAAACTAAACAAGAAGTTTTGAATGGTGCTCAAGGAGTTACGAGAAAACCTGCATACTGTACACTTACAGACGCGTCCTTTTACACTGTGGCTTCAGGTCGCACCAAATAGCCCCTCTCTGCACGCCAGTTCCTGCATAAATCGGCCGCGCTGTGCGTAATTTTTTTATCAAAATGTGCATCTTATTCGCATAAATAATATAACTTGGGATGACAAAACTACATTGCGAGATTACACTGATCAATTTGATGTGCGCCATTTATATATTTGTGTGTGACTGAGGTTCTGATTCACAGATTTACGCAATCGCAGCTGCATTCTCTCCCAGTGCCTGATTCGAACGCAGTTGCTTATACGCACGCAATGGGTCGATTGTTGCATACTGCTTATGCATCGCAGTGCGCCTGTGCGAACTAGCCACTGCGCTCGGGACCGCGATCGCAGAGGATACGCAGACCCATGGCAGAGTGATTGACAGGAAGTGCTGTTTGTGGGTGGTGACGGGGGGGTGGTCGGGTGAATGCAGGCGTGCCAGTGCGTTTCAACGCCGTTGCATGGCCGTGCATAAATTATCCACTGTGACACCAGAGGCCGTCTGAGGACTCATAGCGTGCGCTGAAGTCAGCAATTCCTGAGTGAGGTTTGGGCTTCAGTAACTGTGCGCATGGGTCCGATGTTATTCGATGTTACCGATTGTTTCTCTATGTTGGCCAAGTGTACGGATGTGAGTAAGGGGCAGTGGGCATCCTTATGTCAGGCTGCGATCGCAATGCGAATGCAAACATTTAAATAACACCGCTAATCAATTTGATGTGCACCATTGCGCCACTGCGTTGCGTTCATATAAGCAGAATAGCGAATCAGGTCCACAAATCGCAGTTGCTAAAATATTCTAATGCCTTCCAAAGCACAGCCGAGTATAGGGACGCCGACTGTATCCGTCCGACAACGTCCACAAGAATAAACATCGGTACCATCGACGCAGGTCGGGCAGCCATGAGGCTTATGCAGCAAGTCTGGCCAGCCGTAAATACTGCGTTTCTCCTGACACACTGAGAGCTCTCATGCTGCAAAGGAGATGGCAATGGCTAATGTACACGTATGCACTAGGGGTGTGCACTGGCCACTTTTCGTGTTTTGTGTTTTGGTTTTGGATCTGGATCTTTCTTCGTGTTTTGGATCTAGATTGGTTTTGTCAAAACCACCCTTCCGTGTTTTGGGTTCTGGGTTTTGTGTTTTGGATCTGTATTTATTTTAAAAAAAGCATAAAAACAGCTAAAATCACAGAATGTGTTGGTTTTTCTGCTCCTATGCTATTATTAACCTCAATAACCTTAATTTCCACTCATTTCCAGTCTATTCTGAACACCTCACACCTCACAATATTGTTTTTATGTCCAAAAGGTTGCACCGAGGCAGCTGGATGACTATGCTAAGCGACACGAGTGGGCGGCACAAACACGTGGCCCATCTAGAAGTGATACTGCAGTGGCAGACAGGATGGCAGTTTGAAAAACTAGGCCCCAAACTGTACATAATGCAAAGAAAAAAAAGAGGTGCAAGATGGAATTGTCCTTGGGCCCTCCCACCCACCCTTATGTTGTATAAACAGGACATGCACACTTTAACAAAGCAATAATTTCAGCGCCAGGGTCTGCCACACGACTGGCTGAAATGATTGGTTCGTTTGGGCCCCCACAAAACAAGCTGGCAATTAATCTGTCCCTGCACAAACTGGCTCTACGGAGGCAAGATGTCGTCCTCATCCTCCTCATCCACCGATTCCTCACCCTCTTCAGTGTTGTGTACATCCTCATCCTCACAAAGTATTAACTCGTCCCCACTGGAATCCACCACAACAGGTCCCTCTGTACGTTCTGGAGGCTGGTCTCCCTGGAAGAGTTGATAATTCATTTTGATGAACATCATCTTCTCCACATTTTGTGGAAGCAACCTCCTACGCCTTTCGCTGACAAGGTTCCCGGCTGCACTAAACACTCTTTCGGAGTACACACTGGAGGGGGGTAACTCAGGTAAAATAGAGCCAGTTTGTACAGGGGCCTCCAAATTGCCTCTTTTTCCTGCCAGCACAGGTATGGACTGTCTGACATGCCTACTTGGATGCTGTCACCGATGTAATCCTCCACCATTCTGTCAATGGTGACAGTATCATATGTAGTGACAGTAGACATGTCAGAAATTGTTGCCAGGTCCTTCAGTCCAGACCAGATGTCCAAACTTGGCCCTGCCTGCCCTGCATCACCGCCAGCGGGTTGCTTAGGATATCTAAGTTTTTTCCTGGCAGCCCCAGTTGCGGGAGAAAATGAAGAAGGAGCTGTTGACGTGTCACGTTCCGCTTCAGCTGACAGTGTGTTCACCAGTAGGTCTTTGCACCTCTGCAGGCTTGTGTCGGACGGAAAGAGAGACACCACATAGGCTTTAAACCTAGGATCCAGGACGGTGGCCAAAATGTAGTGGTCTGATTTCAACAGATTGACCACCCTGGAATCCTGGCAAAGCGAATGAAGGGCTTCATCCACAAGTCCCACATGCCGAGCGGAATCGCTCCGACTTAGCTCCTCCTTCACTTTCTCCAGCTGCTTCTGCAAAAGCCTGATGAGGGGAATGACCTGACTCAAGCTGGCAGTGTCTAAACTGACTTCACGTGTGGCAAGTTCGAAGGGCTGGAGAACCTTGCACAACACGGAAATCATTCTCCACTGCGCTTGAGTCAGGTGAATACCCCCTCCTTTTCCTATGTCATAGGTGGATGTATAGGCTTGAATGGCCTTTTGCTGCTCCTCCATCCTCTGAAGCATATAGAGGGTTGAGTTCCACCGCGTCACAACCTCTTGCTTCAGGTGATGGTGGGGCAGGTTCAAGAGTGTTTGCTGGCGCTCCAGTCTTCGGCACGCAGTCGCTGAATGGCGAAAGCGGCCACAAATTTTTCGGGCCACCCAAAGCGTCTCCTGCATGCCCCTGTCGCTTTTCAGAAAATTCTGCACCACCAAGTTTATTGTGTGAGCAAAACATGGGATGTGCTGGAATTTGCCCAGATGTAATGCCCGCACAATATTGGTGGCGTTGTCAGATATCACAAATCCCCAGGAGAGTCTAAGTGGGGTAAGCCACTGGGCGATGATTTCCCTCAGTTTCTCTAAGAGGTTGTCGGCGGTGTGCCTCTTACTGAAACCGGTGATACACAGCGTAGCCTGCCTTGGAACGAACTGGCGTTTCTGAGATGCTGCTACTGGTGACGCTGCTGCTGTTGCTGCGTAAGGTGATACATCTACCCAGTGGGCTGTCACAATCATATAGTCCTTAGTCTGCCCTGTTCCACTTGTCCACATGTCCGTGGTTAAGTGGACATTGTGTACAATGGCATTTTTCAGGACAATGAGGACACTTTTTCTGACGTTTCTGTACAGTCTCGGTATCGCCTGCCTAGTGAAGTGGAATCTAGACAGGATTTGGAACGGGGACACACTACCTCCATCAATTGTCTAAATCCCACTGCACTGATGGCGGATACCGGACGCACGTCTAACACCAACATAGCAGTCAAGGCCTCAGTTATACGTTTTGCTTCAGGATGACTGCTGTCGTACTTCATCCTCCTCGCTAAGGACTGCTGGAGGGTCAATTGTTTAGTAAAAGTAGTGGTGTTCCTACTTCCTCTCTGGGATGATGAACGACTCCCAGCAGCAGCAACAGCAGCAGCGGCAGCAGTAGGCGTAGCAATGCAGGATCCTCCGGAGGAATCCCGGATAGGAGAGTCAGTCATGCCAGTGACATGGCCTGCAGGACTACTTCCGATCCTGACTAAGGAGGAAATTGACGAGGAGGGAGTTGACGGTGTGGTTTGCAGGCGCTTTGATACAACAGGACAACGGGATTTAGGTGTCCCTGGACTGCTTACGGTCTTAGCCAAAGTGTCTGAACTTGACAGTAACTTATTATGAACGCGCTGCAGGTGCCGTATAAGGGAGGATGTTCCAAGGTGGTTAACGTCCCTACCCCTACTTATTCCACCTTTACATAAGGTACATATGGCAAGACAGTTGTTGTCCGGATTTGGATAGAAATATTGCCAGACCAAAGAGGTGGAATGTTTGGTCTTCTGCCCAGGCATGACCGTGATGGGCTTTTTCATCCCACGGACAACAACTGTCTCCCCCGGAGCCTGATTTAAACAAACCACATCACCATCAGAATCCTCCTCGCCAACTTCCTCCTCAGCGCCAGCTACACCAGTATCCTCATCCTGTTGTACTTCAACAGTGACATCTTCAATTTCCATATCAGCAAGTGGACTGTGGGTGCTCCTCTCAGCACTTGCAGGGGGCGTGCAAATGGTGGAAAGAGCCTCCTCTTCCCGTCCAGTGCTGGGAAGGTCAGGCATCGCAACCGCCACCACACTTGGACTCTCCTTGGGGATTTGTGATATCTTCTTAGAACGCACAGTTCTTCGCTGTGCTTTTGCCAGCTTAACTCGTTTGATTTTTTTAGTGGGAGGAGGGCTTCCATCGTCATGTGAAGCTGAACCACTAGTCATGAACATAGGGAAAGACCTTAGCCGTTCCTTGCCACTCCGTGTCATAAATGGCATATTGGCAAGTTTACGTTTCTCTTCAGATGATTTAAATGTTTTTTTTAAGGTCATTTTCCTGAACTTTGTCATTTGGGATTGTATGTGGCTTCTACTATGACATTGGGCATCGGCCTTGGCAGACGACGTTGATGGCATGTTATCGTCTATGTCATGACTAGTGGCAGCAGCTTCAGCACTAGGAGGAAGTGGTTCTTGATCTTTCTCTATTTTGTTTTTATCGGAGAAAGTTTGGTCCTCCATTTATGTTATATCGATTTGATATATACGTGCGGCAAAGGCGCACACAAACACAGAAAATATTTTTTTATTTTTGCTGGAGAGTAGTGCACTTTGTGGGTTACACCACCCTTTAAGAAATGAGCCAGCCGGCTCTTTACTTATGGGACACAGGCGCACGCTTGGCACTACTTTGCTGATGCACGTGCGGCTACTGCGCACACAATTCACAAACAGAAAATATTTTTTTATTTGGTTTGGAGTGTACTTTGGGGGTTACAGCACCCTTTAACGGTCAAGCCACCCGGCCCTTTACTTATGACACAGGCGCACGCTTGGCACTACTTTGTTGATACACGTGCGGCTACTGCGCACACAATTCACAAACACAGAAAATATTTTGTTATTTGGTTTGGAGTGTACTTTGGGGGTTACAGCACCCTTTAACGGTCAAGCCAGCCGGCCCTTTACTTATGACACAGGCGCATGCTTGGCACTACTTTGTTGATGCACGTGCGGCTACTGCGCACACAATTCACAAACACACCAAATATTTTTTTATTTGGTTTGGACTGGAGTGTACTTTGGGGGTTACAGCACCCTTTAATGGTCAAGCCAGCAGGCCCTTTACTTATGACACAGGCGCACGCTTGGCACTACTTTGTTGATGCACGTGCGGCTACTGCGCTCACAATTCACAAACACAGAAAAAATATTTTTTTTTATAGCACTTGGGGGGAGTACCCCTGACGGACAGAGCACCCCCTGGACAACACTACAGCACCCCTTTAGGACTGGGACACTGCACAGGACTTTGGAGTGGACACAGCCCCTATGGACAACTGACTGCACAACACAGTCCAGCCAGCCCCTATGGACTTTGAAGTAGTGGACACAGCCCCTATTAACAACAGCAGCACAGCACAACACAGCCAGCCCCTATGGACTTTGAAGTAGTGGACACAGCCCCTATGGACAACAGCAGCACAGCGCAGCACAGCACAGCACAACACTACTCTGCACTACACTACACTACACTACACAGCCCAGCCAGCCCTAACTCCCACCCTCCCTCTTCACTGTCCACAGCCGAGTGAGAAAATGGCGCCGACGCGGGTACCTTATATAGGATCCAAAACCTACGAGACCCGGAAGGCAGGATGATGACGTTTTGCCTCGATTTCAGATCCGAGTCAGGCGGGAAAAGTCAAGCCTGACTTGGATCGGCCTCGGATCGGGGGGGTTCGGATTTCAGAAATCCGAACCTGCTCACCCCTAGTATGCACGCCCATGAAACAGCGTTTGAACGGTCAGACACGCATGCGTTTGCCTAGCCACCCCACCCCGTTACCTCCCCCAAACGCTGACCACCTGTCACTCACTTTGCAAATTAATCCGCTGTGCGCAATTGCAAATCAATCGCTGTGCATGCGCGGTGCGACTTACATGCATGCATAATGGCAAACAATCGCTCCATCGACACTGCGTACATCACAGAATCAGCTCCTTAGTCTACAACTGTGTAAAAAGGGCTCTGATGTGAGTAACGCACAGAGATCAGCATATTGTGCTCGTAGGGAAACTAAGGGCCTGATTCAAAAAGGATCATAAGTGCTAAGCTGCACACAGGCAAAGGCGTCCCTTGCTGAATCAGGCCCTATATCATGTCCGCGACAATGGCGGCAAGTGGCAACCGACTGCCGGCAGCATAGCAGGCATGGTATAATACACTGCCAGGGGCAAAAGCAGGATTTTGAGTGGGGAATATATACTGTAGATACTGTAGATAAAATAGATATACTGTATATAGATAGATATATTTATAGATAGAGCTATAAATAGATATATAGGGGCCCATTGATCATCCTATATTTGCAGCTATGTCCCCGAAAACACCTGTTTTCAGGGGTTAACCGCAAATATTTAGTGTCCCCCGTATGTATTAAGGATGCAGCTGCCATTCCCGAAGGCAGCCGCATCCCCCATAGATTTCTATGGGGGTTGCAATGCTGCCAGATATACATTTCGGATATTGATTTGCATTCCGGATATTGGCCCCCGCAGCTAACTCCAGCTTAGCTTGTGACCAGGAGGCCGCACCAAAAAAACAGAAGTGCCCGCCGTCATTCAGAAAGAGCGATCACTTCTTGCGACTGCCTCTGAATGACGTCCAGAGAGTGAGATAGGGAATGGAGGGAAGGGGAGTGAGATAGAGGGAGGGACAGAGAGTGAGATAGAGGGAGGGAGGGAAGGAGAGTGAGATAGAGGGAGGGAGGGAAGGGGAGTGAGATAGAGGGAGGGAAGGGGAGTGAGATAGAGGGAGGGAGGGAAGGAGAGTGAGATAGAGGGAGGGAGGGAAGGGGAGTGAGATAGAGGGAGGGAGGGAAGGGGAGTGAGATAGAGGGAGGGAGGGAAGGGGAGTGAGATAGAGGGAGGGAGGGAAGGGGAGTGAGAGAGGAAGGGACAGAGAGTGAGATAGAGGGAGGGACAGAGAGTGAGATAGAGGGAGGGACAGAGAGTGAGATAGAGGGAGGGACAGAGAGTGAGATAGAGGGAGCGACATAAAGTGAGATAGAGGAAGGGAAAGAGAGTGAGACAGAGGGAGGGAGGGATGGAGTGAGATAGACGGAGGGACAGAGAGTGAGATAGAGGAAGGAAGGGAAGGGGAGTAAGATAGAGGGAGGGACAGATAGTGAGATAGAGGAAGGAAGGGAAGGGGAGTGAGATAGAGGGAGGGACAGAGAGTGAGATAGAGGAAGGAAGGGAAGGAGAGTGAGACAGAGGGAGGGACAGAGAGTGAGATAGAGGGAGGGAAAGAGAATGAGATAGAGGGAGGGACAGAAAGTGAGATAGAGGGAGGGAAAGAGAGTGAGACAGATGGAGGGAAAGAGAGTGAGATAGAGGGAGGGACAGAGAGTGAGATAGAGGGAGGGAGGGACGGAGTGAGATAGGAGGGACAGAGAGTGAGATAGAGGGAGGGACAGAGAGTGAGATAGAGGGAGGGAGGGAGGGACGGAGTGAGATAGGAGGGACAGAGAGTGAGATAGAGGGAGGGACAGAGAGTGAGATAGAGGGAGGGAGGGAGGGACGGAGTGAGATAGGAGGGACAGAGAGTGAGATAGAGGGAGGGAGGGAAGGGGAGTGAGATAGAGGGTGGGACAGAGAGTGAGATAGAGGAAGGTACAGAAAGTGAGATAGAGGGAGGGAAAGAGAGTGAGACAGTGGGAGGGAAAGAGAGTGAGATAGAGGGAGGGACAGAGAGTATGACCGAGGGAGGGAAGGGAAGTGAGATAGAGGGAGGGACAGAGAATGAGATATAGGAAGGAAGGGAAGGGGAGTGAGATAGAGGGAGGGACAGAGAGTGAGATAGAGGGAGGGAAAGAGAGTGAGATAGAGGGAGGGAAAGAGAGTGAGATAGAGGGAGGGACAGAGAATGAGATAGAGGGAGGGAAAGAGAGTGAGACAGATGGAGGGACAGAGAGTGAGATAGAGGGAGTGACAGAGAGTGAGATAGAGGGAGGGAAAGAGAGTGAGATAGAGGGAGGGAAAGAGAGTGAGACAGATGGAGGGAAAGAGAGTGAGATAGAGGGAGGGAAGGGGAGTGAGATAGAGGGAGGGAAAGAGAGTGAGATAGAGGGAGGGACAGAGAATGAGATAGAGGGAGGGAAAGAGAGTGAGACAGATGGAGGGACAGAGAGTGAGATAGAGGGAGGGAAAGAGAGTGAGATAGAGGGAGGGAAAGAGTGAGACAGATGGAGGGAAAGAGAGTGAGATAGAGGGAGGGAGGGAAGAGGAGTGAGATAGAGAGAGGGACAGAGAGTGAGATAGAGGGAGGGACAGAGAGTGAGATAGAGGGAGGGAAAGAGAGTGAGATAGAGGGAGGGACAGATAATGAGATAGAGGGAGGGAAAGAGAGTGAGACAGATGGAGGGAAAGAGAGTGAGATAGAGGGAGGGAGGGAAGAGGAGTGAGATAGAGAGAGGGACAGAGAGTGAGATAGAGGGAGGGACAGAGAGTGAGATAGAGGGAGGGAAAGAGAGTGAGATAGAGGGAGGGACAGATAATGAGATAGAGGGAGGGACAGATAATGAGATAGAGGGAGTGAAAGAGAGTGAGACAGATGGATGGAAAGAGAGTGAGATAGAGGGAGGGACAGAGAGTGAGATAGAGGGAGGGAAGGGGAGTGAGATAGAGGGAGGGACAGAAAGTGAGATAGAGGGAGTGAAGGGGAGTGAGATAGAGGGAGGGACAGAGAGTGAGATAGAGGGAGGGACAGAAAGTGAGATAGAGGGAGGGACAGAGAGTGAGATAGAGGGAGGGACAGAGAGTGAGATAGGAGGACAGAAAGTGAAATAGAGGGAGGGGCAGAGAGTATGATCGAGGGAGGGACAGAGAGTGAGATAGAGGGAGGGAAGGGGAGTGAGATAGAGGGAGGGAAAGAGAGTGAGACAGATGGAGGGAAAGAGAGTGAGATAGAGGGAGGGACAGAGAGTGAGATAGAGGGAGGGACAGAGAGTGAGATAGAGGGAGGGACAGAGAGTGAGATAGAGGGAGGGAAAGAGAGTGAGATAGAGGGAGGGACAGAGAATGTGATAGAGGGAGGGAAAGAGAGTGAGACAGATGGAGGGAAAGAGAGTGAGATAGAGGGAGGGAAGGGGAGTGAGAGAGAGGGAGGGACAGAGAGTGAGATAGAGGGAGGGAGGGAAGGGGAGTGAGATAGAGGGAGGGACAGAGAGTGAGATAGAGGGAGGGAAAGAGAGTGAGACAGATGGAGGGAAAGAGAGTGAGATAGAGGGAGGGAAGGGGAGTGAGATAGAGGGGGGGACAGAGAGTGAGATAGAGGGAGTGAAGGGGATTGAGATAGAGGGAGGGAGGGAAGGGGAGTGAGATAGAGGGAGGGACAGAGAGTGAGATAGAGGGAGGGACAGAAAGTGAGATAGAGGGAGGGACAGAGAGTGAGATAGAGGGAGGGACAGAGAGTGAGATAGAGGGAGGGACAGAGAGTGAGATAGGAGGACAGAAAGTGAAATAGAGGGAGGGGCAGAGAGTATGATCGAGGGAGGGACAGAGAGTGAGATAGAGGGAGGGACAGAAAGTGAGATAGAGGGAGGGACAGAGAGTGAGATAGAGGGGGGGACAGAGAGTGAGATAGAGGGAGGGAAAGAGAGTGAGATAGAGGGAGGGAAAGAGAGTGAGATAGAGGGAGGGACAGAGAGTGAGATAGAGGGAGGGAAAGAGAGTGAGATAGAGGGAGGGACAGAGAGTGAGATAGAGGGAGGGAAAGAGTGAGACAGAGGGAGGGAGGGACGGAGTGAAATAGAGGGAGGGAGGGAGGGACGGAGTGAGATAGAGAGAGGGACAGAGAGTGAGATAGAGGGAAGGAGGGAAGGGGAGTGAGATAGAGGGAAGAAGGGGAAGAGAAGGGAGTTAGGGAGAGAGAGGGCGGAAGGGACTGAGAGCACGCACAGTACCTGCTGTTGCAGATGCAGCATCAGCTTTTTGATGGGAGCGGGCACTTCACGGCATTAGGCCCCACCCCCTACCCATACACCCGCGAATCACGGCAGCGAGGGGACAGGGCTTCCAAAGTCAGCAACCACGGTGTGTCCATCTGTGAATGTGCTGTGAGCCTGTAAGTGATGCTGCCAGCCAGGGAGAGTCCCGAGTGGCCAGGTTCCGGACAATATTTTTGGCAATGTTGGGGACCACTTCGTCCACCCCTCCTATAATCCGGCCCTGACAATATGCAGAGCTTGACATATAAATACACCTGCTTTCAGGCACATCTGTTGTACCAGGGATAGGGCTGGTGGAAGTCCCCACTGCCTGATCTTGACGACTATTAAACTAAGCTTATGTATAGCAGGCAGAAAATACGCCTCTATTTACATACACACAATGCGGAAGCAATTGTAGCCGACTTGCATTTCTCTGCATCATAATACTAGCGTTTAGATGCGGCCAAAATTACGGCGCTCTAGTCTACCACCTTAGTTCTCCTAATGGGATCAGCGTTCTCCATGGGCTTTGAGGGAATTACAAAAATGGTATACTTATGGATCTTCTGGCTGAGAAATGGCACAGACAGGCTGTGGCCTCCTCTACTCCCCTCTCCTACAGAGACTATCAATGACAATCCAGGACATACTGTAATAGCTGGTGACAAAGGCCAGGCGGGGGAGGTGCTGTTATCCGGCCAATCGGGAATTAATGCACAAATGAAAATGTATTTAAATCACATTAGTATCTATTGTAAACTTGGGGTTGTGTTCTCTGACTACTTAGGGCCGTATTCAATTAGTTGCGAAAAGTCGTGATTGGCGAAAAGCATTAGCCGGTGTAACCTTTTCATGCATACGTTCATATCGCGCTATCCAATTGCCGGGGAGTTCGCATGTACGAAAACTCCATAGGCAGAAACCAGCGAAAAATTTTCACCATCTCATAGCAGGTGATAAAATTTGCTAAATTTCTAATTTTGGCTAAAAATGTGGGGACTTGGGGCCTGATTCAGACCCGGACGCTATCCGCAGTGCGCTCGCTATTGCCGATGGTTGTTAATCTGCCCATGCATATGCATCGCAGTGCGCGTGCCCAAACTACACAGTGCGTTCGCAGATCCCTCGCTCACAGAGCAAAGCCAACCCAGCAGAGTGAGTGACAGGAGAGGCCGTTTGTGGGTGGTAACAGGGGCAGTCCAGTAAAAACGGGGGAGTGGAGGTGCGAACGCAGGTGTGCCTGAGTGTTTCAACGCCGTTTTAGAGGCATGCATAATTAACAGGCAGCGTCATAGTACACGTCAACAGCCGTTTTTTTACTCGGTTTTCCTCGCAATGCTTGCGGTAGAAAAAAGCTACTACAAGCACTGCGTTCTCATCCGATAGTGGTCGATATACCAATGTTTTCACAAACTTCCAGGAGATGACGTGGGGCAGTGGATGTCTCTGCATTCGCTAAGGGGAGTCTGCATACACAAAGCGAACGCTCGTACAGGTAAGATGGGTGTGCTTATGTCTTGGCGAATGATCGCTTCCCGCAGCGTCACTTTCAAATATTTGCATACGCATTGAGTGAGCGTATGCTCATAGCGACCAGGTCTGAATCAGGCACTTGGTTCAGAAGCCTCATCTATCTAGATAAATAGATAGATAGATAGATATGAGATAGATAGATAGAGAGATAGATAGATAGATAGATATGGGATAGATAGATAGATAGATAGATATGAGATAGATAGATATGAGATAGATAGATAGACAGATAGATAGATAGATAGATAGATATGGGATGGATAGATATGAGATAGATAGATAGATAGATAGATATGAGATAGATAGATAAATAGATAGATATGAGATAGATAGATAGATAGACAGATAGATGTGAGATAGATAGATAGATAGATATGAGATAGATAGATAGATAGATAGATATGGGATAGATAGATAGATATGAGATAGATAGATATGAGATATATAGATAGATAGATAGATAGATAGATAGATAGACAGATAGATATGAGATAGATAGATATGAGATAGATAGATAGATACATATGAGATAGATAGATAAATAGATACATATCAGATAGATAGATAGATAGATAGATAGATATCAGATAGATATCAGATAGATAGATATCAGATAGATAGATATCAGATAGATCGATAGATAGATTAGATAGATATCAGATAGATAGATAGATAGATAGATATGAGATAGATAGATAGATAGATAGATAGATAGATAGACAGATAGATGTGAGATAGATAGATAGATAGATAGATATGAGATAGATAGATAGATAGATATGGGATAGATAGATAGATATGAGATAGATAGATATGAGATATATAGATAGATAGATAGATAGATAGATAGATAGATAGACAGATAGATATGAGATAGATAGATATGAGATAGATAGATAGATAGATAGATACATATGAGATAGATAGATATGAGATAGATAGATAGATAGATAGATAGATAGATATGAGATAGATAGATAAATAGATAGATATGAGATAGATAGATAAATAGATACATATCAGATAGATAGATATCAGATAGATAGATATCAGATAGATCGATAGATAGATATCAGATAGATAGATAGATAGATATGAGATAGATAGATAAATAGATAGATATGAGATAGATAGATAGATAAATAGATACATATCAGATAGATAGATATCAGATAGATAGATATCAGATAGATCGATAGATAGATTAGATAGATATCAGATAGATAGATAGATAGATATCAGATGGATAGATAATCTTCCACCCAGTGTTATTTTGTGACTGCTCAACTACACATAGATATCAGTTTCCCAGGAATGCTGATATCCATTTATTAAAATGACAGGTGTCCCAATATTACCATTATAGAGGCGGAATATATTTCTTTACTCTCTAACAGCTATTGAGAAATACCAGGAAACAAACTCTATTTTATCATTGAAAAGTGACAGATATCTCCAAACAGACAAGAAACCCTGATGTTATGCTGAATGAGTGCTGTGATGTTTCTTTTCCTATAATTTACATGTAGGGCCAAATGTAATAGGGTTTGTGCTCATCACATGTGTTTTATTATTAATATTATTATTATATTAATCATTATTAAGGACATAGGGGGTCATTCAGACCCACTCGCGAGCGGCAGTACGCTCGCAAGTGGGTCGATGTTCCCCACTGCGCATGCGCACGACGGAGGGAGCTCCGTCGTGCGCATGCGCGAGACCCGGCGAGCGACGGGCTTTCCATCGCTCGGGGTCTTGCACCAAAGGGGGCGTGCTGTCGATGTTGTTTGACAGCACGCCCCCTTTGGTGTGCGTGCCGGGGGCGTGCCTGCCAGACGGAGGCGTTCCCATGGGAACGCCTACCATCTCAAGCCCGGCCCCACTGACATCACTAGTGATGTCAGTGGGAGTGATTTGGGCTCTGATAGAGCCAAAATCACTCCTGGCCTTGCGGCTGGGAAACCCAACTGCAGGGTTTCCCTCGCAAGTCCGATGGTCGCGATGGTCAAGACCATCGCGACCATCTTTTTGCACGCTCGTATATGCTGTGGGTGGTGACCCACAGCTATACGAGCGTCCAGGAGGACGCTCCATTTTAATGGAGGACGGCCCTGATTCAGAGCGAGCGCTCTGGTCAGAGCGTCCGGCTCTGAATCAAGGCCATAATACTCTGTCATTCTTGTTTTGACATTGACCCACCACAATTTTTAGATATATTGGAAGGATAAGTTTGACTCATCCTCTACAGCAGGGATGGGGAACCTCAGACTCAGGGGCCATATAAGGCCCGCGGAATAATTTGGTCTAGCCTTTTTTGTGCTAGCCACATCTGGCCAGCAGGGTGCCTAGAATCCCTGTATATGAGGAATTTCAGCTCCCAAATGCTTAGTTTATACTGTATCTGTGTTCAAGAATGCACGTTTTTTTAGGTGACAGCTTCAAACATCTGATGGTTACTGATGACCTTTTTCCTCATACAGGAGAAATTAGGTTGGTCCCAAGAGGAGGAAAATATCCCAAGAGGAGGTACCAACATTAAGGATACTACATGTAAGCAAATATTGGAGTACCAGGACGCAGTGGCTGTGTGATAGATCCATCTCTGAAGCAGGCCATGTATTCACTAAAATGTTAAATTATTTTCAAGACATTTTTTTTTTTTTAAATATTTAAAAAACACTGGACTTACAAAGACTTGTTCATTAGGCCTGCAGCCTTGAACCTTCTTAAAGGGTGCGGAAGGCTTACTGGTCCCCACACCCGACCACCTGTTTTCCTGGTCTATGTGCTGTTTTGATATCAGGCCCAGGCTTATGCTTAATTAATAATAGGCCTTAGTATTATCGAGGAGTTGACCAGCTCTGTGTAGCCATGAAGGATATAAAGAGACAGTACCTTGGTTTGTGTTGTGGTCATTTTTGCACTGTATATAGAAATGTATTTTTATTGCTCTGTCCGTGCAGGTTATATTCATTAAAGCTATTTGTCAGAAAGTTTGCACACTACGGGCTACATGTAATAGGGTGAGAGTTTAGAAAATGAGAGTTTAGCGGTAACCTATTTTTATACTCAAAAAACTCTCACGATTTAAAATCTCTTCCAGATGTTTTCCCATTTTGAAGATAAAACTCGACCAATGTGAGAGATTACAGCTAAACTCTCACAGTTTCTAAACTCTCACCCTATTACATTTGGCCCTACATATTTATATGCATTTCCCTTGTCTATACATTACATTAGGCCTGTGAGTTGAGGGACCTGTTTGTTGTTGTGGATGAGCGTAGTCCTGTGACACATATTAGGTTAGGATAAAGCCCTGCACGGCGGTGCTGTTGTCTCCTTACAGGGATCTGTAGAGCGAGCAGGACAAGGTGAGAACAATAACCTCAGTGAGAACCATTTGTTTGTGCTCAGTGGGTCCTACACCCAGGAGTAGGTTCTCGGTTTTCCACCTAGTACACCAGTTCCGATAGATGTAAACGCGGGATCTGAGGCCAAAACTGCTAGGGATGATTTCCACTTAATCCCGTAATCCATATTTTGTAGAGCATCAGATTGGTATGACATTGCGGTCAACTTGGTACTCACACATTGTCCTTCCTTCTAGATTGTGTGGAAATCCATCTTCCGGAGCATCAACCACTGGAATAGAAGAGAGCACCTGTGTGAGGTCTCTATGGCCACCCTCTTACAAGTACTCCAGCACCTGTAAGAGATAGGATGCATGTGTCCAGGTCTACCTCAGTTCCAGTTACTCCTTTACAGTACTTTACCTACCACATTCCTCTGCCACCAGCACCTAGAAGCCAACCTCTGCATGTAACAGAAAAGGCATGAAGACACTACATAGACTGAAAATTGAGGAACATTCTGGGTCATTTCTAATTCGGACACATCAAACTATTAAAAGCAGATGAGACGAGCTCTGTAAAAAACAATTCCAGACTGGACATGCACGGCACCATGCATGATGTATACCTACCTTGATGGAGGATACAAGAGTGGCCGGTTTGCTCCATGTGTGGCCAGATGTCGCTGTCCGTGAAATGGGCACTTTTGGGTGGCAATTGGGCAGCACCTTTGCAAACACATGGAAAAGATCCGTCTTGTGGGATTGTCATAGACGCGTAGCCAGACTTCCGTGCTAGTGTGAGTTATGCGTTTTGGTGAAGCCACTCCTGTTTCTGAAGGATCTTTTGTACGCAGAATGGGGTGGATGTAAGTGCCGATACTAATGATGGCGACTGCAGCTATGGACAGGAAAACAGTGGGTGACGCATTAAGCTGCACGGACACTCGCATTAGTATAAGGTAGTAATTCTGGGAGTACGTATCTCTATGGGCATGAGATAGGGCTTGCTTAGGTTTTGGGAGCCTATGGATTCTGTCAATTAGGAGATCGGAGGTTGCAGCTGGCTGTGAGACAGGGAAGGTATCACATGATAGGCATGTACCCAGAATGGCCAACCATACAGTGTGCACGGTATCTGCCAGTGGCTATCTTAAATAAAGAGGACATTGGGTGGTATAATAAAAAGGGTGGGAAGGGTTTACTGTGCCTACACCATTATCAGAATAAATTAACCCACGCCCAAGCTGCAGTCATGGCAACAGGTCACAAACAAACTGCATTGTGATTGGCTATGCAAAATGTGGATGTTTTACCTAGAGAAAAATCCAGAAGGCGAAGCGGCCACAATAGAAGTTGAATG
This sequence comes from Taudactylus pleione, assembly GCA_031769625.1. Taxonomy (NCBI): domain Eukaryota; kingdom Metazoa; phylum Chordata; class Amphibia; order Anura; family Myobatrachidae; genus Taudactylus; species Taudactylus pleione. Next base: position 5,956,529 of record JAUIMM010000532.1, on the reverse strand, counting down.
TTCCAGGTTCTGATCTACCCGTACTATTATATGGATGGATTTTTGATTTTTTTTGGTAATGGTTCCAGATAGAGATCATTTTTGTTGTTGTTTGCAAATGATTCATAATTTCAGAATTAGAATGTTTTCCACTGGTGTGTGGGAAGAGAAAACTGTGCATACTGTTGGTCAAAAGAGAATCCTCCCGAAAATTCATAGCTACTGTAGTGCTAGACACAGCACATACGCAAATCCAAAAAACAAAACGATTGACGGTTGGGTGTATCTCAGAGGCTGCAATATACATCCAAATCAGAAAGGAGAAAATAAGCAAAGACAAAACTTTTCTGAGTCTAAGAAATCATTTTTGAATAAAGTTTATTCAACTTCGTCATCACAGTCTGAAATACAATTTGGTTAATCGCATGCGATGCACCTGGCATGTTAATGATAAACTCATTTATTTGTTATGTATTTATATGTGAACACACAATAACCTGCGAACTTCCCTTTTACCTATTTTTTATCAGTTGCGAACATACCTCTGCAGCTTTGGAGAACTGGCGTTTAACATAATGACCAAATAACTCATATACATGTCCTTGTTGGCTTATCTGTCATAGACATATTTATTTTATACCGCTGTACATTTGTGTGCATTAACTGCTCACTATTAGATACATATAGCAAGCCTGTGGGGGAAAGACCTATAGACGTGACAAGATGGCTTCCTGTCCGCCAGTGAGATGTCATGTTCTGAATTGGTACAATTAATGCAGTAAGAGGTTTTGTTGCTGACCTAGAGTAATATTTGCTCGGAACACATCATAATGAGTATTACTCTTCGATTGCGAGCAGTAAGCTATTGTATAGTATTATTTTGAGCAGCGTCAATGTATTCTACTGTATATTGGAAACACTTTTAACCTTTGTAGCAGTTTTGTGCATTAAATATCTTAAATGATTAAATCTTTTGAAACCTTAATTTAAAAAAAAAAATAATCAGAATGAGATTATTTTGCTACTTTCTTAAACATTTTCTCCCTTTGTTATTAGAGATTCCTGAAATACGAACACACTCGAATTTAGGGGTTCCGAGTAGGTAGTCGGCATGGGATCCCAGCTGTCAGAATCCCAACAGGGCTAGCATACCAACACTTGTTTTTCAGTATGCTAACCGCCCCCCCCCCCTCCCTACCTTAACCCTCCCTTTTTGGTGTCTAACCCTAATCTCCCCCCTAGTGCCTGAACCTAACCCCCTCCCCCTTCCCGCACCCTAAACCTTACCCTCCCCCCTTAGTGCCTAACCCTCCCCCTAGTGCCTAAACCAAACCCCGCACCCTAACCCTCACCCCCACCCAGCTACTTACCTTCGTTATCCTGGCGGTCGGGATGTTGGTGCCGGGATTGTGATAGGCGTTATGATTCTGGCACCGGTAATATCAGTGCCGGCATCGCAACCACTGGGATACTGACTGTCTACCCCAAGTAGAACCGGGTCAAGGTTCGGATTCACTTTGGTGTCCTGGTTCGGAGCTGTCGATGGTTCGGAACTCAGGTTATGGATTCGATCATTTTACTTTTTTTTTGTCAATTTGTAATGATTTTTATCAATTTTTTATCCGAAACAAAAACACGAAGATGAATTCAGATCTAAAACCAAGCCACAGGGGGCCGTGCATATCTCTATTTGTTATATTTCATAAACGGACACTTAAGATGAATGTAAACAGATTCAGTTTCTCTAGAACTTTAACCACATAAAGGGCCTGATTCAGACCCACTCGCGAGCGGCTGTCCGCTCGCAAGTGGGTCGATGTTATGGACTGAGCATGCGCACGACGGAGGGAGCTCCGTCGTGCGCAGGCGCCAGACGCGACGAGCGAAGGAAAGTCCTTCGCTCGTTGTGTCTGATCAAAGGGGGCGTGCTGTCGATGTTGATTGACAGCACGCCCCCTTTGGTAGGCGTGCCGGGGGCGTGCCTCCCTGACGGGGGCGTTCCCACGGGAACGCCTCCCGTCAGAAGCCGGCCCACTGACATCACTAGTGATGTCAGTGGGAGTGATTTTGGCTCTGATAGAGCCAAAATCACTCCGGAGCTTGCGGTTGAAAACCTCAACCGCAGGCTCCGGCTCGCAATTTCGATGGTCGCGATGGTCTCGACCATCGCGGCCATCAAAATGCACGCTCGTATAGCCTGTGGGTGGTGACCCACAGCTATACGAGCGTCCAGAAGGACGCTCCATTTTCATGGAGGCCGGCCCTCATTCAGAGCGTGCGCTCTGCTCAGAGCGTACGGCTCTGAATGAGGGCCAAAGTATGTAAACAACAGACTTAACAACTTGAACAAATGCAAAACATAGTATCTGCATAGACAGCTGCGGACACCAAAACTATTAGTAACAACCCTTAGACATGGAGATTGTATAAACTGCAAACACATTCCGAGTATGTAATATTGTGTTTTCAGTCTAAATGATAACACAAAGCTTTAATACAGTATTAACGGGTATAGATATGTGTATCTACTCCATCTGCTCTTTACAATAAGTACATGTGGAGTAGAATTTACCGTACTAAATAGTAGAGAAAAATAAATTTTGCTAATCTTTATTAATAAATTATCTTCAGCCTCTTAGTAGAAAAGCAAAGACAATTTCGCAATAGTGCTAAACTGGCTGTTTCCAAAACTGAGAAATGCAATAAAATAAAATAATAGTCACTAGAATTACAGAAATAACTCAACTGAAGTGATTGTAAAACGCTCCAACTTATCATACGCAAGTTTCATAAAGCTATCTAAGTACTGAAGTAGTTGGTGTGACTCCAGCTAAGGTTTATATATAAAACTTAAGCTGGTTCTATTAAGTTGACCACCATGTTCTTTTAACCTGGTCCATCTGGTTACAGAAAAAAAGACCTATCCATTCCATGTGTACCATTTTTTTCCACCTGGTCTCTTTGACGCGGGTCAAGCCAGACCAATTTGGCACCTCAGAATTATCAACCCCAGTTGCAAACCATCATGGTTAGTTATGGCAATGCCTGCAGGCAGGAGACAAGAGCTTAGTGCCACTTGGAGATATGTTCACCTATAACAGTTGCCTTTCCCATAATGCTCTATATGCATACCGGTGCCCAATGTCCAAAGGACTTGAGCTCAAAGTAGTGAGGCCTTATCACCCCTTGGTATTGCCAGACTAAGTATGAACAGAAGAATGGTTTTGTGGACACCAACATTGGACTTGAAAGAATCCTGGTTATTGGGATCTACAGGAGGCAGCACAGTGGAGGCAGCACAGGTAAATGTTGTTGGAAGTTCTCAAGGTGAGGTGAACAGAATACTCACTGCAGGGTCCGATGTCAAGGCTGGTGCAAGGAAATGGTCAGGTTACAGTCCAGATTCAGAGAAGTGGTCATGCAGAATGGACAGGTTACAATCAGAGTTCACGGTAAGGGGCAGGCAGAATGGTTAGGTTACATACCGGGTTCATGGCAGGGGGCAGGCAGAATGTTCACAATTCAGGTTCAAGGCAGGCAGCAAGCAAAGAGAAATACAGAGAACAAGCCAAGGTTAGAAGTATAGAGAGTGAGTCAGGATATCCAAAAACATCCAAAAACAATCCAGATCAGAAACAGACATCCAAAAACAAGAGCAGTAGGTTTAACACAGTTAACAAGGGGCCTGATGAAGCAAGGATCGCAGTTGCTTATGCGCATGCAATAGTCCGATTGTTGAGTATTGCGCATGCATAAGCATCGCAGTGCATGTGCGCAAGCCGGTCACTGCGATCAGGACTGCGATCGCAGAGGCTACACAGACCCATGGCAGATTGATTGACAGAAAGTGCCATTTGTGGGTGGTGACGGGGGGTGACTGGATGAGTGCAGGCGTGCCAGTGCGTTGGGGCGTGCTTAAATTAGCCACTGAAATACCATACGCAGCCTGAGGCCTCAAAGCGTGCGCTGAAGTCAGCAATTCCTGAGTGAGGTCTGACCTGCCTTACCTCTGCGTATGGGTCCGATGTTACTCGATGTTACCGATTATTTCACTATGTTGCCAAAGTATACGGATGTGAGTAAGGGGAGTGAATGCAAACATTTGCATAGCACCGCTGATATTAGTAACTGCGTTGCGTGCGTATATGCAGAATAGTGATCCTTGCTGAATCAGGCCCAAGGACAGGAAATATGACCAGCACTGAGTTCCTGGCAAGATGGCCTTAAATACTCAGAGCAAGCAATCAGAAGAGAGCTTGAAACCAGTCCATGTGATGTGACCACTAACTCAAAAGGGCTGATCCCAATGGAGGTTTGGGGTAACTTCCAGACTGCAAACATTAAATAGGGTAGGAGTGTAACCCAATCCATTTTTGGCCTGGGCTACTGGCTTCCTCAGCATGTGCTTCAAGGTTCTGTTAAAGAGTTCCAACAGGTCACCAGTTTGAGGTTGATCTACTGAAATACAGCATTTACCCCTCAGTTTAGACATAAAAGGGGCCCCCTGATAAGTGAGCATCTCCTTTGGTATTCCCGAGCAATTAAACATCAATAACAAATCCTTATCTACGGTACTAGAAGGTATGTTTCGTAGGGGCACTGTCTCCAGATAGCGAGAGTCATAGGGGTCTATTTACTAAGCCTTGGGTGGAGATAAAGTGAACGAAGATAAGGTACCAGCCAAACAGCTCCTAACTGCCATGTCACAGGCTGTGTTTGAAATATGACAATTAGGAGCTGATTGGTTGGTACATTATCTCCATCCAAGACTTGGAAAATAGACCCCATGTAGTCTTCCACTAGCAGACAATGAAGTCCATGCCAATACACAAGAGATCGGCGCAATCAGTTAATCAACACCGGCAATATCTTCTAACTGCCAAACGGATTCCAGGCCAGCTGAACCTATGTAAGACCTGCTCATGTGATTTGTCCTGACCAAGATGGCACCCCACATATTTAAAGAAATGTCATAGTTAATGCCAGTTGAACATATACTGTACCTGTGAAACCATTAGCATGGATGGCAAAGAGTGCCTCATGCCTCAGTGACGCCACTAGTTTTGGATAATTGATATTGAGCATTCACATGAATACTGGTTCAGCCGATACAATGGCTGCCTTCAGCCGATGGGTTCTTGTATCTTAGATTATGTAATATCTGCTGTGAGTCACATTTCTGCAAAGGAAAGTACTGTAGTTGTTATTTTTAAGACTTAAGCTGGCCACACACTAGACCAACTTTGGAATGAAATGATTGGTAACGTATGGGAGTAACTGATGATCAGCAATTTGCTCCTAAATACCAGAAAACAGATGAAAATGGTCATCAGACAAGTTTGTTAAATGTTTGATCTAAACAATTTGTTCAAACAACAGTTTTTGTCCATTTCCCGGCGTTTGGGAGCAAATTGCTGATTGTCATTTACTTTCATACCTTACCAGATTTTCATTCCAACCAATAAACTAGTTGGATGGTTGGATGTAAGTTGGTCTAGTGTGTGGCCAGCTTCACAAAGGGAAGAATCAATTAGTGGCTCGGCCTCAATGTGCTACTACTACAGAGTAAAACATTGCAGCCAGCAATATCGCTAGTTTTTCTTCGTACACCCTGGAGGTCTACGGGAAAATCATCCATGTTGAGCTACCGTAATAGGTGAAAATGTACACAGCCAAACTATTACATTACAAAACTTTGTTGGATTTAAATAATATACCAATATCATTAAACTAGGGGTTTCCCACCTAATGACCTTGATAAATAGCATGTGTGTTGTACTGGCTAAGAAGACAGCATGCTGTTATACTAGTGATCAGAGCTGCTCCACCAGGCTGCTGCCCATTTTACGGAACCAGTTCATGGAATCAGTACAGAAAATCATGAAATCACCACAATTACGAATAAAAATGTATTGATGAAAAAATTGCAACTAAATTTGATTATGTCAAAAAAAGCTGATGACATAAGTGAGGGAAGGCAAAGCACATGAGGGAAGGGAATCGGTATGTAATGCCGGCGGCTGAATACCCGCCGGATGAAATACCGACAGCGGAAAATCCCGACTGGGGTTGGTAAGTACCCTAACCGTCCCCTCTCCCTAACCTAACCCTCCCTTAGTGGTGCCTAACCCTAACCTCCCCCCCTAGTCCCCAAGCCTAACCTCCCCCCGTTGGTGCCTAACCCAAACTCCCCCTTCCTGCATCTTAAACCTAACCCTCCGGGGGGAGGGGGTGCCTAACCCTAACCTCTCCATAGTGGTGCCTAATCCTAACCCCCCTCCCCCTAGCCTAACCCTCTTGGGGGAGTGCCTAACCCTAACCCCCCTCCCTCTAGCCTAACCCTCCCGGGGGAGTGCCTAACCCTAAGTCCACCGGGGGGCTCCTAAACCTATCCCTCCCCCCCTTCCCTCGACTACAATCTAAGACACCCGGCTTACCTTCGTTTGGTGTGCCAGGCGTCGGGATTTCGTTATGGGGCTAATGATAGGCGTCGAGATTTCGTTATGGGGCTAATGATAGGCGTCGAGATTTCATTGTGGGGCTAATGATAGGCGTCAGGATTTCATTGTGGGGCTAATGATAGGCGTCGAGATTTCGTTATGGGGCTAATGATAGGCGTCGAGATTTCATTGTGGGGCTAATGATAGGCGTCAAGATTTCGTTGTGGGGCTAATGATAGGCGTCAAGATTTCGTTATGGGGCTAATGATAGGCGTCGAGATTTCATTGTGGGGCTAATGATAGGCGTCAAGATTTCGTTGCGGGGCTAATGATAGGCATCGGGATTTCGTTATGGGGCTAATGATAGGCATGGAGATTTCATTTTGGGGCTAATGATAGGCATCGGGATTTTGTTATGGGGCTAATGATAGGCATCGGGATTTCGTTGTGGGGCTAATGATAGGCGTCAGGATTTCGTTGTGGGGCTAATGATAGGCATCGGGATTTCGTTGCGGGGCTAATGATAGGCGTCAGGATTTCGTTGTGGGGCTAATGATAGGCGTCGGGATTTCGTTGCGGGGCTAATGATAGGCATCAGGATTTCGTTGTGGGGCTAATGATAGGCATCAGGATTTCGTTGCGGGGCTAATGATAGGCGTCAGGATTTCGTTGTGGGGCTAATGATAGGCGTCAGGATTTCGTTGCGGGGCTAAATATAGGCGTCAGGATTTCGTTGTGGGGCTAATGATAGGCGTCGGGATTTCATTGTGGGGCTAATGATAGGCGTTGGGATTTCGTTGTGGGGCTAATGTTAGGCGTCGGGATTTCGTTGTGGGGCTAATGATAGGCGTCGGGATTTCGTTGTGGGGCTAATGTTAGGCGTCGGGATTTAGTTGCGGGGCTAATGATAGGCGTCAGGATTTTTATGCCTTTCTTTAGTCCCATGTTGGGCATTCAGTGTCAGGATTTCGGCATCCTGACTAAATCCCAAGGGAAGAGGGCCCTGCTCGTGAGAGTTTACAGTCTACAGGGGAAAGGCAGACAGACAGGGTGACACAGGGGAGACAATCAGCATGAGGCAGTGGATTAGGATGAGATCTGGGGGGCTTTGATAATGCTGAGAACAATCTGTCACAAATGGCAAAAGCCTTCCAAACCAAAATACCTGTAACATACATTCCTGCATTTCTTACTTATTTATACACTTATACATTTCACCACATTAAACACACTGTCAAATATTTACATATTTTGCATCCTCTGCCTGGGGCTCAGCACCAGGCTTTACACACCCAGGTACTGCAGAACAGCTGCCGGGCTTTACACACCCAGGTACTGCAGCTGCCGGGCTTTACACACCCAGGTACTGCAGAACAGCTGCCGGGGTTTACACACCAAGATACTGCAGCTGCCGGGCTTTACACACCCAGCTACTGCAGAACAGCTGCCGGGATCTACACACCCAGGTACTGCAGAACAGCTGCCGGGATTTACACAACCAGGTACTGCAGAACAGCTGCCGGGCTTTACACACCCAGGTACTGCAGAACAGCTGCCGGGCTTTACACACCAAGGTACTGCAGAACAGCTGCCGGGCTTTACACACCCAGGTACTGCAGAACAGCTGCCGGGCTTTACACACCCAGGTACTGCAGAACAGCTGCCGGGATCTACACACCCAGGTACTGCAGAACAGCTGCCGGGATTTACACAACCAGGTACTGCAGAACAGCTGCCGGGCTTTACACACCCAGGTACTGCAGAACAGCTGCCGGGCTTTACACACCAAGGTACTGCAGAACAGCTGCCGGGCTTTACACACCCAGGAACTGCAGAACAGCTGCCGGGCTTTACACACCCAGGTACTGCAGAACAGCTGCCGGGATCTACACACCCAGGTACTGCAGAACAGCTGCCGGGCTTTACACAACCACGTACTGCAGAACAGCTGCCGGGCTTTACACACCCAGGTACTGCAGAACAGCTGCCGGGCTTTACACACCCAGGTACTGCAGAACAGCTGCCAGGCTTTACACAACCAGGTACTGCAGAACAGCTGCCAGGCTTAACACACCAAGGTACTGCAGAACATCCATCGGGCTTTACACAACCAGGTACTGCAGAACAGCTGCCAGGCTTTACACACCAAGGTACTGCAGAACATCCACCGGGCTTTACACACCCAGGTACTGCAGCTGCCGGGCTTTACACACCAAGGTACTGCAGAACAGCTGCCGGCCTTTACATAGCCAGGTACAGCAGAACAGCTGCCGGGCTTTACAAACCCAGGTACTGCAGAACAGCTGCCAGGCTTTACACACCCAGGTACTGCAGAACAGCTGCCGGGCTTTACACACCCAGGTACTGCAGAACAGCTGCCGGGCTTTACAAACCCAGGTACTGCAGAACAGCTGCCGGGCTTTACACACCCAGGTACTGCAGAACAGCTGCCGGGCTTTACACACCAAGGTACTGCAGAACAGCTGCCGGGCTTTACACACCCAGGTACTGCAGAACAGCTGCCGGGCTTTACACACCAAGGTATTGCAGAACAGCTGCCGGGCTTAACACACCCAGGTACTGCAGAACAGCTGCCGGGCTTTACACACCCAGGTACTGCAGAACAGCTGCCGGGCTTTACACACCAAGGTACTGCAGAACAGCTGCCGGGCTTTACACACCCAGGTACTGCAGAACAGCTGCCGGGCTTTACACACCCAGGTACTGCAGAACAGCTGCCGGGTTTTACACAACCAGGTACTGCAGAACAGCTGCCGGGCTTTACACACCCAGGTACTGCAGAACAGCTGCCGGGCTTTACACACCAAAGTACTGCAGAACAGCTGCCGGGCTTTACACACCAAGGTACTGCAGAACAGCTGCCAGGCTTTACACACCCAGGTACTGCAGAACAGCTGCCAGGCTTTACACACCCAGGTACTGCAGAACAGCTGCCGGGCTTTCCAGTAAAATGCTTTTTATACACTTTTAAACATTTGATATATGTATGTGTTTCTATATTGGGGCGCAGGACTGTTTATTATATATCTTGTATTTATATACACCTGTCCTGGCATTCCGTAATTTGTTTGAAATTGGCACTTAGTGCCATTAGTTCATTAGTAAATGGCGCTGCAGCTTGAGGGTTAACTATTTAAATGCCACAGTCCGCATCTTGGCCACGTGGGCGGGTCACTAGTATTTGGCGCATTCACACCTCTGAGGTCCTCTAGGTTGCCATCCCTCCTTTTGCCACGTGCGCCAGTTTTTGGTGTGAGCGCACATGGCAACATTGCGGCTGTCGTAGCAAAGGTGCAAACTGTTAAGACGGAGGGACAGACCCCTAAAATCATTAACACTACAGACTGTTTAAAATGACTGAAATAATTAAAGATACCAGTGTAACTAACAGTCACCACTATCACTTTGACCAGGGGCATAACTAAATATTTATGGGACCCGAAGCAAAAATGACATCATACTTTGCCAAATGGGGCTAGCAACTCCCCCCAACTCAACGCCCTGTAGCAGCTGTTTTTTCACTACACAGTTCAATTAATGTTTAGCAATAGTAATTATGTATATCAGAAACCCCTAATGATGATGTGTTAGTAAATAGTACACCCCTCTGCTGTACTTCTTCTGGCAGGAAGAGGACAGTTCACTGATTTAGAACTTCCTAGTCTATAGGGAGTGAAGTAGGTGGAAAATAGGGGCAGGAAGGTGACGTTTGAATTAAAATAAAATTAGGGGAAAAAGTGTTTCTTTTTGTATAGGCACTGTTCTCTGCATATGCCACCAATCCCTGGGTTCTGCAATGTACTGTAACCACTTTTTAAAAAATAAGTGGACGTTGATTAACAGAAAAGAAGGCACTCACTGTCAGCCATAAAGGTCCCCGATGGGTCAGATGAACGACAAACTCCCATTACATATAACCTTATTTATTTTAACTCACTAAAATTCACCAAAACTGCATTTTCATTTCTTCTTTATTGGCAAATGTATACACAATATTTTCCTCGCCATGATCTGCTTGTGATACAGTGAAGAATTAAAATATCTGTATGATTTTGATTTACAAAAACCATTATGACCGCATTATTATCCAATGCATGATTGAGACATTGTCAGTACTGTGTTGCTTGAATCTGTGAAACGCGTTGGTTTTAAGTAACACCTCCATCGTTGTCATAGAAAAAAAATAGTTCAAACTGTTACACTGAAGGTATTTGTATTTCAATTGGTGCTCTACTAAAGAAACAAAGAACTTTACTCATATATGTTTAGTACTCCCCCGAAATAATAGACATTGGTACCATGCAGCCATTTTTAAAACTATTTTTCATATATATATTTTAAATATGACTTTAAATATAACTTATGTTTTATTTTTTTTCATTAGAAAACAAAATGTTATGTTTTGTTTTGATTATACTTTTCTTTAGTATTTGGTAAATTTGTATGGATGTCACAATATTGCTATGATTTCCCCTGATTCCCCCTTAGCAACCTACTACTATGGCAGAACACCAGAAAAAATTCTGAATTAAATCAAAGCTTTAAAAGTTTTCTAATTCATTTAATTAAATATATAATACATATATATTTTAAAATAGATTATCCATGTTTGTAATATTACATTTAATAAATAATTTTATTAAATATATATTAATTATATATTTTAAAATAGATTCTCCATTTTTTAATATTACATATTATATATAATTTAATGAAATATATATTTTAAAATAGATATTCACATATATTTATATTACATGTGACATATTGTGATCCTCTTTTATGGCTGTTTTTTTCTGGTTTTATTTTATTTTATTTACCAAACATACATTTCAAACTATGTGATGTTACACGAGTGGGCAAAGCTTTTTTTTTTAATTGAGCTCATATGTACAGACAGTTGGCCACATGTAACAAATGCTTCTTACCTAAGGCAAAAGACAATTGAAAAAAAGAGCACACCAATATAAGTTTTTGGTGATTGGGTAATTTTATGTTTTAAAACTGAAATGCAGGAAAAGTGTTATATTTACTACTAACAATGACATTACACTGCCACTATTTACATTACTGTGTGTTCCTTAATACCACAAAACCGTACAAATGTAAACAGCTGCAACACTTTCTCGTTTTGTTTCAATGCAATACTGGTGGTAATTTTTCTTTTTTTTTTTTTAAATGTCTGACACCTTAATACAAGTGTTGGTACATTCCAAACTATTGTAATAGTAATAAATTATCACAACCTGGTGAAGATTGTCTGTTAGAAGCTTTGGAGTTGTGTAAAAGTTTACTCTTATTTACCTTTGAAATTAAGAGCTGGAGAAAATTTCACGTTCAGTAATAATCACTGCATTTTGCATGTTAGTTACATTTACTTACAATTAAATTTGTAAAATTGTCTCTGTATTTTCCATAACAAAGTCCATCAATGTAGGTAGTGTCACGTATTTATGTATACTGCTTTTGAGAAATCCCACGGGTATTTACAACTCACTGTTAATGACTGCAATAAATATATTGGAAAAATAAAACACAATTCACGATAAAGCATTGTCTCTTGGAATAGGCACTGGATAGTGTGTATTTCAGAGGTTTCTTTAGAAGGTCATGAGGTGGTACCCACAGTCCATAGAACACAACCAAAGCAGAACGTTACAAGATGCCCTCATGTCTCTCTGTAACCTTTAATGCTTCGTGCATACTAGCGGCCGACAGCCTCCTATTGATATTTGTGTACTTACACCTCAACAAGTTCCAAAACGTAGTTCTTAAATCCCTGTTGAAGAAGGCATAGATCAAAGGATTTATGAGCGAATTGGTGTAGCCCAACCACAGAAGTGTCCTCTCCAGTCTGAGGGGCATGCAGCTACACATTATACCACAAATGAAAGGCCGGGCGGTTGACAGCAAGAAGAAGGGAAGCCAGCAAAAGGTGAAGGCTCCAACTATTATCCCAAGGGTTCTTGCCGCTTTCTGTTCTCGTTTGAAGATAGAGATGTTCTTCCTATCTTGACGTATGAGCTTAGACAACGTGGCAAACTCTTCCACTGCCTTGTTCTTTTTGGAGCTCTTTTTAGGAACGATTTTGTCCTCTAAGCAATATATCCCTTCTTGTTCGATGAGTCTCGGGATGTTTACAAATTTATGCTTCTCTGCACTAATTTTAGCCGCTATAAAGATCCTCTGATACATTATGAGCATGACAGTCATTGGAATGTAGAAGGCAACTGCAGTTGAGTAGACCGTATACCCAAAGTCTTGACTTATTAGACACATCCTCTCCACAGTGACGTTCTGAGCCCATCCAAACAGCGGTGGGAGAGTAATGGAGGCAGATAGTAGCCAAACAATAAACACCATCTTAGCCATTAGTTTGCCATTTTGTCGTGCAGGATACGTCAATGGGCGTGTTATTCCAAGATACCTGCGAAAACAAAACAAAATGACATATATAAGTAATTACTTGTACTCACAGGAAAAGTGATTGATTTCATTTCTACGTTAGACTTTCTGGCTGAAAATTCGTGGAGACTCATAAATGTGGCGATTAATGAAATACGAGTGTGTCTGGAGAAAAGGTCATAAATATGTTATTGAGTTTCATGAGTGTTCTACTGACAATTTAGGCAGCAGGCGTTGCCTGGTATCGTTCCTATGGAATTTCTGCATTATGTTGCCCATGGGCTGAAGATGGCATTAACGGCTGGTGCCAACACCATCTCCAGAGAGCTTTGCATTCCAGAGCTTGGTAAATCTGACAGTCTAGCACTCCCCATGAAAACCTATGGGAAATATACCTGCAGTTGGAAGTGGAGGGACTGTATGGGTATGGGGGTTATGTAATAGGGTCTGAGCTTCAAGGGATGTAGCACGGCCCCACCTTTAAAGCGGCAATAATGTAAAAAAGCAAAACCTCGCTAAGTTGAATCGACTTGGTGTATTTGAATGTCTAAAGACGCTCAAAGTGCATGTCCCAGTCCTTGCACATTCGGACGCATGGCGGTACACCAGGAAAGGAAATTGTAGCGGCATTTGCATAAAGTCACAGACGTGCGACCGGCAAAAGACACAGGAGCGGGCGCCACTAAGTGAATCTCCTAATCTGGCCTGATGTGTGGTCCTTATAGAGGTTGGAGGGCCTTATGTGTGGGCAGTATATATGGGATTGTGCATCACTGGTTTTGAGTTACCTCATTATATGTAGTCTTTAGTAGAACAACGTAATTAGAGCTTATTAACGGTTGAACTCAAAGGACCTGGGTCAATTTATGACCACTACTTAATATTAGAGATGTGCGGGGACCTCCGTGTTTTAGTTTTGGCAAAACCATCCTCAAATGTTTTGGTTCAGTTTTAGTTTTCTTTAAAATTGATAAAAACAACTAAAATCGTGTAATTTGGACCTGTTTACGTGGAGTCCAAAACCCAAGATTCAGTTTTTAAATCCGAGTTCCAAACTTACAGCAGACCCGGGTCCGGGACTCGATTCGACTTGGAACCCCAAAGTCAGGGTGTGTTCGGTTTTCAGGAAAAAAGAACCAGAATATGTCTACTAAATATGCCGCTAAAAAATAAATTATGAATGTGCTGTACAATAACAGAACTTAAACAACACAAAAACGAACAGCAAAAAAGTATAAAGGAGCTAGTGTCGTAACAGGGCAGTAGTGCGCCCTGTACCAGCCCTGCTGTCTGAACGCATGACGCCACGCCAAGGGGGCCACCAGCACTGGGAAATACAGCACTGCCCGCAGCATCCTCAGGACGCTGTGGGCGGCACTGCAGCAACGAACCAGGCTGCAGGCTGCTGTTCCATGCTAACCATGCCAGCCAGATGCAGGGGCCATGACAGTGCAGGCTACAGAGCCCTGCACCATGTGCAACGGCTCCGCTCGCACGCTCCTAGTTACGGCCCTGTAACGGGCCGAGTCTAGGGGAACATGTTGTATTGGTTAATGGTAATAAAGATCAAAATCAATTAATGTCCTAAAAGCAAAAAGGCACCAGGTTAAAGATGAATCCAAGGAACAGAAGACGGGCCAGATCTGAGGAACAGACGGAGCTATGATTCATCGGGATACAGGAGAACACACAGAGACTGCAGGAACGGAACAGCCTACACAGTCTCAGCAGACAAACAATGAGAGGCTCTGCGTATCAGACAAGCTGGGACTACAGAGGCTGCTAATTAGTGCAGCAATCATCCCAGATAGGTGCTGAATAGATCCAGATTGGCGCAGCTATGTGGCAAAGTGCGTGGTGATGCTCTAAACGGAACTATTTGGCGCAATTTGAGAATGGGTATATATGTGGACACAACCGTAGCTTCACTTTACACAGTCAGTTGGTAGCTGGGTCCCAGTTGTCAGTGACGACTTGAGAGTCCTGTGCTAGGATCAGCAACCAAACCATGCAGGATGGTTCTCAGTAGTTCTAAGTATATCTTCCAACATTTTGAAAGAACAATGGGAATAGACCGTGCCCCCTTTGCGTGGTCTATTTTTCATACTTGCTGCTTGGCTTCCACCCCCCCCCCCCCCGTCCCCCGGGTAGGGAGGTCAGCACTGCGGGGCATTGTGAAGCGGGAAACGGAGCCACGATGATGCGATCAAACCACGTGTCATCAGCCTCCTGTGCCGTCCACTTCCCTCAGTAAGTGGGGGGACCGCGGCAGGGTGGCTCCTGTCTCTGGGAGACTTGCCCACCTTTCCAGGCGACCGAGAACGCCACTCAATTTTCAGGAGCCTCCCGGGCATTCCCTGGAGGGTAAGCAAGTATGATATTTTTATCTTATAGAATTTTTTTTTCTATTGCTCAACTGGTGTCTCTTTGTTAAGACGTAGTACACCTGCAGCCTTTATTTGTTTAAATTATCCTCGCCTATAATCTCATTCCATTGATCCTGAAAAGGATTCCATTGTTTGCTAACATGCATGCAAACAGTGGCGTAACTACCGTGAGTGCAACTGTTGCGGCTGCTATGATGCCCAAGCTGCCTCTGTGGCCCGCCATTCCCCCTGCACCCAGTCACGCACACAAGGTGGGCTGGTCCAGTCAGGGCCGTCGAGGGGGGTCCGGGTGTCAGCAATGTGGATTTGGATCCGGCCCGCCAGCTGATTACAGCTGGCGCACTGGCAGGCAGTCATGGACAGGCAGCGTCGCCGGTCATGAGGCAATCAAAGCTCACAGACTGGCAGCCAATCAGCAGTGCTGGCTCCTGATTGGCTGCTGATCCGCGTGCTCCAATTGGCTTACAATCGGCGCCAGATTCAAATTGCGCTGGTGCTGTCAGCCACTGTCTGCTGGTGCGCAAGCTGTAATTAGCTGGTGGCCTGGCCCCAAATCCACACCTGCTGGCAGCTTATGGCACACAGGGAGAGGCGAGAGGCTGCTGGAGGGACACGGGGAGCTGAGTTTTTGGGGGATATAATGTGTAAGGGGTACTACTATTGTGTGGAATAATGTGTTATTTGGGGCACTACTACTATGTGGCATAATCTGTAAAGGGCATTACTGTGTGGTATAATGTGTAAGGGACATTATTGTGTAGTGTAAGGGGCATTACTGTATGGCATAATGTACAGTATAAGGAGCACTACTACTGCATGGTATAATGTGTTATATGGGGCACTACTACTATGTGGCATAATCTGTAAAGGGCATTACTGTGTGGTATAATGTGCAAGGGGCATTACTGTGTAGTGTAAGGGGCATTACTGTATGGCATAATGTATAACGAGCACTACTATTGCGTGGTATAATGTGTATAAGGGGTACAACTGTGTGGCATAACCTGAATGGGCTCTGTGTAGCATAATCGTGTTTTTTTTTACCTCTGGGGGGCAATTTTAAGATCTTGCTATGTGGCCCACATAGTTCTAGTAAAGCCCAGTGGTGCCAAGAGAGAGGGGGAGTGGGTACTAATTACCTGGGCCTGGGCTTGTTGGAGGGGCCAGGTGGGGGCCTGGGTCGGATGACGCCCCCCTCCCTCTTACCTGTCAGTAGCCCAAGACACGCTGCTGTGTGCTGGACTGCAATGGGAGACAGCAGCAGCAGTCTCCTCTGCCCTCTGATTTGCACCGGGCTTAGGAGCTTCCTAGTGTGCAGTGCCACTTCGAAGTGCTGCAAAAGTTTTTTCCCCCTAAGGGGGCTGGGGAGGTGAGGGTTAGGCTGCAGAGGGGCAGGGTTAGACTATGGGAGATGATGGTCAGGGTTAAACTACGGGAGCTGAGGGTCAGGGTTAGACTACGGGAGATGAGGGTCAGGGTTAGACTACGGGAGATGAGGGTCAGGGGTAGACTACGGGAGATGAGGATCAGGGTCAGGCTACGGGAAGGGAGGGTCAGAGTTAGGCTATGGGAAGGGAGGGTCTGGGTTAGGCTACATGAGGTGAGGGTTAGGCTGCAGCAGCGAAAGGGCAGGATTAGGCTATGGGAGGTGAGGGTCAGGATTAGGCTACGGTAGCGGAGTGGCAGGGTTAAGGCCCCCATACACGGTGCGATAAAGCAGCCGATCCGACTGATTGGTACGATTTGGCTGCTATATCACACCGTGTATGGGCCTGATGTCAGACCGGGCACACACCCATGGGGTCGTACATCGAACCCCCTGATCTTACTGCAGGTTCAGTTGATCAGGGGATGCGATATGCGATCCCATGCGATCCTATGCGGGAGGAGGAGGGGGGAGCCGGCGTGTTGTGCGATAGGCCACCAGATTGCACCATGCGTGGGGACCGCACGATACGTCGGACGTCAGATCCCCCGTCGCGTCGCACGGTACCTGTCGCACCGTGTATGGCCGGCATTAGGCTACAGGAGGTGAGGGTCAGGATTCGGCTGCGGTAGCGGAGTGGCAGGGTTTGGCTACAGGAGGTGAGCGTTAGGCACTAGGGGGAGGGGTTAGCGATACTCACTGCGATGCAGGTAGGTCACCACTAGACCACCAGGATTATTTTGTCAACATTCTAATCATATCGACATTTCACACGATGAATTATGACAAAATATACCGAAACTAACATTATGCACATGAGTCAGAGGTGCACACAGATACAGGTGCGTCTCTTTCCGCCCACTGGCAGCAGTATTATTCCGTCTTGACGTGTTCTTAGATGCACCATTGGTCGCAACATCGTAGATCGCACCAACCCTACAACAGGTGCAATTTCGCCATCTGAACATGCTCTGTGTCAGCGATACTGCATCTTTAAATGCAGTCGCTGTCAGCGTCTGGCTAGCCACACCCCAATACCTTGCAGGACCGCCCACTACAAATCAGTCTTTCTGATATAGGCTGGGGCAAGTGCCGGTGTTGAATGCGATGGTGAATGCGATGGTGGAGTGTTTGGAACCACCGTCAGATTTGCACTGTCCATGGGCATTGAAAGTGGGCGACTCAGGGCTTGCACACTCCAGCGTACAAGGATAAAGCTGTAACTAGCTTTCACATATTATCACTAGCGCACAAGGATAAGGCTGTAACTAGCTTTTACATATTATCGACGCTGCAACTCCACAAAAAGCCTCAACCGAGCCCGCAATAGCGTCCACCCCTGAATCAGACCTTATTTGTATATAACGGGGCATGAGATAATATGAGATATGGTAAGAACTTACCTTTGTTATCTCTATTTTTACGAAGTCCATAGGGTTCCACAGGATACCTTGGGCTATAGGTGATGACGTCAGGCATCGGGCACCACAGAGTTAAGTTTTCAGCCTCCCAGGATGCACTAGGGTGCCCCTCCTATACCCCGCCCCCGAACCAAGGCATCTCAGTTACGTACCAAGCCATAGGCCGGAGGAGGAGAAGGAAGAGAGAGAAAAAAGATCTGGACACACACAAGAATCACATTCTCACCAGAGGGAGATGGAAAAAACGGTGACCAGAGCAAAGCCCATCTGCAGCACAGGTGCGGGGGAGTCCTGTGGAACACTATGGACTTCGTAGAAATAGAGATAACAAAGGTAAGTTCTTACCATATCTCATATTTTCTACATCAGGGTCCATAGGATATCCACAGGATACCTTGGGGATGTCCCAAAGCAGTATCCTTTAAGGGTGGGGACGCTCCTGTGCTGAAAGGAGAATCCGTCGCCCGAAGGAAGCATCCTGAGAGGCAAAGGTGTCAAACGCGTAATACCTCACAAAGGTATGGACCGAGGACCATGTGGCAGCCTTGCAGATCTGGACTGCAGAGGCACCACGTCGAGCAGCCCACGAAGGACCCACAGACCTAGTGGAATGAGCCCTCACAGAGGAAGGAACCGGAAGGCCTTCATGAAGATAAGCTTCTGAAATGGCCATACGAATCCAGCCTGCCAAAGTCTGCTTTGAAGCAGGCCAACCCTTTTTACGGAAGCCATAGAGGACAAACAAGGCGTCCGACTTCCTAAACGAAGAAGTGCGGTCAACATAAATCCTTAAGGCCCGCACAACATCCAAAGTGGCCTCACCCACTGAAAGATCAGGTGAGTTAAAAGCCGGCACAACGATTTCCTCGTTGATGTGAAAACTGGAAACAACTTTAGGAAGGAAACCAGGACGAGTGCGCAGCACCGCCCTGTTCCTATGAAAAATCAGAAAAGGGGGTCTACAGGAGAGAGCCCCTAAGTCAGAAACACGTCTGGCCGAAGCAATGGCCAGAAGGAAAATTGTTTTAGTTGTCAGCCATTTGAGGTCCACTGAGCCCAGTGGTTCAAACGGCGGTCCCTGGAGAGCCCTCAGGACCACGGCTAAATCCCAAGGCGCCACCGGTGGAACAAAGGGTGGCTGAATTCTAAGAACACCTTGCATAAAGGTGCGCACATCAGGGATTGCAGCAATCCTATGATGGAACCAGATGGACAGGGCAGACACCTGCACCTTCAGAGACGCAAGGCGAAGCCCATGGTCCAGTCCCGCCTGTAGGAAAGCTAACACTCTAGACAGACGGAACTCCTGAGGGGCATAACCTCTCGGTCGACACCACTGGAAGAACGTATGCCACACTCGATGGTATATCCTTGCAGAGGATGGTTTCCGAGCGCTTAGCATTGTTTGCACTACAGAGCTGGAAAACCCCCTGGACCTTAACATGGCTGTCTCAACAGCCACGCCGTCAAAGACAGCCGAGTCAGGTCCAGGTGAAGACAAGGACCCTGTGACAGGAGGTCCGGTCGTAACGGCAACCACAGGAATGTCCACGGACAGTCCCTGGAGGTCTGAGAACCAGTGCCTCCGGGGCCACACGGGAGCTATCAACAGGAGCGTCCCTCCTTCCTGTTTGAATTTCCGGATTACCCGTGGAAGAAGGGAAAGCAGAGGAAACAGATAAGCAAACCGGAACGTCCACTGGACGGACAGAGCATCCACCAGAGACGCCTTTTCGTCTCTTGTGCGAGACCCGTACACCGGCAACTTGTTGTTGTGCCGTGACGCCATGAGGTCGATCTCTGGAAGACCCCACCTGTCCACCAGAAGTTGAAAGACGTCCTGGTGCAGAGACCATTCCCCCGGATGAACGTCCTGGCGACTGAGAAAGTCCGCCTCCCAGTTTAGGACTCCCGGGATGAAGACTGCTGATATGGCTGGGAGATTGCGCTCCGCCCAAACTAGGATTCGGGACACCTCTACGAGAGCCGCCCGACTTCGGGTTCCTCCTTGCCGATTTATATAGGCCACGGTGGTAGCGTTGCCCGACTGGACCTGCACTGGGTGACCTTGGAGAACCCGATGTGCCTGCTGGAGAGCATTGAAAACCGCGCGGAGCTCCAAGATGTTTATTGGAAGCTCCGCTTCCGCCCGAGTCCACCTGCCCTGGAACAAGTGTGGACCTGTGACTGCTCCCCAGCCCCGAAGACTGGTGTCCATTGTCAACAGGACCCAATTCGCCACCCAGAACGGACGACCCTTGTTGAGATGGGTCGTCTGCAACCACCAGGCTAGAGACAGGCGAACCTCCGGAGTGAGCACCGTCGTCTGGGATTTTAGACTCTGAGGCAGTCCATTCCATTTGGACAGGATCAATTGCTGCAGAGGTCTGGAGTGAAACTGGGCATATTCCACCATGTCGAATACTGACACCATGGAGCCCAGTAACCTCATCGCCGAGTGCAGAGACACACGGCGATTCTGCAGACAACTGCGCACCCTCAACTGCAAGGCAGAGATCTTTTCCCCCGTCACAAAGATCCTTTGCTGTCCGGAGTCCAATAAGGCTCTGAGGTGCAGAACCCTCTGAGACGGGATCAGGGTGGACTTCTGTCAGTTTATCAACCAGCTGTGCCATTGCAGTACCGCAATGGTCAGGTCCAAGTGGCGGAGAAGGAGCTCTGGAGATCCTGCCACCAACAGAAGGTCGTCCAAGTACGGTAACATGCGGACTCCCTGCAGCCGCAGGGAGGCCGCCATGACCGCCATCACCTTGGTGAAGACACGTGGTCTTGCCGCCAGCCCAAAAGGTAACGCCCAAAAGTGGTCATTGCAGATTGCAAACCTGAGGAATTGTTGATGGCGTAAAAGAATAGGGACATGTAGGTAAGCGTCCTGTATGTCCAACGACACCATGTAATCCCCAGGTTCCAGCACCAGAATGATGGACCGTAGGGTCTCCATCCGAAACCTCGGCACCCGCAAAGACTTGTTGAGTGCTTTGAGGTTGAGGATCGGACGATACGACCCACTGGGTTTCTGCACCAAAAACAGATTGGAATAGAAACTCTAGCCCCTCTGGGAGAATGGAACAAGCACTATAACTCCAGCCTGGAGCATAGTGTGCAAAACCTTCCGCAGTTCCATGGCTTTGTTCCGGTCTGATGGAAGACCCGTGATGAAGAATCGAGACGGGGGCCTGTGCCGAAAGGAGAGGGCGTACCCGTGAGAAACCACCTCGAGAACCCAAGTGTCTGTCGTGGTCACCGACCAACACTGGGCGAACTGCAGCAGGCGGCCTCCCACTTTGGGATCCCCCAAAGGGAGGCCCGGACCATCAGGCCGCAGGCTTGTCATCGAGCTTAGGGGCCTGACGGCCTGTTTCCGGGGCTTGGCCGATTTTTTGGGGCCAGCCTGTCTGGGAAAAGACTGCGTCTTAGGCCTACCCTGGGCCCTGTAAGGCCGAAAGGACGACGTATCTGAACCGGAAGGAACCGCAGCAGACGGAAGACATGCCGATTTGGCAACCGCCAGCGTGGCTACCATTTTGTCCAGATCCGTACCAAAGAGGACTTCTCCATTAAAAGGCAAAGCTTCCAAGCCCTTCTTGGAATCAGCGTCCGCCTTCCAAGATCGCAACCATAAGGTGCGACGAGCAGCTACAGCTGCCGAAGAAATCCGAGACGCCAGGGTACTGATATACAAGACCGCTTCATTAATATAAGTGGCCGAGTCCCGGAGATTGCCTATCAACTCGGTCTGTTCAGCCGAACAGTCGGAATCGAAAGACGCCTCCAAACTATCAGCCCAGCGCTCCATAGCTCTGGCTACCCAACAAATAGCCATAGCCGGCCTAGCTGCCCCCACCCCGCAAGGGAATAAACGGACTTTAGGCAGATCTCCACCTTACGGTCCGTAGCATCCTTCAAGGAAGACATGGAGGGCATGGGCAATGTGGCACTTCGGACTAGGCGTGTCACATGAGAATCCACCTGTGGAGGGGATTCCCACTTAGAAAAATAATTATCCGCAAACGGATAAGCCACCGCCAAGCGTCTCTGAGGCTGATACCGTTTGCCCGGATGTTTCCACGCCTCCTCTAAATGGTCCACTAACTGACCCGAAAGAGGAAACACTGTGGCGTCACCCTTAATATCCTTAAAAAAGGCATATTTAGATTTGGACACCGGAGGATTTTCATCCTCAATCACTAAAGCTGTGCGGACTGCCCGAATAAGTCCAGGAATATAAACCTTGGACCTAGCGTCCGACTCTTTAGTACGGAGAGGTTCCTGGTCTGAAAGATCCAGAATCTCCCCATCATCAGACGTCACGTCGTCATCCTCATAAGGAGCGGACAGAGATGCCACCGGCCGCTTATGTGGCCTCGACACAGACTCCCCTTGTAACACGTCCGACAAGTGCTGTACAGAACTTGTCAGAGAATTAACCCACGCAGGCTCCTGAGAGACTTGGGGAGGGGAAATAGGGAGACTGTGTGGTACCATCAATTGTCTCGGGAAACCCTGCATGGGTGACGACACCACTGACTGCTGGGACAATCTCATCTGTGAGAACGCAGGCTGTGGAGCTAACTGGCCCACGAGGGTTGTAAGCGCTTTGGTGAAACAAGCCCAGGGCGGCTCCTGTACCAGGGCCGTGACAGTAATTGGCCGCGCCAATAAGTAACACTACCGACTACCTCCGCTATTGGTACCTTGCACGTAGTACACAGAAGCTGGAGAGGAAAGTCACTCTCAGACATGATGGTAAGTATGTGACCCCTCTCACTGTTACTTGTTAGTATAGTGTGAGACCAGCCTGCAATCACCGCACCGCAAGGGCTTTAGCAGAAAAAGATCATGGACAGTGAAATGGCTGACTGTAGAAAATGAAAGTACAGGCAGCAGCGCTAGCAGAAGTCAAATACAATGCAAAGAAAATCAATTCCTGCACTATCAGCGCTGATACTCAACTATGCAGACACGGAGCCTGGTAGGACACAGCGCTGCATACACAGACCTGAACCCAACGGAGGAGAGGTATGCCGGGGGACCCAGACCGCGATGCCACCGCTCCAGACTTCCAGTAGCGTTCACCATGCATTTGAAAAGATGGCCACCGAGGAGCATAGAGGAGGCCGGCCTGGGGGAGGAGCGCTGCCACAGGGCCAGTCAGCACAGTGCAGAGAGGGCTGTGTGCAGCGGGGGAGGCACCGGCTGTGTACAGGAAAGGCGTGCTCCCCTGGCATGCAATTAACCCCTGGGACGCCGCAGCGCTACCGCTCAGCTGCGGTCCAATGTCCCAGGGGGATAGTGGAAGCGCAGGTTAGGTACCTGGCTCCACGCTGCAGCCAGTCCCCAGGGAGCCCCCTGCCTGGGGACTCTGGACCATGTCTCAGCAGGGTCCCACCGCGGTACCCCGCTGCTTACCTGCTGCCCCCTTGGATCCGGCCATGGTCCCAAACATCTGGGGTCACCGCTAGCTGTGACCCCAGATGCTTACCAGCATCCCCGGATCGGTACCGGCGTTCTGGTACCGGCGGGGGTGTAGGGAAGACAGCATGGACGTCAGCACTGACTGTCCATGCTGTACTTCCAGATGTGCAGCCACAGCTGCATTGAAGAAAACTTCAGGGGCTTATTCTTAGCCCCCCTCTAACAGGTGCACCCAACTCCGGCCGGGCACCAAACGAAACTGAGATGCCTTGGCTCGGGGGCGGGGTATAGGAGGGGGACCCTAGTGCATCCTGGTAGGCTGAAAACTTAACTCTATGGTGCCCGATGCCTGACGTCATCACCTATACCCCAAAGTATCCTGTGGATACCCTATGGACCCTGATGTAGAAACGTACGCTATTGCAATCGCAGCTGCTGGGCGGAGATATGCAAATGTTGCAGATGCCGGGTTATGTATTGTGAGGCCCAGCGGGGCCATCGCAAATCCAAGCAACTGAGGGCCTGATTCAGCAAGGAACGCAAGTGCAAAGGCGCACGCACCCGGCCGATGATTGCGTTCTGCGCATGTGTACAAGTCGCAGTGCCCGTGCGCGAACCAGCCGCTGTGATCGGGAAGCGAACGCAATGAGCACGCAGTCCCCTCATAAAGAGATGGACAGGAAGTGGCCATTTGTGGGTGGTGATGGGGTGTAGTCAGAGAAACGTAGGCGTGCCTGTGCGTTTGAACGCCGTTACAGGGGCGTGCATAATAAAGCCCCTGCGTCGGAAGACGCAGCTTGAGTACTAGATGCACGCAGGAAGCGGCCCAAATCCTGAGTGAGGTCTGGTCAACCACTATTATGCTAATGAGTCCTATGGTTCTCGATGTTACCGATGTTTGCGCAGTATAGCGTGGTATTGTGGATGTGAGTAAAGGGAGGGGGCGGCATTATGTAGCGCTGGGCGTCTGCATATTGGGCAGCGGCGGCAGTGCGATTACATTCATCAGCATATTTTTGCAGCGGACGGTGCATGCATATGCAGACTTGCGTTCCGTGCTGAAGCAGGCCCTGAGTGCGCATACGTAGCCGCGTCACAGATCATTCTGTAATCGCCCATCTCAGTAGCCCTATGGTCGCACAGACTAGCCGCCCGAACTGAGACGTCAGAACCACTTTATCTGCGTGCGGGATTGCATTTGTATGCTGGCACACGCCCCGAAAACGGTCGCGACGCGCCCGCGTTTTTGCCACCACTCCTCATAACTGCCCCCTTGGCTAACAAATCCTCACTATGAACGGCATCGTTACGGTACCTTGACACGTGCGCAGTGCGACCGTGATGCATGCATAATCGGACGATAATCGCTCAATTGCGTAAATTGCGTACACATCTGAATTAGGGCCACTGTTTTCGGTGTGTGGTTTTTTTATTTTTATTGCTCATAGCAAATTCTTAAAGCGTCACTGCGGCATTTTCCCGACACTTCTGGCATCTCCGGCGACTCTCTTTATTCTAACTCATGCCAAACCTAAAGTGACATTGCAGCTGATCTCTGCCAGTTGGCCTGGTATGGAAATATGTGTGGGCGTGATATAATGGGCACGCTTGAAAATGATCCAATACAGTTCAGATAAACTTTGGGCTTGTTAAAAAAATCAACAACAAAAAAAGGGACGAGCGCTGACAACGCCGCAGTCTGTACTTACGTAAATATTCCCTAGACTGAGGTCTTCTACAAAGTGTCTATTTATTAACCAAAAATAACATAAATGAGAAATACGTATAGGGCCTGATACAGAGATGGAAGCAAATGGCGATTGCGCCATGTGTTGGAGTCGCACTGCATATGTTCCGCAATGGTCTTGCGAAGGTGGTCACCGGGAGGGTTTATTTGCAAAGTGATTGACAGGCAGGGACCGCTTGTGGGCCACAACGGGGAGGGTGGCGAATCAAACGCAGGTGCGCTGCGACCTGTTAAAGCTTGAGACGGCGATCCCATAGGCAGACAAAATGGCTCCTCGGCCATTCTACGCGTCCTTGGGGTAACTCAGAAGACCGATAATGGAAGAATGTGCGTTTGATGGTTGCATCTTTGTGCACAAGCGGCAGATCTGCGATGCCGACCGGTGGGCGTCTCAATAAAAATACCAGTGGCTTTGACATTTGCATATCTTCGCACAGCCGCTGCGCAGCAAGACGCAGTGGCAACAGGATTTGCGTCCATCATCTTAATCCGGCCCGTACATATATAAAATAGTAAAATAAAAACAAAAAACATGTAAAATAAAAATGTTAATAATATCATACCAACAAGTATCACATAAACCATTAATGCATAAAGTACAGTGTTCAGTCAGAATATACAGTATATGTGTTTACTAAATAAACAACCACATATATAAGAGTTGTAGACAATATAATTCTCATAGACGATATCCCCTCATGTTTAGAAGGGGCTCATTTAGATATGTGGGGTGCGCTTTATAATGTGGATGACTATAGATCCTATGGGACTCTGGGCCTGATTCAGAGCCGCTCGTAAGCGGCCGCTCGTTCGTTCCGAGCAATGTTTGCCCAACTGCGCATGCATACGGATTGTAATACGCATGCGCTAACCAGTCAGCGCGGCCGAAAATCGTTTGTTCGCTAAATAGCGAATGCCTGCTATTTTGAGTGACCGGAGGAGACGTATGTGGGTGATAACAGGAGAAGGTGCTTGAAAACGGGGAGTGGAGATCAGAACGGAGGCGTGCTTAAAGGTCAAAACAGGCGTTTTATGGGTGTGCATAATTAATACAGCAGCGTCATTGACCGCGTCACTGGGTTATTTTATAGCCAGAACTGCTCGCAAGATGGTGGTAGGAAAAACCAACCACAAGAATAGCGAGCAGTTCATACGCTGGTCGTTGTACTCGATTAATCTAATAAATAGCGGACATGACGTAGGATGCGAGCGGCCAGGGGGCGTAGTTATCCAAAAAACGACCGCAAGTTTTGTTCGCTCGTTCAGACATGGAGGCGTGAACAGACCGCAACAGTTCATTTGAATAGCTACCCCCTTTTCCTGAACGACCGTCCGCAAATAGCGTCCGGCTCTGATGGGACTTGTGTAGTGTGTTGTTTGCTCCTCACTTCTACTCCGCCTGCTGCAGCTGCGGGGGAGCTGTTTGTAGCTGGCAGGAAGTGCTGGAACTGCCCCACGCGGCAGTTGGAAAAGAAACCAGACGCCACCAAGTTGATAAAAGGAGGGGCCCTGGCCGTTGTGGTGGCAGTTACCTAAGTGAGAGAGGTCTGTGTCCCATGGAGCGCCCTTCATCTCAGCAGAGCTCAGACACAGAGCCAGGTCCACTGCCGGGACTCTGGAGGAGCTATCAATTGAGAGAGCGGGCCTGGCCCAGCTTCCTGGTCTGCGTAAGGAGTGTTGCAGAGCTGTGACGTGCACTTTAGATCCATGGCTGGGGAGGCACACATGTATAATAACACAGTTTTTATATCAAAACTCTGGAGCATGACAGGGACTGTGATAGGGGAGGAAGGATGACAGGGGAGGCTCTGCCTGTTACAGAGTCACTCCAGGGAGGGTCAGCAGCAGCGACAGGGGTGACAGGCTGTGAGGTCTGCAGAATGAATGTGCTGGAGATCGCCCCCTAGCTTTCCAGCACAGCACAGCATAGAGGAGAGCAGCTGAGAAGGCAGCAGGCAACCCCCTGATACTGACAGCTGCTTTGAGAAGCCAGAGCCAGCCAAGGGTGCCCAGGGCTGGAGACGCAGGAGCACTGAGTTAACCCACTACAAGTACCAGGTACTCCAGTACCATACCTTCCACCCAGAAGCCATCCGCAGTGACAGTCTCACTATATATATAAGCTTAGCCTAGGGATTTCCTAAATCCTTTCTTTCACCCCAAAATAAAAAGTGTACTCAGGGAGAGAGACAGAGCTTCATATCTCTTATTGTCTGTATCAAAGTAACCACCACCAATGCCGCAGCATTACTAAGCGCTGCAACAATTGCTTATTAGAGGAAATGACTCAAAAGGGAGAGAGGAAGGTGGGAGCAAATAGCCGAACTCTGCAGAGTGGTAGATGGCGATGGAGCTGAGCTGATTCCTTGCAGGAGGGGGACATTTACCATACCATGTGACTGCTGCTGGCTCAGTGCCGGATCTATAACTACTACACTGTAACAGGGCGATTGGATAGCTGCTACAGATACGCAACTGAACAATGAGGGGTGATTCAGCGGAATTGGCCGGCGGTTTGATTCCCGTCACCGGCAGGCCGACAGGAGCAGAGTGCGACGCAGCGGAAGCCCGACAGCGCTGGAAATCCCGATCGTGGATAGGTAAGTATCCACTAACCTAACCTAACCCCCCTAACCCTAACCCTCCTTAGGGGTGCCTAACCCTAACTTCCCCCCCAAGTGCCTAACCCTAATCCCCCCTCTAAGTGCCGTGCCGCCGGCCAGCTGGGTAAGCTTCAGCTTAATCAGACTGGCCGGCTTGCGAGGCCAGGAAACTGCGTACGTCTACGCAGTCCCTGGCCTTGCCACTGCTGGAATGCCAGTCACCCCCCACCGCCCCTTAAATGCCTCTGCTTGTTAATCAGGGATAGCTATGCACCACCGAGGTCGACCTAGGGATAAACCCTGCAGTGGTACCCAAACTTTCTAGAATCACGGCACCTAGAGTATCAACAATTTTTCACGGCACCCCTGAGCCAAAAGTTTGTTATTGAGAAATTCAGAATTTTTTTTTCAAAAAAGTAAATTGTGCTGACCTGTCATCTTATAGTTCAGGTATGTGCTGGTGGACAGGGTTGTGCTTATGTTTGTAAAAATAGTTTAAGTTTTTGCCTCTTACATTGACCATAAATAGTCTGGTTTGGTGCTGGACCACCAACCTGAGGCACCCCTGAGAGTGTTCCTAGGCTAAGCTGCACTGTCCCTCTGCCAAAAAGGGGCCGGGTATGCAAATTCCACGATCGCACTGTCTGCTGTAAGGACGCCCTCCATGTCTTTTGAGGTAGACATTACCCCACCGCAAACACTGCGATCACTGCAGGCTGAAATACAACCAAGTGACGTGTACAATGACGCTTCCATGCTAATTATGCACATTCATAAAACGCAGTTTTGACGCCCAGACCCGCCTATGTTCGCAGCACCACTCCCCCGTTCACAAGCACCTTCCCGTTACCACCCACAAACGGCGCTATCTGTCACTCATAGTAGAGCTCAGTCTTTGTGCTAAGAGCGCGCGATTCCCGATCGCAATGACTGGTTCGCGCACGCGCACTGCGATGCATACGCATGCCCACAAGGGCGACAATCGCCCATAGCGTGCGTCCGCGGCTTAGCGTCCGGGTCTGAATCGGGCCCTCAGTTTGGGAACCACTGCCTTAGAGACTTATAATTGCAAATCAACTTTATACTGCAGTATAAACTTTAGATAGTGAAGTCAGGGCCTGATTCAGAGACGCTCGTAAGCGGCCGCTCGTTCGCTCCGAGCGATGTTCGCACATCTGCGCATGGGTCGTAATGCGCATGCGCCAACCAGTCAGTGTGGTCGAAAATCGTGTGCTCGCAAAATAGCGAATGCCTGCTAATTTGAATGACAGGATGAGGCGTTTGTGGGTGGTAACAGGGGAAGGTGCTTGAAAACGGGGAGTGGAGATCCGAACGCAGGCGTGCCAAACGGTCAAAACGGGCGTTTTAAGGGTGTGCATAATTAACAAAGCAGCGTCATCAATCACGTCACTTGGTTGTCTTTTAGCCTGAACTGCTCGCATGATTGCGGTAGGAAAATGCTACCACAAGCACTGCGAGCAGTTCATACGCCTTTCGATGTACTCGA
This sequence comes from Taudactylus pleione, assembly GCA_031769625.1. NCBI lineage: Eukaryota > Metazoa > Chordata > Amphibia > Anura > Myobatrachidae > Taudactylus > Taudactylus pleione. Next base: position 5,927,157 of record JAUIMM010000532.1, on the reverse strand, counting down.
TTAATCAAATAAATAGCGGAGATGACGTATGATGCGAGCGGCCAGGGGGCGTCTTTACAAAATAGCGAGCGCATGTTTAGTTCGCTCGTTCAGACATAGAGGCGTCAACAGACCGCAAAGAGCGAGCGCTCTATTTAAATATCCGGCCTCTTTTTCAGAACGACCGTCCGCAAATAGCGTCCGGCTCTGAATCAGGCCCTCTGTACTAGTTATACTTGTTATGTTACAACTGGATAAGTTGTATGATCTTCTCGTGTCATTTCAGATGGTTAGTTTAAACTGAACGCTTTTGATTCACCTACACATTGTTCTACCTGACAATATATCTAAGAACTGGTAAAGCTGTACAACGTGTGAACTAACCACCACCAGCACCAACAGCTGTGTTTCCCATCCACCACCACAGAATCCAGTCACAATACCGACAGTCTGGATGTCGACGCTTAGAATGCCGGTGCCGGAATCCGGTCAGAATCCCAGCGGCGCCATCCCGATGGTAAGTACTGGGTTAGGGGGAGGGTTAGGCACTAGGGGGAGGCTTAGACAATAAGGGGGGCGGGTTAGGTTTAGGGTGCGGGTAGGTTAGGTTTAGGCACCAGGAAGGAAGGGTTAGGGATTGGGGAAGGGTTAGGATTCTGACCTCCGGAATCCCGTGCGCTGGCATCCCGTACCCAACCCACCACCACATGTACCTTGGCCACAGTGCATTATACCCTGGTTTAACTTTCTGTCTGGAGTACTACTATTCCCAGCACATCCACTTGCATTTCATATTGATAGCCATATTAACCCCAACAGTTATGTCACCTAGGAGCTCATTCAGATCTGCTCGCAAGATGCGGCCACTTGCTCCCAGCGTATGGCAATTCAGCTAAGTCACGTCAAGGCTTAAGCACGCCCACTATGTCGGGGCGAGCGATCACTTTGTGTTTATAGACGCCCACCAGCCTGTCTTAAGCCGCCCACTTGCGTACGTCATCTCCAGGAAGTATATACAACCATCGGTACATCGGGTTCCATCGAATCTGACCGCAGCGGTTGCGGCTGACTGTACCGTACCACAAGCACTGCGAGCACTTCAGTGTAAAAAAACAACCAGGTGACGTGTACTATGTCGCTGCCTGTTAATTATGCACGCCTCAGAAACGGTGTGAAAACACTCTGGCACGCCTGCGTCCGCAACTCCACTCCCCCGTTACTACTGGCCTGCCCCTGTTACCACCCACAAACGGCCTCTCCTGTCACTCACTCCACTGGGCTGTCCTGGCAGGGCGAGCGAGAACATTCCGATCGCTCGTACTATTTTGCGCATGCGCACTGCGAACTACACATGCATGCGCACATTAGTGAACATCGTCTGCAACGAGCAGCCGCTTGCTAGCGAGCGGGTCTGAATGAGCTCCCTAGTACGCTATCACCGCTTACTCCATGTGGTCTCAAACGCAATTAGAGCATGTAGCCAGGGTGAGCAGGGTTGTTTTAATAAAGGGTCAAAAGCCAACAGCCAACATTTTAATCTCCCTCAACAAACAAAACCGGTATTTATAAATTGCGCATTCTGCTGTCAAAAACTCAGGAGTTACAATACAGCAATAATATGCACAGACACTATTTGTGAAATGAATAAAATGCCGAAATCTACCGTACAGTCATCATAACAAGTCCTTTTCCACATTTTGCCACTAACTTTCACTGGGAAAAGATGTTTAAAATATAAACTATTTTCAGTCGTAGGTAAACAGAATACAGCATATTATGCAACATATATTATTTGTTTAATGAAGAACAATCCCCATTGTGCTATCAGACTTGCAATCACTTACAGTATCCCCATTTGGCAACAAACTAATCAATTTGCCTAAGTGAGAAAGATGTACAGAAATACTGTTTATTACACTAGCTTACATTTCTCCTTATACTGTACAATGAATGTTTTATGAAAATTACTTTTTATATTTAAAGTTATATGTACAAATCTATAAACCTCATTGAAAACAAACAAATTACCATCAAACCCTGTGGTCATTTGATTATTTACCATATTAAAGAACAAAAACCAACACCTGACCACTGGACATGATCATAATACAATTCTATGACACTGAGGGCCTAATTCAGACCTGCTCGTGAGCGCTGAGCGCTCGCAAGTGGGTCGATGTTGGCCCAGTGCGCATGCGCACGACAGACCCAGCTCCGCCGTGCGCATGCGCGAGACCCGGATAGCGACGGGCAAGCCTTCGCTATGGGTCTCGTTACAAAGGGGGCATGCTGTCGATGGTGAGTGACAGCATGCCCCCTTTGGTGGGCGTGCCGGGGGTGTGGGAGGTCAGACGGAGGCGTTCCCATGGGAACGCCTACCGTCTGGGGCCGGCCCCACTGACATCACAAGTGATGTCAGTGGAAGTGCTTTCGGCTCTGATAGAGCCAAAAGTACTCCTTGGCTTGCGGCAAACGAGACCCTATCACAAGGGTCTCGTCGCAAGCCGATGGTCGCGATGGTCTTGACCATCGCAACCATCTTCCTGGCCGCTCACTATAGCTATGGGTGGTCACCCACAGCTACACGAGCGGCCAGGAAGCCGCTCTAAAAATTCAGAAGGACGGCCCTGATTCAGAGCGAGTGCTCTGTCAGAGCGTCCGGCTCTGAATCAGGGCCTCTATACTGACATAGGACACTACACACCCAACATAACCTGACCACTGTAAATTACTATAATACATCTATTACACTCTATACAGACATAGGACACTACACCCCCAGCATGACCTGACTACTGTACATGATCATAATACACATCTATTACACTCTATACAGACTAATGCAAAATTAGCTGGGTATTTAAAGCATGTGTATAATTTTGTACATGTTTGTAATTGTTTTTTTTTTTTTTAAATGTATGGGAATCTTTTATGACTTGCTAGCAATAGTCTTTACCTGTGTTTGGATGGGGATCACTGAAGATAGTTTATAGTGTCATTCTGCCTGATTACTTAAACTTATTTGCATTTCAATCAACTGACCAATTGGCTCAGATGCGGCCAGTGTCTTAATCAGCCATACTATTTCTTAACATTCAGTCTTAGGGCAGCTTGCTGAGGATAGCAGCTTGATGTGGTTATGCATTAAGGCCCTCATTCAGAGCCGCTCGCTATTGGCGGTCATTCGTTCTAAAACAAGGGGTGGCTATTCAAATGAACCGTTCGCTAATTGCGGTCTGTTCACGCCTCTAAGTCTGAACGAGCAAGCAAAACTTGCGGTTGTAATTTTGAAAAATACGCCCCCTTGCCGCTCGCACCATACGTCATGTCCGCTATTTATTAGATTAATCGAGTACATCGAACAGCGTATGAACTGCTCGCTATTCTTGTGGCTGGTTTTTTCAACCGCTATTTTGCGAGCAGTTCTGAGTAAAAAAAAAACAAGTGACGTGGTCAATGACGCTGCTGTATTAATTATGCACTCCCTTAAAACGCCCGTTTTGACCTTTAAGCACGCCTGCGTTTGAATTCCACACCCCCGTTTTCAAGCACCTTCCCCTGTTACCACCCACATACGCCTCATTCTGTCACTCAAAATAGCAGGCACTCGCTATATAGCGAACAAACGATTTTCGGCCGCACTGACTGGTTCGCGCATGCGTATTAAAATCTGTACGCATGCGCAGATGTGCGAACATCGGTCAGAACGAACGAGTGGCCGCTTACGAGCGGCTCTGAATCAGGGCCTAAGTGTGGTTAAAATCAAGTGTGCTTTCTGAACAGTTAAAAAACCAGTTGAAAAACATTGAACAACATCTATTACCAGGTAATTACAAAACCATTAATTAACTTTGTGTTTTTTATATTAGGAACAAAAATGCTTCACAAACTTCTATTTCTAATCTCACTACATGGAATCATCTCTAAGGCTACTACATCCTTTACTCTCCCTGAAGCTCATCCTTATGGACATATTGCTACCTCATTAATCTTCTCTTTTACAAACACACATGAGCTTTTAAATTATCTAAACACATTGACAATGACATCCACAACCTGTCGTCATACAAATCTATCATACAAATCCCAACAATATATCTATATCTCTCTCCTTCTGCTTCTATTAGCTGGTGACATATCACCAAATCCAGGCCCAACACACATGCCACACCCACAACGAGCTATAAATCCAGCTAACCTCATAAACATTGCGTGCCTCCCTTCACCCTCCAAGTCTCTAAAATGTGCCTTATGGAATGCACGCTCTGTCTGTAATAAGCTAACATCCATACATGACCTCTTTATTTCAACTAACCTCAACCTTCTGGCAATAACAGAAACATGGCTCACACAATCAGACACTGTCTCCCCTGCTGCACTTTCACATGGTAACCTACACTTCTCACACACCTCCAGGCCTGGTGATTGTAAAGGAGGTGGGGTAGGAATATTACTCTCCCAATCTGTTACATGCACAGTTCTCCCACAGGTACCTTCACTCACATTTACATCATTTGACGTACAATGTATCAGGACTTTCACCCCTTTCTCTGTGCGAGTTGCTGTTATCTATCGCCCACCTGGGCCACCTCAACAATTTCTGGAACAAATTTTCTGCCTGGCTCCCTCACTTCCTATCATCAGACATCTCCACCATCGTTATGGGTGATTTCAATATCCCCATTGACAGTCCACAATCTCTTCATGCCTCCAGACTACTCTCTTTAACATCCTCTCTTGGCCTCTCCCAATGGACTGACTCCGCTACTCATCCGGGGGGCCACTGCCTTGATCTTGTATTCACTCGACTATGCTCAGTTTCTGATTTCACTAATGCTCCTTTCCCTCTCTCAGATCACAACCTTATCACCTGCACACTCTCCTCTATTACTTCAACGTCCTTGAAATTAACCAAACCTAAACCTAAAACCCACAGAAATATTGATGCTATTAACTTTCAACAACTATCTACCTCTCTACAACAACAACTCTCACCTATTTCTACATTCACTTCTCCTGAGACTGCGGCATCACATCTAAACCAGATTCTAGAAAAAGTTCTTGATGAAGTAGCTCCAGCTACCCATCACACACCTCGAAGAGTTAGACGTCAACCGTGGCATTCTAACCTAACAAGGCATCTACAAAAACTCTCACGTAAAGTTGAACGTCAGTGGCGAAAGTCTCATACTCCAACTGACTTCCTCACATATAAGACTATCTACAACTCTTATCGTGCTGCTCTGGACACTGCCAAACAAACATATTTCCAATCTCTTATCTCTGCTCAAGCCTCTAACCCCAAGCGACTTTTTAATACATTTAAACTGCTTCTTACCCCTCCCTCATCCAAACCACCTGCTACTATCCGTGCGCAAGATTTTACTTCCTATTTTAGGGACAAGATTGATGAGATCCGAAATGAAATGGTATGCTCTTCCTCAGCTAGTGACCTGCTCAATTCGCTACCTGTATCCTCTGGCACATTCTCTTCATTTGATCTCACAAACGAAGATGAAGTATCTTCTCTCTTCTTTTCCTCCTACTCTATTACCTCTACTCTAGATCCTTTACCCTCACAAATCAGTAAAGCTCTGTCTCCTGTGCTTATCCCAACCCTAACTAAAATCTGTAATCTCTCTCTCTCTACTGGCAACTTTCCATCACTGTTCAAGCATGCAGTGATTACTCCTATTCTGAAAAAACAAAACTCTGACCCCAACACTCTCTCAAATTACCGTCCTATCTCCCAGCTCCCATGCCCCTCCAAGCTAGAGAGACTTGTCTACACCCACCTCACACACTTTCTTAACTCACATAACTTATTGGACCCACTTCAGTCCGGCTTCCGTTCCCAACACTCCACAGAGACAGCACTGACTAAGGTAGTAAATGATCTGGTCACTGCCAAGGCTAAAGGCCACTACTCACTCCTAATTCTTCTAGATCTCTCTGCTGCTTTTGACAGTGTTGACCACTCTCTTCTCATACAAACACTACAATCCCTAGGTCTTAAGGGCACAGCTCTCTCTTGGTTCTCTTCCTACATATCTGATCGCTCTTTTACTGTTTGTTTTTCTGATTCTGCCTCCTCTTCACTAACTCTATCAGTTGGAGTACCGCAAGGCTTTGTCTTAGGGCCTCTGTTATTCTCAATCTATACCTCCTCTCTTGGCAAACTAATCAGCTCTTTTGGATTTCAGTATCATCTGTACGCGGATGATACTCAAATCTACCTATCTTCCCCAGATTTATCACCATCTGTACTGGTCCGTGTCACTGAATGTCTTTCTGCAATTTCATCTTGGATGTTATCTCGCCACCTGAAACTTAATATTTCTAAAACAGAATTAATTATATTTCCACCAGCCAATAACAGTTACCAAACTGATCTCTCTATCACTGTTGACAACTCGACAATCCACCCTGCCCCACAAGCTCGCTGCCTTGGCTCTGAACTGTCCTTTGTTCCCCACATTCAATCTGTCTCAAAATCATGTAACATACATCTAAAAAACATATCCAAAATTCGACCATATCTCACACAAGACACTGCAAAAACTCAAATCCATGCACTTATTATTTCCCGCATTGACTATTGCAATAGCCTCCTTACTGGTCTTCCCAAAAACAGGCTATCTCCATTACAATCAATTATGAATGCAGCTGCGAGGCTTATCTTCCTTGCCAAACGTTCATCGTCTGCTGCCCCGCTCTGTCAGTCCCTCCATTGGTTGCCGGTGTTCTACAGTATTCAATACAAAATACTCTTACTTACATATAAGGCTATTAACCAAACCACACCTACCTATCTCTTCATTCATCTCAAAATATCTCCCAACCCAACCTCTCCGCTCAGCACAAGATCTGCGTCTCTCATCCCCATGCATTACTTGCTCCCATTCACGGTTACAGGACTTTCTTCGGGCTGCACCCACTCTATGGAATGCCCTACCTCGCACAATACGACTTTCCTCTAGTCTCCAGTCCTTCAAGCGATCCCTGAAAACTCACCTCTTCAGGCAAGCTTATCAGATCCCAGAACCACCCACATAACCTTCATATGTAATTACATCCCCTTTCACAGTCCACACACAACCTCACACATCGTCTTTCTCTCACATCCTCATGACATTTGGAGGACATTCCGGTGTAAACGGGTCATGCAACTGTGCATTCTGGCTGGACCAAAATGCAATATATAGCACCTATCCTTGGGTATCAATGCCTATTTCCCTATAGATTGTAAGCTTGCGAGCAGGGCCTTCCTACCTATACATCTGCCTGTTATTACCTAGTTTTGTTCTATTAATGTTTACAATTGTAAAGCGCAACGGAATATGCTGCGCTATATAAGAAACTATTATTAAATAAATAAAAAATAAATAGGACACTACACCCCCAACATGACCTGACCACTGTACATGATTATAATACACATCTATTACACTGTATACAGACATAGGACACTACACCCCCAACATGACCTGACCACTGTACATGATTATAATACACATCTATTACACTTTATACAGACATAGGACACTACACCCCCAACATGACCTGACCACTGTACATGATCATAATACACATCTATTACACTGTATACAGACATAGGACTGTATATGCTAATTAGAATCAGATTGTAAGATTCATTGCAATTAGCATTACAAGGGTAGTATAATGAGCTGTTAATTGCAATCAGTCTGACATAACAGGCTCACTGTCTACTGGTTTTACGTCGTCATTTTGACTGTGAACATTTTAACCATATTGACATTTTGACCCTGTCAACGTTTCAACCAGTCTATGGGGCCTATTCATTAAATCTAAAAATTCTCTGGAGATAATTAGCTTTAGAACTCTCATGGAGTTCTAGCTAATTATAGGTGGAATTCATCATTCCACCTCTCCATAAGTATCTATTCCGAAAAGCTGTCATTTTTGCGATGACAGCTTTTTGGGAAATAGATACTTTTCCTGCCTACACTACCTTATCGCATCTGGAAACAGTGCTGCGCATGCGCTGTTACATCTGTAAAACCAGCGCATGCGCAGCACTGCCTACAGATGCGGTAAGTTTGTGTACCCCCCCCTGTCCGCGCAGCAGCCTCCGGCTCCGTCCTGCTGGTCTGTCATGTGGTTTCCCAGCAGGCCACATGACAGATTAGAAAAAATATATATTTTTTTTCTTTTTCTAAACTTTCTTGTGCTCTGCTGGGGAGCACACATGTCCGACCAGCCTCCGGAGCCTGAGGACGGAGCAGAGCGCCGGAGGGACTCGTCGGGGGACCTGCACACGCTGATACAGGTAAGTGGATTCTGCTATTCGCCACCTCACAGTGGCGAATAGTAACTGCATCAAATTCCGAAAATTCATAATTTTCGGAATTTGATGAATACCATAATTTCCACATCCCTATACTAATGTACTAATGTACTAATGTACTAATATACTAATGTACTAATATACTAATGTAATAATGTACTAATGTACTAATGTACGGGGAGTGTGGAAATTAACGCAGGGGAACTTAGCAAGGAGATATCTGTGATATCTCCTGTGTTGTCTGTTCATGAATACCAAAATAACGTTATTTAAGGAAAATGTCCTTAAAAACGTTATTTTAGTGTTGATGAATAGGCCCCTATATATTGAATGTCTGAATTATGTCCCATACTTGCTTATGGTGCATACACACGGGACGATTAAAATGCTCGATATGAACAACAACGATATCGATCATATCTTTCATATATTGTGGATTTTTTGGTCCCTTCCAACCCACCAATGACCTGTGATGCGATATCGTCCATCGCCCGTGCATGCAGGCCATCCTGGTCGATATCAACCAGGTTACTATAGGGACTTGTGATCATTTGCCATCGTTGGTGGTGTGCTGGATGATAGATATCGATCATCCAGCACACCCAGGAGATCGTTCAACGATATCGTTTTTCGTTGACCATCGTCCCATGTGTATGCACCATTACTTTTCAAAAAGCATTTCAGGGGGTTGTGAAAGCAGCATCTATGAGCAATAAAATAGACGTCTGTCATAAAAACTGACATCTAAATGTAAATGAGCCCCAAAGCAGTTAGTAAGATCTACATGTTGATGAAAACACACCGATACTTCTCAGGGCTTGCTCATCTATTCTGTTTTACAAGTGGTTCCATATAGTGGTCACAGAAATCCTTATATGAAAATACATGTAGCCATAGGGACCATTTTGCCTGATAACTAATACAGGGAATTTGCACTGATTATACCATTTGAATGTATATATTTCTAATTTATTTATTCCCCCCAAGTATAAAACAGCTACATAATTGGGGTAAGGTGCAATCAGGGAGATTGTTAGACTTTTCAGGGAGTCAGGGAGATTGCTGCTATTTCAGGGTGTCTCCCTGACATTCAGGGAGAGTTGGCGAGTATATATGTTATGTGCCTGTCGACATTTTGACTGTCTAAGGGCCTGATTCAGAGCTAATCAGGGTGGTTTTTTTTTGTTTTTTACATCAGGCCGCTCGCTATGCTGCAGGTGACCACTCACAGCTTTTGTGAGCTACCTGGAGCCCGTCGCGATTATCGCGACCATCGCGCTTGCGAGGAGACCCTGTGGTAGGGTCTTAGCTCTCGCAAGCCCGAGTGGACTTCCTGCTCTAATAGAGCAGGAAGTCCACTACTGACATCACTAGTGATGTCAGTAGGGCCGCCCACAACGGCAGGCGTTCCTAAGGGAACGCCTGCGTTTGTGCAGCCACCTCCCCCCCCGCCTACAAAACGGGGCGAGCTGTCAATCAACATCAACAGCTGCCCCGTCTTGTAGCGAGACCCGTAGCGACGGAGCAGCCGTCGCTGGACGGGTCTCACGCATGTGCACGCCGTAGGAGGCGCATGCGCAGTGGGGGACCATTGACCCACTTGCGAGTGCTGTGCGCTCGCGAGCGGGTCTGAATCAGACCCTAAGTTCCGACTGTCTACACTTAGGGCCTGATTTAGAGATGGACGGATTTTCAGAGCCACACACAAGCGGCTGTGCAAATCTGTCCATCTCAGAATCAAATACAGAGGGAGGTGTCTGACACCTTGCTGTATTTGCGATCTCAGCATTTGCAACCATACATTGCGACCATCCCTCTTGGCATCCCCGGAACTCCCTCCCATAGGAAGGAGTGGGGATCCGTGAACAAATGCCGTCTGGAGATGGTGCTTGTTCTCGGCAGCAAACTCCGAAAACTTTCAGTTTCCGGAGTTTGCAGAATATCAGGTGGTCCATTTGGGACGCCTGATGATGAATAGCCAGTAACCTAAATATACAGAAACTAGAGTTTCCGCATGGTTATCGGGCCATTTATCGATTGATGAATAGGCCCCTCAGTGATATCACTGGTTCCTAGTGAATGGATAGGCTGCATTCTCAGTGATGTCACTGGCTCCTAATGAATGGATAGGCTGCATTCTCAGTGATGTCACTGGCTCCTAATGAATGGATAGGCTGCATTCTCAGTGATATCACTTTTTCCTAGTGAAGGGATAAGCTGCATTCTCAGTGATGTCACTGGCTCTTAGTGAATGGTGAGCTGCATTCTCAGTGACATCACTGGTTCTTAGTGAATGGAGAGGCTGTTTTCAGTGACATCACTGGGTTTTAGTGACTACATAGGCAGTATTCTTAGTAATGTCACTGGTTCCTAGTGAATGGATAGGTTACATTCTCAGTGATGTCACTGGTTCCTAGTGAACGGATAGGTTACATTCTCAGTGATGTTATTTGTTGCTACTGAAAGGATAGGCAGCATTCTCAGTGATATCTTTGTGTCTAGTTAGTGTATAAGCTGCATTCTCAGTGATGTCACTGGCTCCTAGCGAATGGATAGGCTGTATTCTTAGTGATGTCACTGGTTTCTACTGAATGGATAGGCAGCCTTCTCAGTGATGTCACTGGTTCCTACAGACTGGATAGGCTGCATTCTCAGTGACGTCACTGGTTCTTAGTGAATAGATAGGCTGCATTCTCAGTGACGTCACTGGCTCTTAGTGAATGGCCAGGCGGCGTTCTCAGTGATGTCACTGGCTCCTAGTGTGAGGTAGAAGAGCAGATACAACTGGAGGTGGAAGAGATGTTCATTGCTGCTGATTTCCACCTCTGTGTCTCTGTATAACAGTGCAATTGTAATGTGAGTAGTCAAATGCCTGATTTCCATTCAGAAACCAACAAGTCACTGTTTGTATCATATTTAATTTTCAAAGAAAAAGTGAAGTGCTTCTATCCATTCTAGAATACATTACTGCACTCATTTCCGAGCCAACATTGGCTGGCAGGATATGATTTTGTCTAATTGGCAAAATAATAAGACATTTGGAAATTTGCTCGCAGTTGTTATAGGGCCAAATATGTTCCAAAAGGCGTCCATTAGTATTCCACTCTTTCATTTCCCTTTTAATACATAAAAAGTCACGGTTCATCCACGAGGATGTATTTCATGTAGTAGAATGATAATCCTGTCTAAATAACTGGATGGATCTAACCCCCATCTCCTTACTTTTGCAGTTCAAGGTTAGTCATACAGAGAATGAATACAAGATACCTGTATAATATCATGTACAGCCGCCATGAGTCACTATCAGGTTTTTGCATGTTGAGTGGGAATCGCCCAACTTTGCACTGATGGATCCCAATCAGGGTGGAACACTTCAGGCCTCATGTAACTTTATATCTATACCATTTTGTGAAGTGTAATTTGCGCAAAATCACTTTGTGCAAACTTAGAACATCATCCTCTGTAGATGTGCATGACTCTAGCTCTTAGGGCAACTTGTGTCTGGAGAGGCGGGGCGGAGGAGGGATGGGGGCGTTCTAACTAGAGATGAGCGGACCTGATTACCTTGAATCCGTATCGCTCCGAACTCGTTAATCAGAGCCACATCCGAGTCCTGGCTCGGGGTTTCCCTCCAGACTCGGATGTCAGATCGAGGCCGAACGTCATCCTCCCGGCGTCGGATTCTCGCAGGTATTGGATTCCATATAAGGAGCAGGGGCAGGGACTCAGCGCTATTTCACTCCAGTCCAGTCACGCTTCTGAATGCTGCGCTCTGCTCTACGGTGTCAAAGTGTGCTGCTGTCACTGTGTCCATCTCTAAGGGGCTGTGGTGCTGTCACTGTGTCCATCTCTAAGGGGCTGTGGTGCTGGGGCTGTGTCCATCTATAAGGGGCTGTGCTGCTGGGGCTGTGTCCATCTATAAGGGGCTGTGCTGCTGGGGCTGTGTCCATCTCTAAGGGGCTGTGGTGCTGGGGTGTGTCCATCTCTAAGGGGCTGTGCTGCTGTCGCTGTGTCCATCTTTAAGGGGCTGTGCTGCTGTCACTGTGTCCATCTCTAAGGGGCTGTGCTGCTGGGGCTATGTCCATCTCTAAGGGTCTGTGCTGCTGGGGCTATGTCCATCTCTAAGGGGCTGTGGTGCTGTCACTGTGTTCATCTCTAAAGGGCTGTGGAGCTGTCACTGTGTCCATCTGTAAGGGGCTGTGGTGCTGTCACTGTCTCCATCTGTAAGGAGCTGTGCTGTCACTGTGTCTATTTAAGTGACTGTGCTGTGTCCAGTCCCCTTATTCTAATTAGTCTAATTATAATCAAAGTGGTGTTATACTGACTCTGCAGGCCCCACCCACTGCGTTCACAGTGTGACTCAACATTTGCCAGCAAAAAAAGAAAAAAAAAATATATATAAAAAATAAAAAATTGTTGTATTTCTTTGTACTGTGCACTGCACCCCGGTACGCTGTATCACAGCGTGTGCGTAAAAGTGGTCTGTGAGTTATTATTATTATTATCCTTTATTTATATGGCGCCACAAGGGTTCCGCAGCGCCTTACATAGTACATAAACAAATGAGCACACAAGAAAACAGTTATTAACAGTACAAACAATGCAGGACAGATACATGATTAATACATTGCTGCATAACACTTATGTAGATAAGCAGCATGGTGCCGGCAACCATGGGTTGGGTGCTGTTGTATATTAAAGTATAATTAAGTGAAGGAGAAGCACATGAGGGAAGAGGGCCCTGCTCGTGAGAGCTTACCTTCTAAGGGGAGGGGGCAGACAGACAGGGGTGACACAGATGGGCTGGATACAAGGGTCATAGTAATATAACATTTATAGAAAGGTTAGTTTAAACTTAAGAGGAAAAGACAATGCGTTGAGCAAAATTGCACCAAGCCTCATGATTTGGGGGCCACAACCAAGGTCCATTAGAGGGGTCATCTAGCTGTGTGGATCGGTATGGCATAGTTGGAGTGGATAAGGAGATTGCATGAGGAGGTCAGGAGGGATGTGAGCAGCATTGGGGATCCAGGTACAGGCACAATCCACAGGCATGGTGGAAGTGTGGTGGTACATTAATACAGTCCTTAATAGCAGGAATTGCTGATTTGTTAATTTCTCCTTCTGTTCTCCTTCTGTTTAACTCCTGAATAACTCCAGCTTCAATTTAAAAATTCTAGTTACACTTAAAATCTAAGCACTTAAAATCGAAGCACTCTTGCAAACACAGCCCTGGCTTAGCAGCCTTAGATATAAGTAATAAGTATGGCTGAAACCGGGTATCCACACTGATTCTACCCCTCCCCTAACACCCTGCTCCAACAGCAAAGGGTCAATTTTGACCAACATTTTGAGCTGGTCAAAATTGACTGGAAATGATTGTAAATTAATGTTATTGAGGTTAATGATACTCTAGGAACAAAAAAAGTACCAAATTTATGTGATTTTAGCTGTTTTGTAACTTTTTTGAAAAAAAAACAAACAAATCCAAAACCAGATGAGGAATCAGAGCCAAATCCATCATAAATGGTCCGGCGCACATCTCTAGTTCTAACATAGCCCATGTACAGTAAGGGTATGTACAGTACAAGCAATTTGAAACAGATGTAGAATGGCACAGACAGACAGAGAGAATGGCACAGACAGACAGAGAATGGCACAGACAGACAGAGAATGGCACAGACAGACAGAGAATGGCACAGACAGACAGAGAATGGCACAGAGATACATATTCTTATTCACCTGTGAAATTTCTACATGCAGCAAATACCACAGTCTGAGAAGACAGCAATGGAAGCATTTCCCAGGCTCTAACCTGCAGCTCAGGACACAGCCAGATATGATGCAATGACTTTTGATGCAGATGCAGTGGCCATTGAACTGAATGGAGTCCTATTCTCTCCATGGAAAATTCACACGAGTAGTCCCATAGTTGTGACAACACACAGGACCGCCATCAGAGGGGCACGGCCGGGACCCTAGTCCTGGGCCCGGAGAGAGAGAGAGGCCAAAGGGGCAGAGGTGCAGAATGTATCGGCAGCTAGGGGGAAAGAGCATCTGCGCCATTTCAAATATGGCGCCGACCGCGAGCCAATCACAGCTTGCAGAATGGCAGCCAATTAGAAGCGCCCACTTCTGATTGGCTGCCGGTCTGGAAGCTGTGATTGGCTCACGGCTGTCGCCATATTTGATATGCTGTTGATGCTTTCTGCCTGGCTGCCGGTACATTCTGTACCGCGACGCTGCCACCTGCCCCCCCCTCTCTCTCCAAAGATGCCTCCATCCCTAGACCAGCCAGCCACTGCCCCCCACCAGTTCAGACAGCCTCCCCTGTAGACTTGCCCCCTATAGATCCAGCCCTACCTGTCCTGCACTTCCCCTTCCTTCAGGCTTTTATGTGGATCCGACTTTTTCAGTGTATTTTATGTGGATCTGGCTATTTCAGTGTATTTTATGTGGATCTGGCTATTTTAATGTATTTTATGTGGATCCGACTTTTTCAATGTATTTTATGTGGGTCTGGCTATTTCAATGTATTTTATGTGGGTCTGGATATTTGAATGTATTTTATGTGGGTCTGGCTATTTCAATGTATTTTATGTGGGTCTGGATATTTCAATGTATTTTATGTGGGTCTGGCTATTTCAATGTATTTTATGTGGATCTGGCTATTTCAGTGTATTTTATGTGGATCTGGCTATTTCAGTGTATTTTATGTGGATCTGGACATTTCAGTGTATTTTATGTGGATCTGGACATTTCAGTGTATTTTATGTGGGTCTGGCTATTTCAATGTATTTTAGGTGGATCTGGCTATTTTAATTTATTTTATGTGGATCCGGCTATTTCAATGTATTTTATGTGGATCTGACTTCTTCAGTGTATTTTATGTGGATCTGGCTATTTCAGTGTATTTTATGTGGATCTGGCTATTTTAATGTATTTTATGTGGATCCGACTTTTTCAATGTATTTTATGTGGGTCTGGCTATTTCAATGTATTTTATGTGGGTCTGGATATTTGAATGTATTTTATGTGGGTCTGGCTATTTCAATGTATTTTATGTGGGTCTGGATATTTCAATGTATTTTATGTGGGTCTGGCTATTTCAATGTATTTTATGTGGATCTGGCTATTTCAGTGTATTTTATGTGGATCTGGACATTTCAGTGTATTTTAAGTGGGTCTGGCTATTTCAATGTATTTTAGGTGGATCTGGCTATTTTAATTTATTTTATGTGGATCCGGCTATTTCAATGTATTTTATGTGGATCTGACTTCTTCAGTGTATTTTATGTGGATCTGACAATTTCAATGTATTTTATGTGGCTCTGGCAATTTCAATGTATTTTATGTGGATCTGGCTATTTCAATGTATTTTATGTGGATCTGGCTATTTCAATATATTTTATGTGGATCTGGCTATTTCAATGTATTTTATGTGGGTCTGACTTCTTCAGTGTATTTTATGTGGATCTGGCTATTTCAATGTATTACGTGTTACAACCAGTGCTCTTCCAGCACTGACCCGCCCGCCGCCGAGAGGCATAAGGATAAGGCGCTGATGTTGCCTTCTTCATATGCCGGGCACCTGCTGAGTTTGTGTTACCAGCAGGCACCCGGCAACTCCTTCCCTGCAGCCAGAGGACGGAGCTCACTCTTGAGCTCCACCTCCTGGCTCCTGCAGTACGTGTTGAGGAGAGACATCATGATGTCTCTCCCATAGTGCAGACCGCGGAGCTGACGGGAGAGGACTATGCACTGAGTCCTCTCCCACAGTGCAGTGCGCGGAGCTGGTGGATGGCGGCGGGCACCGGAGCGGGGTTTCACATAAATATGTTTTTATATGTGTTTGTCTGTGTGTTTATGTGTAAGGGGGCTCTACTTCAAGGGGAACTACTACTATGGGCACTACTTCAAGGGGCACTACTGCTACTACTATGGGCACTACTTCAAGGGGCACTACTACTACTATGGGCACTACTTCAAGGGGCACTGCTGCTACTATGGGCACTACTTCAAGGGGCACTACTGCTACTACTATGGGCACTACTGCAAGGGGCACTACTGCTACTGTTGGCGCTCCTACAAGGGGCACTACTACTACTGTGGACACTACCAGTACTATGGGCACTACTACAAAGAGTCACTACTACAAGGGGCACTAATATGGGCACTATTACTCTGGGCACTACTGCAAGGGGCACTACTACTATATACTGTGGGCACTAATACAAGGGGCACTATTATTGTGGCCAATGTATTGGGGGCACTGTTACTCTTGTGGGCAATGAATAGGGGGCACTACTGCAAGGGGCACTACTACTGTGGGCAATGTATTGAGGCACTATTACAAGGGGCACTACTACTGTTGGCAATGTATAGTGGGCACTATTACTATTGTGGGCAATGTATAGTGGCACTACTACTGTGGGCATTGTATAGAGAGCACTATTACTGTGGGCATTGTATAGGGGGCACTACTACTGTGAGCATTGCATAGGGGGCACTACTATTGTGTGGCATAATGTGTGTAAGGGGTACTATGGTGTGGTACACTATACTACTGAAAAAGAGCGCGTCGTAAGGACACGCACCCTTTTCCGGTGCATGCGCGCCTTCGGTGCGCACATAAGTGCAACCTTAGATTTTCCATACCCCCACTATAAAATTCCCACTTCGACCACTGGTTACAACCCTAGTGATAGCCACCTAGACACCACAAACAGAGGCAAAAGAACATATAGCAATTCTTCCTATCAGATCTAAGTGGCCCATTTATCATTTATAGCCGAACAGGGTGATTGAAAATCTGCTTATGATAATTGCAATACCGTCCATAGCAGTAAGTGGTAACGCCCCTCTCTGTTCGGACAGTGTTTGCAGATGTAGCCTGCGAGCTTTCCAAATTAATGATAAAAAGAGTCTCCCCAGCCCCCAGTGCCCTCCCCCCCCCCCGCAATCACGATTTTACTGACATTATAGTTATGATGTTACTGGGGGTGGAGTTTACTTCTCTACTGTAGTATAACAATCGGGAGTGCAGGAGACCTGCTGACTTGGAGGCACCCTTGTTTGATATAGGGAAGCCCATATTTCAAACCTTATGCACACTTGCCAATTCTCCCTCATTGTTAGGGAGACTCCCTGAAATAGTAGTAATCTCCCTGTCTCCCTGAAGAGTCTAGTAATCTCCCTGATTGCACCTTACCCCCATTATGAAGCTGTTATATTAAGAAAAAAAAGATATATAAAGAGATATACAGAGATATATACATTCAAATTAGGGGTGAGCGGGTTTGGATTTCTGAAATCCGAACCCCCCCGAACCCCCCCGATCCGAGTCCGATCCGAGTCAGGCTCGACTTTTCCCGCCTGACTCGGATCTGAAATCGAGGCAAAACGTCATCATCCCGCCTTCCGAGTCTCGCGGGTTTTGGATCCTATATAAGGTACCCGCGTCGGCGCCATTTTCTCACTCGGCTGTGGACAGTGAAGAGGGAGGGTGGGAGTTAGGGCTGGCTGGGCTGTGTAGTGTAGTGTAGTGCTGCTGTTGTCCACTACTTCAAAGTCCATAGGGGCTGGCTGTGTTGTGCTGTGCTGCTGTTGTTAATAGGGGCTGTGTCCACTACTTCAAAGTCCATAGGGGCTGGCTGGACTGTGTTGTGCAGTCAGTTCTCCATAGGGGCTGTGTCCACTCCAAAGTCCTGTGCAGTGTCCCAGTCTTAAAGGGGTGCTGTAGTGTTGTCCAGGGAGTGCTCTGTCCATCAGGGGTGCTCCCCCCAAGTACTAAAAAAATAATATATTTTCTGTGTTTGTGAATTGTGTGCGCAGTAGCCGCACGTGCATCAACAAAGTAGTGCCAAGCGTGCGCCTGTGTCATAAGTAAAGGGCCGGCTGGCTTGACCGTTAAAGGGTGCTGTAACCCCCAAAGTACACTCCAGTCCAAACCAAAAAAAATATTATTTTCTGTGTTTGTGAATTGTGTGCGCAGTAGTCGCACGTGCATCAACAAAGTAGTGCCAAGCGTGCGCCTGTGTCATAAGTAAAGGGCCGGCTGGCTTGACCGTTAAAGGGTGCTGTAACCCCCAAAGTACACTCCAGTCCAAACCAAAAAAAAAAAGATTTTCTGTGTTTGTGAATTGTGTGCGCAGTAGCCGCACGTGCATCAACAAAGTAGTGCCAAGCGTGCGCCTGTGTCATAAGTAAAGGGCCGGCTGGCTTGACCGTTAAAGGGTGCTGTAACCCCCAAAGTACACTCCAGTCCAAACCAAAAAAAAAATTATTTTCTGTGTTTGTGAATTGTGTGCGCAGTAGCCGCACGTGCATCAACAAAGTAGTGCCAAGCGGGCGCCTGTGTCATAAGTAAAGGGCCGGCTGGCTTGACCGTTAAAGGGTGCTGTAACCCCCAAAGTACACTCCAGTCCAAACCAAAAAAATATATATTTTCTGTGTTTGTGAATTGTGTGCGCAGTAGCCGCACATGCATCAACAAAGTAGTGCCAAGCATGCACCTGTGTCATAAGTAAAGGGCCGGCTGGCTTGACCGTTAAAGGGTGCTGTAACCCCCAAAGTACACTCCAGTCCAAACCAAAAAAATATATATTTTCTGTGTTTGTGAATTGTGTGCGCAGTAGCCGCACGTGCATCAACAAAGTAGTGCCAAGCGTGCGCCTGTGTCATAAATAAGTAAAGGGCCGGCTGGCTTGACCGTTAAAGTGTTGTAACCCCCAAAGTACACTCCAGTCCAAACCAAAAAAATATATATTTTCTGTGTTTGTGAATTGTGTGCGCAGTAGCCGCACGTGCATCAACAAAGTAGTGCCAAGCGTGCGCCTGTGTCATAAGTAAAGGGCCGGCTGGCTTGACCGTTAAAGGGTGCTGTAACCCCCAAAGTACACTCCAGTCCAAACCAAAAAAAAAATTATTTTCTGTGTTTGTGAATTGTGTGCGCAGTAGCCGCACGTGCATCAACAAAGGAGCAGCGCCAAGCGTGCGCCTGTGTCCCATAAGTAAAGAGCCGGCTGGCTCATTTCTTAAAGGCTGGTGTAACCCACAAAGTGCACTACTCTCCAGCAAAAATAAAGAAATATTTTCTGTGTTTAGCCGCACGTATATATCAAATCGATATAACATAAATGGAGGACCAAACTTTCTCCGATAAAAATAAAATAGAGAAAGATCAAGAACCACTTCCTCCTAGTGCTGAAGCTGCTGCCACTAGTCATGAAATAGACGATAACATGCCATCAACGTCGTCTGCCAAGGCCGATGCCCAATGTCATAATAGAGGGCACATACAATCCCAAATGACAAAGTTCAGGAAAATGACCTTGAAAAAAACATTTAAATCAGCTGAAGAGAAACGTAAACTTGCCAATATGCCATTTACGACACGGAGTGGCAAGGAACAGCTAAGGTCGATCCCTAGTATGTTCGTGACTAGTGGTTCAGCTTCACATGACGATGGAAGCCCTCCTCCCACTAAAAAAATCAAAAGAGTTAAGCTGGCAAAAGCACAGCGAAGAACTGTGCTTTCTAAGAAGATATCACAAATCCCCAAGGAGAGTCCAAGTGTGGTGGTGGTTGCGATGCCTGACCTTCCCAGCACTGGACGGGAAGAGGTGGCTCTTTCCACCATTTGCACGCCCCCTGCAAGTGCTGAAAGGAGCACCCACAGTCCACTTGCTGATATGCAAATTGAAGATGTCACTGTTGAAGTACAACAGGATGAGGATACTGGTGTAGCTGGCGCTGAGGAGGAAGTTGGCGAGGAGGATTCTGATGGTGATGTGGTTTGTTTAAATCAGGCTCCGGGGGAGACAGTTGTTGTCCGTGGGATGAAAAAGCCCATCACGATCATGCCTGGGCAGATGACCAAACATTCCACCTCTTTGGTCTGGCAATATTTCTATCCAAATCCGGACAACTGTCTTGCCATATGTACCTTATGTAAAGGTGGAATAAGTAGGGGT
Organism: Taudactylus pleione; assembly: GCA_031769625.1. Taxonomy (NCBI): domain Eukaryota; kingdom Metazoa; phylum Chordata; class Amphibia; order Anura; family Myobatrachidae; genus Taudactylus; species Taudactylus pleione. Next base: position 5,906,874 of record JAUIMM010000532.1, on the reverse strand, counting down.
AGGGACGTTAACCACCTAGGAACATCCTCCCTTATACGGCACCTGCAGCGCGTTCATAATAAGTTACTGTCAAGTTCAGAAACTTTGGCTAAGACCGTAAGCAGTCCAGGGACACCTAAATCCCATTGTCCTGTTGTATCCAAGCGCCTGCAAACCACACCGTCAACTCCCTCCTCGTCAATTTCCTCCTTAGTCAGGATCGGAAGTAGTCCTGCAGGCCATGTCACTGGCATGACTGACTCTCCTATCCGGGATTCCTCCGGAGGATCCTGCATTGCTACGCCTCCTGCTGCCGCTGCTGCTGTTGCTGCTGCTGGGAGTCGTTCATCATCCCAGAGAGGAAGTAGGAACACCACTACTTTTACTAAACAATTGACCCTCCAACAGTCCTTAGCGAGGAGGATGAAGTACGACAGCAGTCATCCTGAAGCAAAACGTATAACTGAGGCCTTGACTGCTATGTTGGTGTTAGACGTGCGTCCGGTATCCGCCATTAGTGCAGTGGGATTTAGACAATTGCTGGAGGTAGTGTGTCCATGGTACCAAATCCCGTCTAGATTCCACTTCACTAGGCAGGCGATACCGAGACTGTACAGAAACGTCAGAAAAAGTGTCCTCAGTGTCCTGAAAAATGCCGTTGTACCCAATGTCCACTTAACCACGGACATGTGGACAAGTGGAACAGGGCAGACTAAGGACTATATGACTGTGACAGCCCACTAGGTAGATGTATCACCTTACGCAGCAACAGCAGCAGCGTCACCAGTCGCAGCATCTCAGAAACGCCAGCTCGTTCCAAGGCAGGCTACGCTGTGTATCACCGGTTTCAGTAAGAGGCACACCGCCAACAACCTCTTAAAGAAACTGAGGGAAATCATCACCCAGTGGCTTACCCCACTTAGACTCTCCTGGGGATTTGTGATATCTGACAACGCCACCAATATTGTGCGGGCATTACATCTGGGCAAATTCCAGCACGTCCCATGTTTTGCTCACACAATAAACTTGGTGGTGCAGAATTTTCTGAAAAGCGACAGGGGCGCGCAGGAGACGCTTTGGGTGGCCCGAAAAATTTCAGGCCACTTTCGCCATTCAGCCACTGCGTGCCGAAGACTGGAGCGCCAGCAAACACTCTTGAACCTGCCCCGCCATCACCTGAAGCAAGAGGTTGTGATGCGGTGGAACTCAACCCTCTATATGCTTCAGAGGATGGAGGAGCAGCAAAAGGCCATTCAAGCCTATACATCCACCTATGACATAGGCAAAGGAGGGGGTATGCACCTGACTCAAGCGCAGTGGAGAATGATTTCCGTGTTGTGCAAGGTTCTCCAGCCCTTCGAACTTGCCACACGTGAAGTCAGTTCAGACACTGCCAGCTTGAGTCAGGTCATTCCCCTCATCAGGCTTTTGCAGAAGCAGCTGGAGAAAGTGAAGGAGGAGCTAAGACGGAGCGATTCCGCTCGGCATGTGGGACTTGTGGATGAAGCCCTTCATTCGCTTTGCCAGGATTCCAGGGTGGTCAATCTGTTGAAATCAGACCACTACATTTTGGCCACCGTGCTCGATCCTAGGTTTAAAGCCTATGTGGTGTCTCTCTTTCCGGCCGACACAAGCCTGCAGAGGTGCAAAGACCTGCTGGTGAACACACTGTCAGTTGAAGTGGAACGTGACACGTCAACAGCTCCTTCTTCATTTTCTCCCGCAACTGGGGCTGCCAGGAAAAAACGTAGGTATCCTAAGCAACCCGCTGGCGGTGATGCAGGGCAGGCAGGACCAAGTTTGGACATCTGGTCCGGACTGAAGGACCTGGCAACAATTTCTGACATGTCTACTGTCACTGCATATGATACTGTCACCATTGACAGAATGGTGGAGGATTACATCGGTGACAGCATCCAAGTAGGCATGTCAGACAGTCCATACCTGTACTGGCAGGAAAAAGAGGCAATTTGGAGGCCCCTGTACAAGCTGGCTCTATTTTACCTGAGTTGCCCCCCCTCCAGTGTGTACTCCGAAAGAGTGTTTAGTGCAGCCGGGAACCTTGTCAGCGAAAGGCGTAGGAGGTTGCTTCCACAGAATGTGGAGAAGATGATGTTCATCAAAATGAATTATCAGCTCTTCCAGGGAGACCAGCCTCCAGAACGTACAGAGGGACCTGTGGTGGTGGATTCAAGTGGGGACGAGTTAATACTTTGTGAGGATGAGGATGTACACACTGAAGAGGGTGAGGAATCGGTGGATGAGGAGGATGAGGATGACATCTTGCCTCTGTAGAGCCAGTTTGTGCAGGGACACATTAATTGCCAGCTTGTTTTGTGGGGGCCCAAACGAACCAATCATTTCAGCCACAGTTGTGTGGCAGACCCTGGCGCTGAAATGATTGGTTTGTTAAAGTGTGCATGTCCTGTTTATACAACATAAGGGTGGGTGGGAGGGCCCAAGGACAATTCCATCTTGCACCTCTTTTTTTTCTTTGCATTATGTACAGTTTGGGGCCTAGTTTTTCAAACTGCCATCCTGTCTGCCACTGCAGTGTCACGCCTAGATGGGTCACGTGTTTGTGCCGCCCACTCGTGTCGCTTAGCATAGTCATCCAGCTACCTCAGTGCAACCTTTTGGACATAAAAACACTATTGTGAGGTGTGAGGTGTTCAGAATAGACTGGAAATGAGTGGAAATTAAGGTTATTGAGGTTAATAATAGCATAGGAGCAGAAAAACCTACAAATTCTGTGATTTTAGCTGTTTTTATGCTTTTTTTCCAAAAAATACAGATCCAAAACACAAAACCCAGAACCCAAAACACGGAAGGGTGGTTTTGGCAAAACCAATCCAGATCCAAAACACGAAGAAAGATCCAGATCCAAAACCAAAACACGAAAAGTGGCCGGTGCACACCCCTAATTCAAATGGGATCATTAGAATAATTTCCCTGCATTGGTTATAAGGCACAATGATCCCTATGGCTACATGCATTTTCTGAGAAGTATCAGTGTGTTTTCATGAACAAATAGATCTTACTAACTACTTTATGGCTGGTTTACATTTGGATGTAAGTCAGTATTATGACACGCCTCTCAGATGTAGCTGTACACGCCCACTTTACCGCCCCGCTCATAGGTGTTACTTTCACTATCTCCCTGAAACACACTTGCCAACTCTCCTTCATTGTCAGGGAGACTCCCTGAAATAGTAGCAATCTCCCTGACTCCCTGTAGAATCTAGCAATCTCCCTGATTGTGCCTTACCCCCATTATAAAGTTGTTATATAAAAAAACCCATATATATATATATATATATATATTAGGGGTGAGCGGGTTCGGATTTCTGAAATCCGAACCCCCCCGAACCCCCCCGATCCGAGTCTGATCCGAGTCAGGCTCGACTTTTCCCGCCTGACTCGGATCTGAAATCGAGGCAAAACGTCATCATCCCGCCTTCCGAGTCTCGCGGGTTTTGGATCCTATATAAGGTACCCGCGTCGGCGCCATTTTCTCACTCGGCTGTGGACAGTGAAGAGGGAGGGTGGGAGTTAGGGCTGTGTAGTGTAGTGTAGTGTAGTGCTGCTGTTGTCCACTACTTCAAAGTCCATAGGGGCTGGCTGTGTTGTGCTGTGCTGCTGTTGTTAATAGGGGCTGTGTCCACTACTTCAAAGTCCATAGGGGCTGGCTGGACTGTGTTGTGCAGTCAGTTCTCCATAGGGGCTGTGTCCACTCCAAAGTCCTGTACAGTGTCCCAGTCCTAAAGGAGTGCTGTAGTGTTGTCCAGGGGGTGCTCTGTCCATCAGGGGTGCTCCCCCCAAGTGCTAAAAAAATAATATATTTTCTGTGTTTGTGAATTGTGTGCGCAGTAGCCGCACGTGCATCAACAAAGTAGTGCCAAGCGTGCGCCTGTGTCATAAGTAAAGGGCCGGCTGGCTTGACCGTTAAAGGGTGCTGTAACCCCCGAAAGTACACTCCAGTCCAAACCAAAAAAAAATTATTTTCTGTGTTTGTGAATTGTGTGCGCAGTAGCCGCACGTGCATCAACAAAGTAGTGCCAAGCGTGCGCCTGTGTCATAAGTAAAGGGCCGGCTGGCTTGACCGTTAAGGGTGCTGTAACCCCCGAAAGTACACTCCAGTCCAAACCAAAAAAAAAATTATTTTCTGTGTTTGTGAATTGTGTGCGCAGTAGCCGCACGTGCATCAACAAAGTAGTGCCAAGCGTGCGCCTGTGTCATAAGTAAAGGGCCGGCTGGCTTGACCGTTAAGGGTGCTGTAACCCCCGAAAGTACACTCCAGTCCAAACAAAAAAAAAAAATATTTTCTGTGTTTGTGAATTGTGTGCGCAGTAGCCGCACGTGCATCAACAAAGTAGTGCCAAGCGTGCGCCTGTGTCATAAGTAAAGGGCCGGCTGGCTTGACCGTTAAGGGTGCTGTAACCCCCGAAAGTACACTCCAGTCCAAACCAAAAAAAAAATTATTTTCTGTGTTTGTGAATTGTGTGCGCAGTAGCCGCACGTGCATCAACAAAGTAGTGCCAAGCGTGCGCCTGTGTCATAAGTAAAGGGCCGGCTGGCTTGACCGTTAAAGGGTGCTGTAACCCCCAAAGTACACTCCAGTCCAAACCAAAAAAAAAATTATTTTCTGTGTTTGTGAATTGTGTGCGCAGTAGCCGCACGTGCATCAACAAAGTAGTGCCAAGAGTGCGCCTGTGTCATAAGTAAAGGGCCGGCTGGCTTGACCATTAAGGGTGCTGTAACCCCCGAAAGTACACTCCAGTCCAAACAAAAAAAAAAAATTATTTTCTGTGTTTGTGAATTGTGTGCGCAGTAGCCGCACGTGCATCAACAAAGTAGTGCCAAGCGTGCGCCTGTGTCATAAGTAAAGGGCCGGCTGGCTTGACCGTTAAGGGTGCTGTAACCCCCGAAAGTACACTCCAGTCCAAACCAAAAAAAAAATTATTTTCTGTGTTTGTGAATTGTGTGCACAGTAGCCGCACGTGCATCAACAAAGTAGTGCCAAGCGTGCGCCTGTGTCATAAGTAAAGGGCCGGCTGGCTTGACCGTTAAAGGGTGCTGTAACCCCCAAAGTACACTCCAGTCCAAACCAAAAAAAAAATTATTTTCTGTGTTTGTGAATTGTGTGCGCAGTAGCCGCACGTGCATCAACAAAGTAGTGCCAAGCGTGCGCCTGTGTCATAAGTAAAGGGCCGGCTGGCTTGACCGTTAAGGGTGCTGTAACCCCCGAAAGTACACTCCAGTCCAAACCAAAAAAAAAATTATTTTCTGTGTTTGTGAATTGTGTGCGCAGTAGCCGCACGTGCATCAACAAAGTAGTGCCAAGCGTGCGCCTGTGTCATAAGTAAAGGGCCGGCTGGCTTGACCATTAAAGGGTGCTGTAACCCCCGAAAGTACACTCCAGTCCAAACCAAAAAAAAAATTATTTTCTGTGTTTGTGAATTGTGTGCGCAGTAGCCGCACGTGCATCAACAAAGTAGTGCCAAGCGTGCGCCTGTGTCATAAGTAAAGGGCCGGCTGGCTTGACCGTTAAGGGTGCTGTAACCCCCGAAAGTACACTCCAGTCCAAACCAAAAAAAAAATTATTTTCTGTGTTTGTGAATTGTGTGCGCAGTAGCCGCACGTGCATCAACAAAGTAGTGCCAAGCGTGCGCCTGTGTCATAAGTAAAGGGCCGGCTGGCTTGACCGTTAAGGGTGCTGTAACCCCCGAAAGTACACTCCAGTCCAAACAAAAAAAAAATATATTTTCTGTGTTTGTGAATTGTGTGCGCAGTAGCCGCACGTGCATCAACAAAGTAGTGCCAAGCGTGCGCCTGTGTCATAAGTAAAGGGCCGGCTGGCTTGACCGTTAAGGGTGCTGTAACCCCCGAAAGTACACTCCAGTCCAAACCAAAAAAAAAATTATTTTCTGTGTTTGTGAATTGTGTGCGCAGTAGCCGCACGTGCATCAACAAAGTAGTGCCAAGCGTGCGCCTGTGTCATAAGTAAAGGGCCGGCTGGCTTGACCGTTAAAGGGTGCTGTAACCCCCAAAGTACACTCCAGTCCAAACCAAAAAAAAAATTATTTTCTGTGTTTGTGAATTGTGTGCGCAGTAGCCGCACGTGCATCAACAAAGTAGTGCCAAGCGTGCGCCTGTGTCATAAGTAAAGGGCCGGCTGGCTTGACCGTTAAGGGTGCTGTAACCCCCGAAAGTACACTCCAGTCCAAACAAAAAAAAAAATTATTTTCTGTGTTTGTGAATTGTGTGCGCAGTAGCCGCACGTGCATCAACAAAGTAGTGCCAAGCGTGCGCCTGTGTCATAAGTAAAGGGCCGGCTGGCTTGACCGTTAAGGGTGCTGTAACCCCCGAAAGTACACTCCAGTCCAAACCAAAAAAAAAATTATTTTCTGTGTTTGTGAATTGTGTGCGCAGTAGCCGCACGTGCATCAACAAAGTAGTGCCAAGCGTGCACCTGTGTCATAAGTAAAGGGCCGGCTGGCTTGACCGTTAAAGGGTGCTGTAACCCCCAAAGTACACTCCAGTCCAAACCAAAAAAAAAAATATTTTCTGTGTTTGTGAATTGTGTGCGCAGTAGCCGCACGTGCATCAACAAAGTAGTGCCAAGCGTGCGCCTGTGTCATAAGTAAAGGGCCGGCTGGCTTGACCGTTAAGGGTGCTGTAACCCCCGAAAGTACACTCCAGTCCAAACCAAAAAAAAAATTATTTTCTGTGTTTGTGAATTGTGTGCGCAGTAGCCGCACGTGCATCAACAAAGTAGTGCCAAGCGTGCGCCTGTGTCATAAGTAAAGGGCCGGCTGGCTTGACCATTAAAGGGTGCTGTAACCCCCGAAAGTACACTCCAGTCCAAACCAAAAAAAAAATTATTTTCTGTGTTTGTGAATTGTGTGCGCAGTAGCCGCACGTGCATCAACAAAGTAGTGCCAAGCGTGCGCCTGTGTCATAAGTAAAGGGCCGGCTGGCTTGACCATTAAGGGTGCTGTAACCCCCGAAAGTACACTCCAGTCCAAACCAAAAAAAAAATTATTTTCTGTGTTTGTGAATTGTGTGCGCAGTAGCCGCACGTGCATCAACAAAGTAGTGCCAAGCGTGCGCCTGTGTCATAAGTAAAGGGCCGGCTGGCTTGACCGTTAAGGGTGCTGTAACCCCCGAAAGTACACTCCAGTCCAAACCAAAAAAAAAATTATTTTCTGTGTTTGTGAATTGTGTGCGCAGTAGCCGCACGTGCATCAACAAAGTAGTGCCAAGCGTGCGCCTGTGTCATAAGTAAAGGGCCGGCTGGCTTGACCGTTAAAGGGTGCTGTAACCCCCGAAAGTACACTCCAGTCCAAACCAAAAAAAAAATTATTTTCTGTGTTTGTGAATTGTGTGCGCAGTAGCCGCACGTGCATCAACAAAGTAGTGCCAAGCGTGCGCCTGTGTCATAAGTAAAGGGCCGGCTGGCTTGACCGTTAAAGGGTGCTGTAACCCCTGAAAGTACACTCCAGTCCAAACCAAAAAAAAAATTATTTTCTGTGTTTAGCCGCACGTATATATCAAATCGATATAACATAAATGGAGGACCAAACTTTCTCCGATAAAAATAAAATAGAGAAAGATCAAGAACCACTTCCTCCTAGTGCTGAAGCTGCTGCCACTAGTCATGACATAGACGATAACATGCCATCAACGTCGTCTGCCAAGGCCGATGCCCAATGTCATAGTAGAGGGCACATACAATCCCAAATGGCAAAGTTCAGGAAAATGACCTTGAAAAAGACATTTAAATCAGCTGAAGAGAAACGTAAACTTGCCAATATGCCATTTACGACACGGAGTGGCAAGGAACGGTTAAGGTCGATCCCTAGTATGTTCATGACTAGTGGTTCAGCTTCACATGACGATGGAAGCCCTCCTCCCACTAAAAAAATCAAAAGAGTTAAGCTGGCAAAAGCACAGCGAAGAACTGTGCTTTCTAAGAAGATATCACAAATCCCCAAGGAGAGTCCAAGTGTGGTGGTGGTTGCGATGCCTGACCTTCCCAGCACTGGACGGGAAGAGGTGGCTCTTTCCACCATTTGCACGCCCCCTGCAAGTGCTGAAAGGAGCACCCACAGTCCACTTGCTGATATGCAAATTGAAGATGTCACTGTTGAAGTACAACAGGATGAGGATACTGGTGTAGCTGGCGCTGAGGAGGAAGTTGGCGAGTAGGATTCTGATGGTGATGTGGTTTGTTTAAATCAGGCTCCGGGGGAGACAGTTGTTGTCCGTGGGATGAAAAAGCCCATCACGGTCATGCCTGGGCAGAAGACCAAACATTCCACCTCTTTGGTCTGGCAATATTTCTATCCAAATCCGGACAACAACTGTCTTGCCATATGTACCATATGTAAAGGTGAAATAAGTAGGGGTAGGGACGTCAACCACCTAGGAACATCCTCCCTTATACGGCACCTGCAGCGCGTTCATAAAAAGTTACTGTCAAGTTCAGAAACTTTGGCTAAGACCGTAAGCAGTCCAGGGACACCTAATTCCCGTTGTCCTGTTGTATCCAAGCGCCTGCAAACCACACCGTCAACTCCCTCCTCGTCAATTTCCTCCTTAGTCAGGATCGGAAGTAGTCCTGCAGGCCATGTCACTGGCATGACTGACTCTCCTATCCGGGATTCCTCTGGAGGATCCTGCATTGCTACGCCTACTGCTGCCGCTGCTGCTGTTGCTGCTGCTGGGAGTCGTTCATCATCCCAGAGAGGAAGTAGGAACACCACTACTTTTACTAAACAATTGACCCTCCAACAGTCCTTAGCGAGGAGGATGAAGTACGACAGCAGTCATCCTGAAGCAAAACGTATAACTGAGGCCTTGACTGCTATGTTGGTGTTAGACGTGCGTCCGGTATCCGCCATTAGTGCAGTGGGATTTAGACAATTGATGGAGGTAGTGTGTCCCCGGTTCCAAATCCCGTCTAGATTCCACTTCACTAGGCAGGCGATACCGAGACTGTACAGAAACGTCAGAAAAAGTGTCCTCAGTGTCCTGAAAAATGCCGTTGTACACAATGTCCACTTAACCACGGACATGTGGACAAGTGGAACAGGGCAGACTAAGGACTATATGACTGTGACAGCCCACTGGGTAGATGTATCACCTTACGCAGCAACAGCAGCAGCGTCACCAGTAGCAGCATCTCAGAAACGCCAGCTCGTTACAAGGCAGGCTACGCTGTGTATCACCGGTTTCAGTAAGAGGCACACCGCCGACAACCTCTTAGAGAAACTGAGGGAAATCATCGCCCAGTGGCTTACCCCACTTAGACTCTCCTGGGGATTTGTGATATCTGACAACGCCACCAATATTGTGCGGGCATTACATCTGGGCAAATTCCAGCACGTCCCATGTTTTGCTCACACAATAAACTTGGTGGTGCAGAATTTTCTGAAAAGCGACAGGGGCGTGCAGGAGACGCTTTGGGTGGCCCGAAAAATTTCTGGCCACTTTCGCCATTCAGCGACTGCGTGCCGAAGACTGGAGCGCCAGCAAACACTCTTGAACCTACCCCGCCATCACCTGAAGCAAGAGGTTGTGACGCGGTGGAACTCAACCCTCTATATGCTTCAGAGGATGGAGGAGCAGCAAAAGGCCATACAAGCCTATACATCCACCTATGACATAGGCAAAGGAGGGGGTATGCACCTGACTCAAGCACAGTGGAGAATGATTTCCGTGTTGTGCAAGGTTCTCCAGCCCTTCGAACTTGCCACACGTGAAGTCAGTTCAGACACAGCCAGCTTGAGTCAGGTCATTCCCCTCATCAGGCTTTTGCAGAAGCAGCTGGAGAAAGTGAAGGAGGAGCTAAGACGGAGCGATTCCGCTCGGCATGTGGGACTTGTGGATGAAGCCCTTCATTCGCTTTGCCAGGATTCCAGGGTGGTCAATCTGTTGAAATCAGACCACTACATTTTGGCCACCGTGCTTGATCCTAGGTTTAAAGCCTATGTGGTGTCTCTCTTTCCGGCCGACACAAGCCTGCAGAGGTGCAAAGACCTGCTGGTGAACACACTGTCAGCTGAAGCGGAACGTGACACGTCAACGGCTCCTTCTTCATTTTCTCCCGCAACTGGGGCTGCCAGGAAAAAACTTAGGTATCCTAAGCAACCCGCTGGCGGTGATGCAGGGCAGGCAGGACCAAGTTTGGACATCTGGTCCGGACTGAAGGACCTGGCAACAATTTCTGACATGTCTACTGTCACTGCATATGATACTGTCACCATTGACAGAATGGTGGAGGATTACATCGGTGACAGCATCCAAGTAGGCATGTCAGACAGTCCATACCTGTACTGGCAGGAAAAAGAGGCAATTTGGAGGCCCCTGTACAAGCTGGCTCTATTTTACCTGAGTTGCCCCCCCTCCAGTGTGTATTCCGAAAGAGTGTTTAGTGCAGCCGGGAACCTTGTCAGCGAAAGGCGTAGGAGGTTGCTTCCACAGAATGTGGAGAAGATGATGTTCATCAAAATGAATTATCAGCTCTTCCAGGGAGACCAGCCTCCAGAACGTACAGAGGGACCTGTGGTGGTGGATTCAAGTGGGGACGAGTTAATACTTTGTGAGGATGAGGATGTACACACTGAAGAGGGTGAGGAATCGGAGGATGAGGATGACATCTTGCCTCCGTAGAGCCAGTTTGTGCAGGGACACATTAATTGCCAGCTTGTTTTGTGGGGGCCCAAACGAACCAATCATTTCAGCCACAGTTGTGTGGCAGACCCTGGCGCTGAAATGATTGATTTGTTAAAGTGTGCATGTCCTGTTTATACAACATAAGGGTGGGTGGGAGGGCCCAAGGACAATTCCATCTTGCACTTCTTTTTTTTCTTTGCATTATGTACAGTTTGGGGCCTAGTTTTTCTAACTGCCATCCTGTCTGCCACTGCAGTGTCACTCCTAGATGGGTCACGTGTTTGTGCCGCCCACTCGTGTCGCTTAGCATAGTCATCCAGCTACCTCGGTGCAACCTTTTGGACATGAAAACACTATTGTGAGGTGTGAGGTGTTCAGAATAGACTGGAAATGAGTGGAAATTAAGGTTATTGAGGTTAATAATAGCATAGGAGCAGAGAAACCAACAAATTCTGTGATTTTAGCTGTTTTTATGCTTTTTTTAAAAAAAATACAGATCCAAAACACAAAACCCAGAACCCAAAACACGGAAGGGTGGTTTTGGCAAAACCAATCCAGATCCAAAACACGAAGAAAGATCCAGATCCAAAACCAAAACACAAAACACGAAAAGTGGCCGGTGCACACCCCTAATATATATATATATATATATATATATATTTATCATTTTCCTGCATTGGTTAAGGCACAATGATCCCTATGGCTACATGTATTTTCTGAAAAGTATCAGTGTGCTTTCATTAACAAATAGATCTTACTAATTGCTTTGGGAATGGTTTACAATACATTAGGATGTAAGTCAGTATTGTGACACGCCTCTCAGATGTAGCAGTACACGCCCACTTTACCACCCCGCTCATAGGGGTTGATTTCACAATCTCCCTGAAATACTTTTTCAAAAGTAGGTAAGTATGACCTTACGCCTACCGCAGTTGATTACTGCAGTATGTACTTACAAATCCAATGAACATTGCAAAGGACAGCTCTTCCGATAAAAGGGACTTCCGGGATGGGCGGTGCGGGGGCGTGGCAGCGCGATCGCGTCTTCTCGGCCTGTACAATGTTGAGATTACAGGCATTGTAAAGCAGTGGGCGGGGCTACAATGACGTGATTCAGAGCAAATAGCGTCATCGAAACAAAGAAAATATTCCCAGCGCACTCCTACTCACACATCAACCATGAGAATTATGGAAAATAATTTAATGTCGAATTAATGAAGATCCTTTGATATAAGATAAATAAATATAATGAATAAAAAAATCTACTTTAATTAATTGAGATCCTATAATTGAATTAAATGAAATAATGACACCAATATATTTCTATAACCATAATTTATTGGCAAAGCACTGAATTAATACCACAATTTATAACTACATATGTATGCAATAAAAACTAGTAATTAGGCTATGGATACTGCCTAGTTTGAAAATATTAGAAAGTGATATACATAAGAATAAAAAGTGGTTAGTAAGGCAATGGATACTGTCTCATATACAAGTAAAAAGTATATTGTATAATATATGTATAGTCTATTGCAATAGCAATAAGTAGATGGGTGCTGGTGATGTCTATCAGTGTCGGACTGGGGCATGAAGGGCCCTCCGGGGGAATGCAGTGATAGGGGCCCATACTTATGGGTGTGGCCAGCCTCCAGAGGGGGTCTGGGCCCCTTTAAATATATTCATATATATATAGTAAATACTGCTAGTGAATGCATGATAATGTACCAGATTAATAACAGCAGTGCATTGTAGAAAATACACAATAGTCATGTCCAGTATAATTCAAGTGCACAGTCTGGAACCTGATCCCTAAAGAAGGGGGTGGGCCCTCAGGTACTGGGGCCCACCTTGGGTTTCCCCTGTACCCCTGTGGGCCAGTCCGACCATGACCGGTATACACAACAGATATACAAATACAAACAAACAAAACATGGTCTCATTGTTAGGGTCACAGTACTGGGAAAGTAGTAATATATATACTTGAATAGATCTAATGGACTAATCGTCCTCCAGAAGAGAGGGAAGTACGCTCTTAGCGTTTTACTTTCCCCCGTTAAGTCAAACAGGCTTGGGACGGCTGTATTTTGTCCAAATAGTGTCATCGCTCTTCCACCCAGACCGCTCACTTTCGCCAAGTAAGTGAGGGGAAGTGTGGGGGGGTTCCGGGGGGTGTCTCTTGCGGGCAGCCGGGAGCCCTACCCGATTTTCAAAAGCCTCCCAGATGTTCCGGGAGAGCAGGCACGCATGATTAATGTCAAAGCAAGTACCGGGTTACATTTATCGCCAATGGTTAGGGAAATAGATTACATGAGCTCAGATCACTTTTTTGCCAATTCCAATTAAAAAACAAACAACATTTTGGGCCATTGTGGTTAGATTTTATCTGCTGTGTCACAATAAACAGACTGATTGTATATTCTTAAAAAGCCTCCTGAAGAAAAGAAAAAAGGTACAAATTTGAGCGGACGCTGCATAAAAAAATTACTGCTCTCAATGGGCCGTATTCAATTAGCTGCGAAAAGTCCCGTACTTTTCACATGGTGCACTTTTCGCCGACATTGCTGGTTTTCAATGCGGCAAAATACCGCGCTCGTTCCCGCTTATCCCCGTATTCAATTAGAATTCTGCGAAAACGGGACCCGGCGAAACTGTAACATGCGAAAAGTACTGTCAGATTTAGGGAAATCAGCCCGACACCCCCCCAAAAGATGCACTGACATTGGGGATCACTATGGATACCCCCGAATAGCGCTGCTGAAGGCATTTGGGTACTTAATTGATGTCAATAGCTATTTAGCGTCTTTGCATATGTGGTGAAGAAGAGCATGTAGCAGTTTCTTTTGGTGAAAATCAGTACTCCCAGCAAATTTGGGGTATGTGAAAATGGGTGCTAGCATATTTTAAAGTTGCTAAAGTGAAGTTTTAAAAAACTGCCGCAAACTTAAAAACACCTGGGGCATACTTGGGGACCCCCCTGGAGTCTATTTCACTGGTTTTTAAGTTTGTCCCCCAACTTTGGTCTTTTCCGCCATCCCAAAATGAAAGTAGTTTTTTGGGGCGATCCAAAGTATTTTTTAAACTTTTTTTGACGCAGTGCCAAAACAGACCCAGCACAGGGCTGGCAAAAGCATTTTCAAAAAATAAAATAAAATTAAAAAAATGTAAAAGATCTTTGGAAATTAAAAAAAGAAAAAAGTTTTATTGAAGATGAAAGCATTTTTAAATGATTGAAATCTGATTTGACCATATTAAGTTGACTATAAAAGAACCGTTATTGTAGCGGTACGGCCTGCGGATTATTTTCTTAATAGGCTTCCCCTTGCATATGTCTAGCGAAGCGGCGTCAGGGTTATTACCGACAGTAACAGTGCTATCAGCGGCGGTAACCGTTTTCCTACGTAGTGTGAAGAGCTACAGTAACGCCTGTTTTTGAAGGCAATGGGGCTCCTCAATGAACCTGGTTTCAGGAGACAAGGTGACATGAAAATCTGAACGCTTGACAAGTTTTATACAGCGCTCAGGTGGAGAGAGACGCATGGTCTGATTGTGTCCTCGAGCCCAGAGTAATTATCTTCCACAACAAAAATATAATTCCAGGTTTCTTTTATTCTCTCTATAATTGCGGCACTCTGTTATTGATTTCTGAGCGCAGACGTCTATTTATCACAAATGTTTTCACAAGATAGTAATCATTTATTCCCATCTACCCACGCTTTGTAAAAGATCAGCCATTCTTTTATCTTTTTGGCGTTTTTTGGCCGTAACCCATCCTGACTTTTCATGCCTCATAGCAACTGACTCCGATAATTAGTTTGTAAAGGACAAAGGGCCTGAATCAGACCCGTTCGCTATATGCATGCACTCACAAGCGGCCCGATGTTCTGCGTATGCGCATGCTTCGCTCTGCGCGTGCGCAAACTACTCACTGCAATCGCATACCGCTCGCTCGCCCTGCAAAGACAGCCCAGTGTAATGAGTGACAGGAGGTGGTAACAGCGGCATTCCAGTAAAAACGGCGGGTTGACGATGCGAACGCAGGCGTGCCCGAGTGTTTCAACACCGTGCATAATTAACAGGCAGCATTATAGTACACGTCACTTGGCTTTTTTTTACACTGAAATGCTCGCAGAGCTTGCGGTAGGGTAAGGCAACCACAAGCGCTGCGTTCGCATCCGATGGTCCTCGATGTACCAATGTTTTCATACACTTCCTAGAGATGACGTGTACCAGTGGGCGTCTCTACATATGCTAAGGGGTGTCTGCATACACAGAGCGATCGCTCGCACAGCCAAAGTGGGTGTGCTTATGCCTTGGCGAGCGATCGCATCCCATGACGTCAATTTGGAAAATTTGCATTCGCTCAGTGCGAGCGCACGCATCTAGCGTCCGGGTCTGAATCAGGTCCAATGTGCCTGATTCATTACGGATCGCTAGTGCGATTGTTGTACGTACTGTGCATGCGTATGCATCGCAATGCGCGTGCGCAAAGGTTCCACTACGATCAATCTACGATTGCAGGGACTACGCAGACCCATCGCAGAGTGATTGACAGGAAGTGAGTATTTGGGGGGGGGGGGTGATGGTCGGCAAAACACAGGCGTGCCAGTGCTTTTGAACGCCATTACAGGGGCGTGCATAAATTAGCCACTGTGAAGGCATACGCAGCTTGTGTAATCACTGCGTGCAACGAAGTTAGCGATTTCTGAGTAAGGTCAAGGCTGCTTTAATTCTACGTGACGGGCTGATAGTACTCGATGTTACCGATGTTTGTGGAGGTTTGCGAGGTATTACAGACATAACGGTAGTGGGACGCAGTGGGCCATATGGTGGCAGTGCGACGACATTGCGATTGCAGTCATTAGCATATTTTCGCAGCAGACGTGCGTGCGATTACGGAGCTGTGATCACAATAGCCATCCTTAATGAATCAGGCCCAAAATACGTATTAAGAGTAAATAATAATAATAATAAAATCCACATATACAACATGTATGTATTCTATTGTGGGCAAACTGGGTAAGAAGAAAAGTGTTTAAAAGTTTCTCACTGTATGCTGCCATACTTTTGAGAAATTCCACCCCACACCCCACATCTTTGACTTGGATAAATAAACTCCCCCTATAGAAATAATGAGTATTCTCTTTTAAGGTAATATTAACAATGTATAATACAGAAATGATGGGAATGTAACTATATTTTCCCTCTCCTGCATGGAAATGTATTTAGAGTATTATTATTATTATTATTAAATTTTTTGGCACCACAAGGAGTCCACAGCGCTTTACAGACTACATAAACATAAACCGTATGAACTAAACAAGTTTGGCTCCTGCAGTCTCTGCTCTGTTGGAATAAATGATATTTAATGTACATAATTTTGTTTTGCTGGGACGAGAAACGGTCAGATAACTCTTGTATACCCGCATGGTTTTATTACTTAACTAGGAACACAATGTTTGTCCTTTCGTTATGTGATGGACTCTTAGGGGTAAATTTACGAAGACTGGAGTTCTATTTAATAAGTGATGTTGCCCATAGCAACCAATCAGATTCTACTTCTCATTTACCTAGCACCTTCTAGAAGATAATACCTGGAATCTGATAGGTTGCTATGGGCAATGTCACTTCTTAAGAGAACTCCTATCTAAGTAAATTTACCCCTTACTTTGCAGCTGTGACTGTGTGTCGCTGTTATTGTTTTTGCTTCCAGT
This sequence comes from Taudactylus pleione, assembly GCA_031769625.1. Lineage (NCBI taxonomy): Eukaryota > Metazoa > Chordata > Amphibia > Anura > Myobatrachidae > Taudactylus > Taudactylus pleione. The sequence continues at coordinate 5,890,498 of JAUIMM010000532.1, read as the reverse complement.
ACAGAGGGGTAAATTTACTAAAGTGAGAGTTTTTAGAAGTGAGTTTTAGAAGGCATGTTGCCCATAGCAACCAATAAGATTCTACTTAACATCTAACTAGCACCTTCTAGAAGATAATAGCCAGAATCTGACTGGTTGCTATGGGCAACATCTCTTCTAAAACTCACTTCTAAAAACTCTCACTTTAGTAAATTTACCCCAGAGTCTCTTTACTCCGCATTGCTCATTTACCCCTTTATATGTTCAATAGAAATATTAGGAGATTTATGTATTACAATATTCTTGTTGTAGGATTGTAACTAGAACCCTGGGAGGAGGACACATTATAGGGGGTGAGAGAGAAAGAACGAGAGAGAGAAAGAACGAGAGAGAGAGAGAGTACTGTGGTAGGTGCGAGAGAGAGAACACTGGATGGGGCCAATGGGGAGAACACTGGAGGGGCATGGCAGACAATACTGTAGGGGGCAGGATAGAACACTGCACATTATAGGGGGTGGGAGAGAGAGAACACTGGGAGGAGAGCACATTATAGGGGGTGGGAGAGAGAGCACTGGTGGAGGCCATGGGGGACAATACTGTAGGGGGTGAGAGAGAACGCTGGAGGGGCATGGCAGACAGTACTGTAGGGGGCAGGATAGAACACTGGGAGGAGAGCACATTATAGGGGGTGGTAGAGAGAGAACACTGGGAGGAGAGCACATTATAGGGGATGGGAGAGAGAGAACACTGGGAGGAGAGCACATTATAGGGGGTGGGAGAGAGAACACTGGGAGGAGAGCACATTATAGGGGATGGGAGAGAGAGAACACTGGGAGGAGAGCACATTATAGGGGGTGGGAGAGAGAGAACACTGGGAGGACAGCACATTATAGGGGGTGGGAGAGAGAGAGAGAACACTGGAGGGGCCATGGGGGACAATACTGGAGAGGGCAGGAGAGAGAACACTGGAGGGGCCACGGTGGACAATACCGGAGAGGGCAGGAGAGAGAACACTGGAGGGGCCATGGGGGACAATACTGGAGAGGGCAGGAGAGAGAACACTGGGAGGAGAGCACATTATAGGGGATGGGAGAGAGAGAACACTGGGAGGAGAGCACATTATAGGGGGTGGGAGAGAGAGAACACTGGGAGGACAGCACATTATAGGGGTGGGAGAGAGAGAGACCACTGGAGGGGCCATGGGGGACAAAACCGGAGAGGGCAGGAGAGAGAAGACTGGAGGGGCCATGGGGGACAATACTGGAGAGGGCAGGAGAGAGAACACTGGAGGGGCCATGGGGGACAATACTGGAGAGGGCAGGAGAGAGAACACTGGAGGGGCCATGGGGGACAATACTGGAGAGGGCAGGAGAGAGAACACTGCAGGGGCCATGGGGGACAATACTGGAGAGGGCAGGAGAGAGAACACTGCAGGGGCCATGGGGGACAATACTGGAGAGGGCAGGAGAGAGAACACTGGGAGGAGAGCACATTATAGGGGGTGGGAGAGAGAGAACACTGGGAGGACAGCACATTATAGGGGTGGGAGAGAGAGAGACCACTGGAGGGGCCATGGGGGACAAAACCGGAGAGGGCAGGAGAGAGAAGACTGGAGGGGCCATGGGGGACAATACTGGAGAGGGCAGGAGAGAGAACACTGGAGGGGCCATGGGGGACAATACTGGAGAGGGCAGGAGAGAGAACACTGGAGGGGCCATGGGGGACAATACTGGAGAGGGCAGGAGAGAGAACACTGCAGGGGCCATGGGGGACAATACTGGAGAGGGCAGGAGAGAGAACACTGGAGGGGCCATGGGGGACAATACTGGAGAGGGCAGGAGAGAGAACACTGGAGGGGCCATGGGGGACAATACTGGAGAGGGCAGGAGAGAGAACACTGCAGGGGCCATGGGGGACAATACTGGAGAGGGCAGGAGAGAGAACACTGGAGGGGCATGGCAGACAATACTGTAGGGGGCAGGATAGAACACTGGGAGGAGAGTACATTATAGGGGGTGGGAGAGAGAGAGAACACTGGAGGGGCCATGGGGTACAAAACTGGAGAGGGCAGGAGAGAGGACACTGGAGGGGCCACGGGGGACAATACCGGAGAGGGCAGGAGAGAGAAGACTGGAGGGGCCATGGGGGACAATACTGGAGAGGGCAGGAGAGAGAACACTGGAGGGGCCATGGGGGACAATACTGGAGAGGGCAGGAGAGAGAACACTGGAGGGGCCATGGGGGACAATACTTGAGAGGGCAGGAGAGAGAACACTGGAGGGGCCATGGGGGACAATACTGGAGAGGGCAGGAGAGAGAACACTGGAGGGGCATGGCAGACAATACTGTAGGGGGCAGGATAGAACACTGGGAGGAGAGTACATTATAGGGGGTAGGAGAGAGAGAACACTGGTGGGGGCCATGGGGGACAATACTGGAGAGGGCAGGAGAGAGAACACTGGAGGGGCCATGGGGGACAATACTGGAGAGGGCAGGAGAGAGCACTGGAGGGACCATGGGGGACAATACTGGAGGGGGCAGGATAGAACACTGGGAGGAGAGCACATTATAGAGGGTGGAAGAGAGAGAACACTGGGAGGAGAGCACATTATAGGGGGTGGGAGAGAGAGAACACTGGAGGGGCCATGGGGGACAATACTGGAGAGGGCAGGAGAGAGAACACTGGAGGGGCCATGGGGACAATACTGGAGAGGGCAGGAGAGAGAACACTGGAGGGGCCATAGGGGACAATACTGGAGAGGGCAGGAGAGAGAACACTGGAGGGGCCATGGGGGACAATACTGGAGAGGGCAGGAGAAAGAACACTGGAGGGACCATGGGGGACAATACTGGAGGGGGCAGGATAGAACACTGGGAGGAGAGCACATTATAGGGGGTAGGAGAGAGAGAACACTGGTGGGGGCCATGGGGGACAATACTGGAGAGGGCAGGAGAGAGAACACTGGAGGGGCCATGGGGGACAATACTGGAGAGGGCAGGAGAGAGAACACTGGAGGGACCATGGGGGACAATACTGGAGGGGGCAGGATAGAACACTGGGAGGAGAGCACATTATAGAGGGTGGGAGAGAGAGAACACTGGGAGGAGAGCACATTATAGGGGGTGGGATTGAGAGAACACTGGTGGGGGCCATGTGGGACAATACTGGAGAGGGCAGGAGAGAGAACAGTGGAGGGGCATAGGGGACAATACTGGAGAGGGCAGGAGAGAGAACACTGGAGGGGCCATGGGGGACAATACTGGAGAGGGCAGGAGAGAGAACACTGGAGGGACCATATGGGACAATACTGGAGAGGGCAGGAGAGAGAACACTGGAGGGGCCATGGGGACAATACTGGAGAGGGCAGGAGAGAGAACACTGGGAGGAGAACACATTATAGGGGGTGGGAGAGAGAGAGCACTGGAGGGGCTGGGGGGGTGAAGAATACTTAAGGGGGCTTGAGAGAGAACACTGGATGGGCATGGCGAACAGTACTGGAGGGGGCAGGAGAAATAATACTGGAGGGGGCAGGAGAAATAACACTGGAGGGGGCAGGAGAAATAACACTGGAGGGACTGAGATTGAGCACTGGAGGAGGCAGGAGAAAAAGTACTGGAGAGGGCAGTAGAGAGAACACTGGATGAGGTGGGAGAGAAGAACACTGCTGGCTGACTGCACAATTTGTTAGGTACGCTCCTATATTATACCTATTTCTCACGCCCAGCTATATGGAATAGAGAGCTATGACTGCACCAGTATTTTCATAACAAGGCATAAATATCTTCAAGTAAAAGGTATATCTGGAACTAAACCCATGCAGCCTAATATCATGGAGGTGCGATCACTGATATTGGGCTAAAATAATGGAACAAGTGGAAAATACGTTTATTATCATGACGCATGGAGACGATTTATGCCGCCGTGTTCCCGACCTCCTGCTGCACATGGATGAGAATCGCACTTCTCCCAGGAGCGTTCTGTATTGTGCGTGGTGAGTAGGGATAATATACTCCTCCTGCGCCATTAAGGGCCTGATTCAGCAGACGCAATGGCGATAGTTACGCAGATCGAGCGATTATTTGCCATTGCACATGAATGTCATTTGCACCGCGCAAGCGACATGATTGCTTTGTGATTATGTACGCACCGAGGGCCTGATTCAGACCAGCTCGCAAGCAGGTCGATGGTGGGGCAATGCGCACGTGCGGTGTGCGCAATCCCCGGAGCGAGAAAGAAATTCACTCGCTCCAGGGCTCGCTAAAAATGGTGTGGCTGTCGATGTGGGGGAGGGGGGTGGCTGGACAAACGGAGGCGTTCCTGAAGGAACGCCTGCCGTTTGTGGGTGGCCCTACTGACATCACCAGTGATGTCAGTAGTGAGCTTCCAGCTCTATTAGAGCCAGAAGCTCACTGGGGCTTCTGGCAAACGAGACCCTACCACAAGCCCGAGCGCTCGCTTTTTGCGAGCGGCTCTGAATGAGGTCCAGATTGTCATATGGTCAGCATTTGGGGGAGGTAATGTGGGGGTGGTTAGGTAAATGCAGGCGTGTCTGACAGTTTAAAAGCCGTTTCATGGGCGTGCATAAATTAGCCACCGTGATTGCATTTGCAGCATGAGAGCGCTCTGCGTGCGAGGAGAGCTGCAGTATTCCCGGCTCTCTCCTACCTGGGCAGTGCTGGAGGGAGGCAGAGGGCAGAGCAGGAGCGCATGTCAGAGGTCAGACCTCTCCTAGCAGAGTCCCGGCTCTCTCCTACCTGGGCAGTGCTGGAGGGAGGCAGAGCAGTAGCTCATGTCAGAGGTCAGACCTCTCCTAGCAGAGTCCCGGCTCTCTCCTACCTGGGCAGTGCTGGAGGGAGGCAGAGCAGGAGTGCATGTCAGAGGCCAGATCTCTCCTAGCAGAGTCCCGGCTCTCTCCTACCTGGGCAGTGCTGGAGGGAGGCAGAGCAGGAGCGCATGTCAGAGGTCAGACCTCTCCTAGCAGAGTCTCGGCTCTCTCCTACCTGGGCAGTGCTGGAGGAAGGCAGAGCAGGAGCGCATGTCAGAGGTCAGATCTCTCCTAGCAGAGTCCCGGCTCTCTCCTACCTGGGCAGTGCTGGAGGGAGTTAGAGCAGGAGCGCATGTCAGACGTCAGACCTCTCCGAGCAGAGTCCCGGCTCTCTCCTACCTGGGCAGTGCTGGAGGGAGGCAGAGCAGGAGCGCATGTCAGACGTCAGACCTCTCCTAGCAGAGTCCCGGCTCTCTCCTACCTGGGCAGTGCTGGAGGGAGGCAGAGCAGGAGCGCATGTCAGAGGTCAGATCTCTCCTAGCAGAGTCCCGGCTCTCTCCTACCTGGGCAGTGCTGGAGGGAGGCAGAGCAGGAGCGCATGTCAGAGGTCAGACCTCTCCTAGCAGAGTCCCGACTCTCTCTTACCTGGGCAGTGCTGGAGGGAGGCAGAGCAGGAGCGCATGTCAGAGGTCAGACCTCTCCTATCAGAGTCCCGGCTCTCTCCTACCTGGGCAGTGCTGGAGGGAGTTAGAGCAGGAGCGCATGTCAGAGGTTAGACCTCTCCTAGCAGAGTCCCGGCTCTCTCCTACCTGGGCAGTGCTGGAGGGAGGCAGAGCAGGAGGACATGTCAGAAGTCAGACCTCTCCTAGCAGAGTCCCGGCTCTCTCCTACCTGGGCAGTGCTGGAGGGAGGCAGAGCAGGAGCGCATGTCAGAGGTCAGATCTCTCCTATCAGAGTCCCGGCTCTCTCCTACCTGGGCAGTGCTGGAGGAAGGCAGAGCAGGAGCGCATGTCAGAGGTCAGATCTCTCCTAGCAGAGTCCCGGCTCTCTCCTACCTGGGCAGTGCTGGAGGGAGTTAGAGCAGGAGCGCATGTCAGACGTCAGACCTCTCCTAGCAGAGTCCCGGCTCTCTCCTACCTGGGCAGTGCTGGAGGGAGGCAGAGCAGGAGCGCATGTCAGAGGTCAGATCTCTCCTAGCAGAGTCCCGGCTCTCTCCTACCTGGGCAGTGCTGGAGGGAGGCAGAGCAGGAGCGCATGTCAGAGGTCAGACCTCTCCTAGCAGAGTCCCGACTCTCTCTTACCTGGGCAGTGCTGGAGGGAGGCAGAGCAGGAGCGCATGTCAGAGGTCAGACCTCTCCTATCAGAGTCCCGGCTCTCTCCTACCTGGGCAGTGCTGGAGGGAGTTAGAGCAGGAGCGCATGTCAGAGGTTAGACCTCTCCTAGCAGAGTCCCGGCTCTCTCCTACCTGGGCAGTGCTGGAGGGAGGCAGAGCAGGAGGACATGTCAGAAGTCAGACCTCTCCTAGCAGAGTCCCGGCTCTCTCCTACCTGGGCAGTGCTGGAGGGAGGCAGAGCAGGAGCGCATGTCAGAGGTCAGATCTCTCCTATCAGAGTCCCGGCTCTCTCCTACCTGGGCAGTGCTGGAGGAAGGCAGAGCAGGAGCGCATGTCAGAGGTCAGATCTCTCCTAGCAGAGTCCCGGCTCTCTCCTACCTGGGCAGAGCTGGAGGGAGGCAGAGCAGGAGCGCATGTCAGAGGTCAGACCTATCCTAGCAGAGTCCCAGCTCTCTCCTACCTGGGCAGTGCTGGAGGGAGGCAGAGCAGGAGCGCATGTCAGAGGTCAGACCTCTCCTAGCAGAGTCCCGGCTCTCTCCTACCTGGGCAGTGCTGGAGGGAGGCAGAGCAGGAGCTCATGTCAGAGGTCAGATCTCTCCTAGCAGAGTCCCAGCTCTCTCCTACCTGGGCAGTGCTGGAGGGAGGCAGAGCAGGAGCGCATGTCAGAGGTCAGATCTCTCCTAGCAGAGTCCCGGCTCTCTCCTACCTGGGCAGTGCTGGAGGGAGGCAGAGCAGGAGCGCATGTCAGAGGTCAGACCTCTCCTAGCAGAGTCCCGGCTCTCTCCTACCTGGGCAGTGCTGGAGGAAGGCAGAGCAGGAGCGCATGTCAGAGGTCAGACCTCTCCTATCAGAGTCCTGGCTCTCTCCTACCTGGGCAGTGCTGGAGGGAGGCAGAGCAGGAGCGCATGTCAGAGGTCAGACCTCTCCTAGCAGAGTCCCGGCTCTCTCCTACCTGGGCAGTGCTGGAGGGAGGCAGAGCAGGAGCTCATGTCAGAGGTCAGATCTCTCCTAGCAGAGTCCGGCTCTCTCTTACCTGGGCAGTGCTGGAGGGAGTAAGAGCAGGAGCGCACTGCTTCCAACAAATACAAACCAATCACAAATTCCAATTCTCTTACAAGCAGTAATTCTCTAACAAAGCAAATGTCACATAATATGAAGATAGCAGACACTACTGGCTTTTCCATATCAGCATATACTCAACAAAGGTGATCATTACGTTATTTATGTCCTCAATAAATCATGGGAGCGACGGGACATCAGATTGTGGATCTGAGATAATAGTGAGTAACATGGGAACTGTACACATACATGTGCACATAGGGCTGGCATCATAGGCACAGGAAGGGATCAGTATAGGAGGTGACTGCACCTACACACATGCTGTATACTGTACCATCGGAATCGGTATGTAATGCCGGCTGTCGGGACAGCTACTGTCAAAATACCGACAGCGGCATCCCGACGGTTGGTATCCCTGAAGGTGGCGTTACCTAGTGACGCGAACCAGCAGCGTAGTACATACGGGGAATGGGGAAAAACCCCTGAAAACGGCATTTTCGGGGGTTTTACCGCATTTTTGGTACATCTCCCCCTCAGACACTACAGTGCGACTATAAGAACAAACTTACGTCATACTCGCTGCGAAATGATGCGAGTCCATAGCCGCACAAAGACTCGGACTCTATTACATTTCCCCCACAATGTTTAAACTACATACACGTTATACATAATGTATACTTTTTTTAAATATACTCCTAAGAGTCTGTGACTTTAGACCTGATTCAGAGATGGACGGATTTGCAGAGACGCACACAAGCAGGTGTGCAAATCCGTCCATCTCAGATGTAAACGCAGAAGGCGATGTCAGACACCTCCTTGCTGCATTTGCGATCCTAGCACTGCGACCGACGTCACAGGCTGGGATCACCATCTCGACCATCGTGACCGATAGTCCAGATAATTGCTCCTTTGGTCAGGCTGTGGGAGCTGAAGCTTTCCTCAGCCAGACCAGGTGCTGGTCACTTAAGAGGCCACGAATCTGCATCCACCGATGCATACCCTGGCCTCGTCCCTCACGGAAAACGGGGCCGAACTGGCCCCGATTCCGGGAACGGTGACCAAGCATGCCCCCCGCCTTCACCCTCCAAACACAGCAGCATGGCAATCATGCAAGGGTTTGGTGGTGTCTGTGAGTGTAATCGCAGGACTTGTTCTGCACATGCGTAGAATAAATACTGCGCAGACACAGACCCAGAAACATCCTAGATGTACGGTCATCATTGGATAAACGTACATCTCTGAATCAGGTCCTATGTGTGCATTCCCATGTCAGATAAATGGACTATTTAAACAGGATTGACAATTGTTGAAATATGTGCTTATTTGCAAACATGGTAGGCTACTCTCCACCATCACATATGGTACTCTTCTCTCCGCCATCAAACATGGTGCTCTTCTCTCCGCCATGGTGCTCTTCTCTCCGCCATCAAACATGGTGCTCTTCTCTCTGCCATCAAACATGGTACTCTTCTCTCCGCCAAACATGGTGCTCTTCTCTCTGCCATCAAACATGGTACTCTTCTCTCCGCCATCAAACATGGTACTCTTCTCTCTGCCATGGTACTCTTCTCTCCGCCATCAAACATGGTACTCTTCTCTCTGCCATCAAATGTGGTGCTCTTCTCTCCGCCATGGTACTCTTCTCTCCGCCATCAAACATGGTGCTCTTCTCTCCGCCATCAAACACGGTGCTCTTCTCTCCGCCATCACACATGGTACTCTTCTCTGCTGCCATCAAACATGGTGCTCTTCTCTGCTACCATTAAACATGGTGCTCTTCTCTGCTGCCATCAAACATGGTACTCTTCTCTCCGCCATCAAACATGGTACTCTTCTCTCCGCCATCAAACATGGTGCTCTTCTCTCCGCCATCAAACATGGTACTCTTCTGTCCGCCATCAAACATGGTGCACTTCTCTCTGCCAAACATGGTGCTCTTCTCTCCGCCATCAAACATGGTGCTCTTCTCTCCGCCATCAAACATGGTGCTCTTCTCTCCGCCATCAAACATGGTGGTCTTCTCTCTGCCATCAAACATGGTGCTCTTCTCTCCGCCATCAAACATGGTGCTCTTCTCTCTGCCATCAAACATGGTGCTCTTCTCTCCGCCATCAAACATGGTGCTCTTCTCTCTGCCATCAAACATGGGGCTCTTTTCTCCGCCATCAAACATGGTGCTCTTCTCTCTGCCATCAAACATGGTACTCTTCTCTCCGCCATCAAACATGGTGCTCTTCTCTCCGCCATCAAACATGGTGCTCTTCTCTCCGCCATCAAACATGGTACTCTTTTCTCCACCATTGTAGCCTGATCAAATAGCTGTCGCTTGTTGCATTCACGGTCTATCAAGTGATTGGGAAATTGTCTTTGTATACTGGCATAAATATAAATATTGCTTCTGTATTTCACCAGCCATTCAAGCTGCTGTACTGTAACTTAAGCTGGGTACACACTTGTACAGTGGTCGGGCCTTTCTTTCGAATCCCAGCCCATTCATGCGATATCTTAAGAGTGTGTTACTCATCTTCAAACAGGTCGCATCTGAAGATCAGGTTTTATGTGCAGTTTAATATTCATCAGGTGCGATAGTGAAGTGTTTATGTACTACTGAGCGTTCTGCCTATGCTGCTGTTGCCTTAGTGTCTTTTCATCCAATATTTTAGACAGGTAGGGGTCGAAGATCGCAAGTTAGATTATAAGTGTAAGCATATTTCGGCACTGTGACTGGGCCTTCTGAATAGAAATGAGTGGTTTGGTTTTGGCTCAGATCTCCCCACCAAGTTTGGATCTCAGAATGAGGCAAAACGTCATCTTTCACGGACATCTGTGCCGACATGTCCGTGAAAGATGATGTTTTGCCTCGTCCTGGGATCTGAACTTATTGGTGTCACAAACCCTCGGATGGATCGTGAATTCTTGCCTGTACTCTGGGATTGACTAAGACCCAGTACAGAGTCTAACGTTCAGGTGGTTTTCACCAGGGACCCCTGCAAGGAGGTTTGAACTTGGCTGCGTCCAACACGCAGGTCGCGGTCCTCTGACATGGTTCCCTAGTACAGGTGCTGGTGTACACTGGAGTGTGGTAGGGTACTTAGTAGGCGCACTTGTAGTCAACAAGCCGGGTCAGAACCAGACGGACAAAGTGGTACCAAGAACCAGGCTGGAATAGGCCACGGAGAATAGCAAAGCTCAAAGACGGAATTACCACGTGCGATACAAGGGAGAAGACGTAATCAGGTCACAAGCCACGGTCAGGACTCCCCGTCTGCAGCCCTGCTGCTGACCAGCACTGCCGTCCCGGTAAGTATGTACCGGTGTCCGGGAAGATCCGAGCTAAAACTGAACCGCTCATCTCTTCTTCTGAGTTTTCAACGTAGTGATTGTACAAGTATGAACCCAGCTTTAATTGGAATTCACTGTGGGCACATAACAGGCTCCAGCACGTAATTCACTTTTACCTTTAAATAATATCTGTTAAAATATCATTATTTAAGATGGGGGTAGAGGGATTCGAGAATCACTGCACCGATCCACATATGTCTTTTGGAATGTCTAAGAGGTATATATAATAAGCTATATCCACCTAAACTGTAGTGGTGCTGCTACTCAGAGTAATTGCAAGTAGACAAAAAGGGAAGGTTATATCAGTTCTGTGAGAACTTCAACTCAAACACTCTATAGGATGCACTCTCATAGCTATAAATGTCAATCAAATTATCTTAAAACATAACCTTTATCTTTTTTTGCAAGGATAACAGATTAAAATGGACTTACACAGATCATTATCTCGGTAGTGGTTACCCAGATGAGGGAAAGGCGAGATATGAAAATATAACAATAAACAATGCAACATTAAACATGTATAATAATCCTAAAAACACCCTGTCAGAATGTTGCTGAGAATATTCTATAGATACGTGGAGTGACAACCTAGAGTATCAACACCCAACAATATAAGGTGAGGACAGTGAGTAATGAAGAGAGGAGTAAGGGGATGTAAGATACTGCAGCTAGGCTCTGCTGCTCCCTATCACACACAGGAGTGGAGGAGGAGTGAGAGATCTGCTAGTGCTTTAACCCCTGGAAGTAGCAGTCAACAGTGGTCAACGTCATTAACCCTAACTTCTACTATCGGTTGTCTTGCTAAATTGCATCGGACAACCAATGAGAAAATCAATAGGTTGGTATGAAAAAACACTGGGAATGTAAAGAAAGGATGCTGGTACAGGTACCTAAATCACTGTGAACAGGGCCGGATTAACGGGGGGGCGACAGGGGCGATCGTCCCTGGGCCCCCACACGTTAAGCGCCCCCACACCCATCGGGGTTAAAGTGGACCGGAGGAGGCGGAGCCAGTTCCGCCACCACCGGCCAACCTAACCCCGGCGCCGCAGGGAGGCTCCTTTTACCAGACGCCCGCTGTAAACAGCGGGCGCCCGGCTCCCTCCTCGCAGCGGCAGCCAGAGTCGGAAGGCTTGAGCTCACATGAGCTCCAGCTTCCGGCTCACGCAGAGCACTATGGCAGAGACGTCATGACGTCTCTGCCATAGTGTGGAGGAGCAGCCGAGCGGACTGCAGCGGATGCGGGGCTAAGGTTCAGGTAAGTATGAGCTTTATTTATTTATTTTAGTGCAAGCGGCCTACTGGGGCATTACTAAAGGGGACATTACTCGGGGGGGAGCATTATACCTGGGGCATTACTCGGGGAGGCATTGGGGGCATTACTGGCGGGGGGCATTATTCAGGGGGGAGCATTACTACTGGGGCATTACTCGGGGAGGGGGGAGGCATTACTACTGGGGGCATTATTCAGGGGGGGCATTACTACTGGGGCATTACTCAGGGAGGGGGGAAGCATTACTACTGGGGGCATTATTCAGGGGGGAGCATTACTACTGGGGTATTACTCGGGGAAGGGGGAGGCATTACTACTGGGGGCATTATTCAGGGGGGAGCATTACTACTGGGGCATTACTCGGGGAGGGGGGAGGCATTACTACTGGGGGCATTACTACTGGGGGCATTACTGGGGGGGGGAATTACTACTGGGAACATTACTCGGGGGGAAGCATTACTGCTGGGGGCATTAATCAGGGGGCATCTCTATTGGGGGCTCTACTAGAGAGGGAGCATTAGTATTGGGGCACTAATAGAGGGGCATTACTACTGGGGGCATTTCTACAGAGGGCTCTACTAAAGGGGGAATGACTACTGGGGGCATTACTATTGGTGGCACAACTACATGGGTATTTCTACTGGGGGATTTATACAGGGGGCATTACTACTAGGGCATTACTATTGGGCACACGCCCAATTACTACTGGGGGGCATTACTATTTGGGGCACAACTACAGGGGTATTACTACTGGGGGCATTTATACAGAGGGCATTACTACAGGAGGCACTACTAATGGGAGTATTGCATAGGGGGCACTGCATAAGGAGCACTACTACTGGGTGCAATGCATACGGGGAACTACCACTGTGGGCACTGACACTACTGCTGGGGGCTCTGCATAAGGTCCCCATTGCGCATACCCCCAGTTTGTCACATTTAATAGGGGCCCCCACATGTTTGTTGCCCAGGGGCCCCCACAGACCTTAATCCGGCCCTGACTGTGAATACGGTATGAGATCACCTTAAAAGAGGATGATTATACGGTATACGTTCAGGAAGCCGGCAGACGTAATGCCGACCGGCGGCTTCCCGACACCTTAATCCCGACGAGGGTTAAATGACAGGCGTCTAAATCTAGATATCTGCTAGTGCAGTGATCCCAATATCATTATTGTCCAAAAAAGAAACCACTCAGTGATTTTATCTTATTATTGTGGCCCCAGAAATATTTTTTGTGAGCCCTCTTGTAAGTGCCAGTAGCAATTTATTAATGTGTAAAATGCAGCCTGTAGTGACATCATAAAACTACACGCAATGATTGTGGCAATGTCCCCCTTTTAATTCATGGATGCTCCCATTACAAGCACTAAGCAGGATCAGTTTCCCATCAGTACCAGGCTGCCTGGTAGGAAAAGCTAAGACCTGCAGAGAAGACAGCACTAATAATGAAGAAGAGCGGATCGGTCAGACAAAGCAGCATCTGGCAGAACAACCAAACTAATTACTTTCATTCTTGTTCGTTTACAAATAAAACAATGGAACAATGAATGACAATGGTTTGTTAATCATCTTGTTATTAATGGCCGGGGGTTTTGTGTTAAATAATAAATTTAAAAAAGTAAACATAACTCATTAAATTAAGAATAAGACTAATTTAGTAATAGTTAAATATATTATTTCAGTTATTTCAGATGTTTAGCCCAGTGGTGCCCATAATGTTATATATTATTTTTTTAACGTTCAGTATTGGGTTTGCTTGCTCCGCAACGTCCTGGAAGCAATACCAAAAATGTGTAACTAGCAAAGTTGATAAAGACCAAAACGCAAATCCAGAAGGCTCAACTTCTACATTCTAGCCCATACTTGCCTACTCTCCTGGAATATCTGGGACTACCGAATTTCAGCAAGCTCAACCGGAAACCAGGAGATTAGATGAACCTACCTAGAACAGTGGGATGCTCTCTGGCTTGATGACGCAATATGCGTTGAAATATGTTATTAAGCCCCGCCCCCACTACATAATGCCACCATTGGAGGCACTGCACCATTGGGAGCAAGGCTTAGCGACTTCAGCACGTCCCAAGCTCAACATCAAATTGGTCCTCCTCTCCGGACATTCCAAATAAGATGGGAACTGTATCAAGCCACTTCTCCACTCTTTAGTAATCTTGATACATCTCCCCCAATGTTAGCAGGTAGGCAAGTATGTCATCATGCATTTTCTAGCCATACTGATCCAAAGGAAGTCTGAACAAAATCCTCATAAGGCAGCCGACAATATCCCTATTTTTCCCTTGACTGATGTATTTCCTTGATGATATTCTCCGTGCAAACTATCAGATGTTCCCCCAGCTGAGTGTAGCATAAACACTGCCAGATTTATCAGTCATTCACAATGAGAGATACATTGGGTCTATTTATCAAAAGCAAAAAGCCCTGTGTCCGGTGAAAACCAGCCTAGTCACAGTACACTGACAGAGGTTATCTGACTGCCGGCTGTGGGCAATTCCCATGCTGCCTGGGAAGGTGGGAGTTAGGCGATAGTTATCTGTCCTGTTTACTGGGCATTTACAGACTAACTATCAATGCATTTAAAGGAGAACAATAATTTCTTTATTCCAAAACCCAACTTTCCTGTGTCTATGGCCCATGATCGGGACAAAAAGGTATGTCTATGCTCACGTCTGCGAGGGCCAGGAGTGCCGGGAAGCTGAGAATCACTCAGCTGCCCCAAAGGCAACTGCAGGGGGGGGTTACAGTTGCTTGAAACCTCCCCCTACCCCACACACACACAAACCTGAGTTGGCAAAAACTGCTATAGGCATAGTTGCCTACCCTCCCGATTTCTGCGGGAGACCCCCGGTTTGCTGTGGAGTCTCCTGCTGCCCCGCAAAGTTAAATAAATCCCCCGGATTCTCCAATTCCCACTGTCCCATCAATAATCTGGACTGCGCATGTGCGAGTCCAGATGGGACGGGGGCGGGAGCTGGCGCGGAATAACAGCCAGCAGGGACAGGAAGGGATAAAGTGTGCCAGTATGCGTCGTTACAGATAGGATAGGAAGGGGGAGTGTCCCCGCCAGTGACTGCTCCTCCCCTGGGTGCCAGAGCGGGGCCAGCTTTCTGTGTAGTAGTGTTTCAGAATTTGTTCAGATCCGGGTGCACCTGCTGAGACTGCTGGTACTCTCCTATCTCAGTGGGCGGCAGCCCCGTCCCCGGGCAGACATATGCATCCGACGCCTTCAACACAGAACCGGCTGCTAAAGACAGTGCATTCCCTCTTGCAGCGTTACCAGGGCAGGGAGAGAGAGAGATGACTGTGGCAGGGCTGTTGTACGTTTGTGAGAGTGAGGTCGCTGGGGTGGGGTATATGTGTGAGAGGTAAGTAAATGGTACAGGACTGGGGCAGAAGCATATACTATATGCGTGAGGGATAGGTGAATGGTATAGGACTGGGGCAGAAGCATATATGTGTTACAGGGAGGTGGCTGAGGCAGGGCTGGGGTATACATGTAAGAGTGAGGGGGCTGAGGCAAGAGCATATATGTGTTAGAGTTAGGTGAATGGAGCAGGGCTGGGGTATATATGTGAGGTTGAGGGAGGATCATACATGTGTGAGAGGTACAGTAGGGGAATGCGGCAGGGCTGGGGATAATGTGTGTGTGAGAGGGAGGTGGCTGGGGGGAGGGACACAGACATATCTGTGCTCCAGACAAAGCAGGTAGAGTCGCACCGTCAGACAGCAGCTGTCCAGACAGGTGGAGCTGCTGGCCTGGTGCGGAGACTATTGGTTGCCGGGGACCTGCTCATGGAACTGGACCGGCTAACGAGCATCTCCGCGGCACGGCTGTGGCAGGTTTGACTCAGATGTTACAGAGAGCAGCTTGGAGCTCGGAGAAGGAGTGCCTGGTCTCAGGGTGAGTCTCTGTGGTTCTATCAGCAGCAGCAGCTCTATTAGCTGGCAATGCCCCCTGTGTGTATAGGCTAGAATTGTCGCTGGCACTGCCCTGTGGCTGATTCTGACTCATACACATAAATTACTTAGTACTTAGGGCCTGATTCAGACCCACTCGCGAGCGGCTGTCCGCTCGCAAGTGGGTCGATGTTATGCACTGAGCATGCGCACGACGGAGGGAGCTCCGTCGTGCGCATGCGCCAGACGCGACGAGCGAAGGAAAGTCCTTCGCTCGTTGTGTCCGATCAAAGGGGGCGTGCTGTCAATGTTGATTGACAGCACGCCCCCTTTGGTGGGCGTGCCGGGGGCGTGCCTCCCTGACGGGGGCGTTCCCACGGTAACGCCTCCCGTCAGAAGCTGGCCCACTGACATCACTAGTGATGTCAGTGGGAGTGATTTTGGCCCTGATAGAGCCAAAATCACTCCGGAGCTTGCGGTTGAAAACCTCAACCGCAGGCTCCGGCTCGCAATTTCGATGGTCGCGATGGTCTCGACCATCGCGGCCATCACAAAGCACGCTCGTATAGCCTGTGGGTGGTGACCCACAGCTATACGAGCGTCCAGGAGGACGCTCCATGAAAATGGAGCCCGGCCCTCATTCAGAGCGTGCGCTCTGCTCAGAGCGTACGGCTCTGAATGAGGGCCTTAGTTTTCACCTTCTGCTGTAGGACACACCCATAGGTGGAGCATGACACACCCCTTCAACGGTTCGCTGTGCAGTGCTATGTACTACCTGTTGTAGTCTCCCTGAAACTAGTTTTCAAAAGTAGGCAAGTATGGCTATAGGCCATCTATAGTGTTGATTATTGATACTGTATTATATAAACTATCTATTGTACGATAAGGAAACCAACCAGGGCTGGTGGTAGGTTCTTCAGTTGCTTTAACCAGACTCCCTCACTAGCTCCAATGCTCCACAGAGCAGGGTACCTGGATTGCGAAGTCCCTTCTACTGCCGGTTTTGTGTTGGGTCCGGCGTGCACAGAATTAATCCTGTTTCTGTAAGATGAAATTATGACCAGTGACACTGAACTTTCCAGAACAGAACGTTGTAGGGCTTCGTCCAGAAATACACACAATTCGCAATCCCAGGACTGAGGCCACATTATGAGCAACTCAGAATCACGCCGAGAGTCTACTGACATTGATCATACGGTAATGGACTGGTCGCTGGGACTGGGGTGCAGGGGACACAGAATCATTATTATAACTTTCCATGTTGCTATACTTTATAAACAGACCTTTATATTGCCAGCAAAAGTCACCCACAAGAATACGGCACATCGGAATTGCCGACTACTATTCCATATTTTATACGTGCAAAATTAGACAAGGGGGTCATTTATGCATCATTCACAAAGAGCAATGAAATGATCCAATTATTCTTTCTGGCGTGTTCAAAAGTCCCATCACCACACATTAGTAAACTAGCATGCTTAATTCCCAGTATAATCCAATTTACTAACGTACAGTAAGAGGATATTAGCGCTGGCTGTTTCACTGACTGCACAGTACATATATATCGATTTAGTATCTTCCGTAAATTGGTTTATTCGCGCATAATTTTCACTTATGCGTTTACAATGCGCACACAGCATCCCACCGGAAATTGTGCCCTCTCCAAGAACATGGTTACAGCGCCACCTGCAGTACGCAGCTCTGTCCTGTTAGCAAACTTCAAACCAGGGGCTGTCCAGCACTTGAAGTTAGTGCAGCCCCCTCATCACCCCTGTCCCTGTGTTACTGTATCTAGACTAGGGGTGTGCACCGGCCACTTTTCGTGTTTTGTGTTTTGGTTTTGGATCTGGATCTTTCTTCGTGTTTTGGATCTGGATTGGTTTTGCCAAAACCACCCTTCCGTGTTTTGGGTTCTGGGTTTTGTGTTTTGGATCTGTATTTTTTTTTAAAAAGCATAAAAACAGCTAAAATCACAGAATTTGTAGGTTTTTCTGCTCCTATGCTATTATTAACCTCAATAACCTTAATTTCCACTCATTTCCAGTCTATTCTGAATACCTCACACCTCACAATAGTGTTTTTATGTCCAAAAGGTTGCACCGAGGTAGCTGGATGACTATGCTAAGCGACACGAGTGGGCGGCACAAACACGTGACCCATCTAGGCATGAAACTGCAGTGGCAGACAGGATGGCATTGAAAAACTAGGCCCCAAACTGTACATAATGCAAAGAAAAAAAAGAGGTGCAAGATGGAATTGTCCTTGGGCCCTCCCACCCACCCTTATGTTGTATAAACAGGACATGCACACTTTAACAAACCAATCATTTCAGCGCCAGGGTCTGCCACACAACTGTGGCTGAAATGATTGGTTCGTTTGGGCCCCCACAAAACAAGCTGGCAATTTATCTGTCCCTGCACAAACTGGCTCTACGGAGGCAAGATGTCATCCTCATCCTCCACATCCACCGATTCCTCACCCTCTTCAGTGTGTACATCCTCATCCTCACAGAGTATTAATTCGTCCCTGCAGGAACCACAGGTCCCTCTGTACGTTCTGGAGGCTGGTCTCCCTGGAAGAGTTGATAATTCATTTTATGAACATCATCTTCTCCACATTTTGTGGAAGCAACCTCCTACGCCTTTCGCTGACAAGGTTCCCGGCTGCACTAAACACTCTTTCGGAGTACACACTGGAGGGGGGGCAACTCAGGTAAAATAGAGCCAGTTTGTACAGGGACCTCCAAATTGCTTCTTTTTCCTGCCAGTACAGGTACGGACTGTCTGACATGCCTACTTGGATTCTGTCACTGATGTAATCCTTTAACAGACAGATGCACGCTTGTCGCTGCTGCTTTGAGGATTCAAGTGCGGCTACAGCCCACACAATTCACAAAGACAGAAAAAAAAAAAGAATATTTTTATTGTTTGTGGAGCACACTTTGAGGGTTACACCACCCTTTAACAGTCAGACGCACGCTTGTCGCTGCTGCTTTGAGGATGCAAGTGCGGCTACAGCCCACACAATTCACAAAGACAGAAAAAAGAAGAAGAATATTTTAATTGTTTGTGTAGCACACTTTGAGGGTGTCACCACCCTTTAACAGACAGACGCACGCTTGTCGCTGCTGCTTTAAGGATGCAGGTGCGGCTACAGCCCACACATTTCACAAAGACCGAAAAAAAAAGAACAATATTTTAATTGTTTCTGTAGAACATTTTGAGGTGTCACCACCCTTTAACAGACAGACGCACGCTTGTCGCTGCTGCTTTGAGGATGCAAGTGCGGCTACATCGCACACAAGTCACAAACACATTAAAAAAATAGTTTTTTATTTTTTGGAGCACTTTGAGAGTTACACCACCCTTTAACAGACAGACGCACGCTTGTCGCTGCTGCTTTAAGGATGCAGGTGCGGCTACAGCCCACACATTTCACAAAGACCGAAAAAAAAAGAACAATATTTTAATTGTTTCTGTAGAACACTTTGAGGTGTCACCACCCTTTAACAGACAGACGCACGCTTGTCGCTGCTGCTTTAAGGATGCAGGTGCGGCTACAGCCCACACAATTCACATAGACAGAAAAAAAAAGAAGAATATTTTTATTGTTTGTGTAGCACACTGTGAGGGTGTCACCACCCTTTAACAGACAGATGCACGCTTGTCGCTGCTGCTTTAAGGATGCAGGTGCGGCTACAGCCCACACAATTCACAAAGACAGAAAAAAAAAAGAACAATATTTAAATTGTTTGTGTAGCACACTTTGAGGGTTCACCACCCTTTAACAGACAGACGCACGCTTGTCGCTGCTGCTTTAAGGATGCAGGTGCGGCTACAGCCCACACAATTCACAAAGACAGAAAAAAGAAGAAGAATATTTTTATTGTTTGTGTAGCACACTTCGAGTGTGTCACCACCCTTTAACAGACAGACGCACGCTTGTCGCTGCTGCTTTAAAGATGCAAGTGCGGCTACATCGCACACAAGTCACAAACACATTAAAAAAATAGTTTTTTATTTTTTGGAGCACTTTGAGAGTTACACCACCCTTTAACAGACAGACGCACGCTTGTCGCTGCTGCTTTAAGGATGCAGGTGCGGCTACAGCCCACACATTTCACAAAGACCGAAAAAAAAAGAACAATATTTTAATTGTTTGTGTAGCACACTGTGAGGGTGTCACCACCCTTTAACAGACAGACGCACGCTTGTCGCTGCTGCTTTAAGGATGCAGGTGCGGCTACAGCCCACACAATTCACAAAGACAGAAAAAAAAAGAACAATATTTTAATTGTTTGTGTAGCACACTTTGAGGGTGTCACCACCCTTTAACAGACAGACGCACGCTTGTCGCTGCTGCTTTGAGGATGCAGGTGGAATCTAGACGGGATTTGGAACCGAGGACACACTACCTCCATCAATTGTCTAAATCCCACTGCACTAATGTCGGATACCGGACGCACGTCTAACACCAACATAGCAGTCAAGGCCTCAGTTATACGTTTTGCTTCAGGATGACTGCTGTCGTACTTCATCCTCATCGCTAGGGACTGTTGGAGGGTCAATTGTTTAGTAAAAGTAGTGATGTTCCTACTTCCTCTCTGGGATGATGAACAACTCCCAGCAGCAGCAACAGCACTAGGAGGAAGTGGTTCTTGATCTTTCCCTATTTTATTTTTATCGGAGAAAGTTTGGTCCTCCATTTATGTTATATTGATATATATACGTGCGGCTAAAGCGCACACAAACACAGAAAATATTTTTTTATTTTTGCTGGAGAGTAGTGCACTTTGTGGGTTACACCACCCTTTAAGAAATGAGCCAGCCGGCTCTTTACTTATGGGACACAGGCGCACGCTTGGCGCTGCTCCTTTGTTGATGCACGTGCAGCCACAGTGCACACAAGTCACAAACACAGAAAATATATATTTTTTTGGTTTGGAGTGTACTTTGGGGGTTACAGAACCCTTTAACGGTCAAGCCAGCCGGCCCTTTACTTATGACACAGGCGCACGCTTGGCACTACTTTGTTGATGCACGTGCGGCTACTGCGTACACAATTCACAAACACAGAAAATAATTTTTTTTTTGGTTTGGACTGGAGTGTACTTTCGGGGGTTACAGCACCCTTTAACGGTCTAGCCAGCCGGCCCTTTACTTATGACACAGGCGCACGCTTGGCACTACTTTGTTGATGCACGTGCGGCTACTGCGCACACAATTCACAAACACAGAAAATAATTTTTTTTTTGGTTTGGACTGGAGTGTACTTTCGGGGGTTACAGCACCCTTAACGGTCAAGCCAGCCGGCCCTTTACTTATGACACAGGCGCACGCTTGGCACTACTTTGTTGATGCACGTGCGGCTACTGCGCACACAATTCACAAACACAGAAAATAATTTTTTTTTTGGTTTGGACTGGAGTGTACTTTCGGGGGTTACAGCACCCTTAACGGTCAAGCCAGCCAGCCCTTTACTTATGACACAGGCGCACGCTTGGCACTACTTTGTTGATGCACATGCGGCTACTGCGCACACAATTCACAAACACAGAAAATAATTTTTTTTTTGGTTTGGACTGGAGTGTACTTTCGGGGGTTACAGCACCCTTAACGGTCAAGCCAGCCGGCCCTTTACTTATGACACAGGCGCACGCTTGGCACTACTTTGTTGATGCACGTGCGGCTACTGCGCACACAATTCACAAACACAGAAAATAATTTTTTTTTTGGTTTGGACTGGAGTGTACTTTCGGGGGTTACAGCACCCTTAACGGTCAAGCCAGCCAGCCCTTTAGTTATGACACAGGCGCACGCTTGGCACTACTTTGTTGATGCACATGCGGCTACTGCGCACACAATTCACAAACACAGAAAATTATTTTTTTTTTGGTTTGGACTGGAGTGTACTTTCGGGGGTTACAGCACCCTTAACGGTCAAGCCAGCCGGCCCTTTACTTATGACACAGGCGCACGCTTGGCACTACTTTGTTGATGAACGTGCGGCTACTGCGCACACAATTCACAAACACAGAAAATAATTTTTTTTTTGGTTTGGACTGGAGTGTACTTTGGGGGTTACAGCACCCTTTAATGGTCAAGCCAGCCGGCCCTTTACTTATGACACAGGCGCACGCTTGGCACTACTTTGTTGATGCATATGCGGCTACTGCGCACACAATTCACAAACACAGAAAATAATTTTTTTTTTGGTTTGGACTGGAGTGTACTTTCGGGGGTTACAGCACCCTTAACGGTCAAGCCAGCCGGCCCTTTACTTATGACACAGGCGCACGCTTGGCACTACTTTGTTGATGCACGTGCGGCTACTGCGCACACAATTCACAAACACAGAAAATAATTTTTTTTTTGGTTTGGACTGGAGTGTACTTTCGGGGGTTACAGCACCCTTAACGGTCAAGCCAGCCGGCCCTTTACTTATGACACAGGCGCACGCTTGGCACTACTTTGTTGATGCACGTGCGGCTACTGCGCACACAATTCACAAACACAGAAAATAATTTTTTTTTTGGTTTGGACTGGAGTGTACTTTCGGGGGTTACAGCACCCTTAACGGTCAAGCCAGCCGGCCCTTTACTTATGACACAGGCGCACGCTTGGCACTACTTTGTTGATGCACGTGCGGCTACTGCGCACACAATTCACAAACACAGAAAATATATTATTTTTTTAGCACTTGGGGGGAGCACCCCTGATGGACAGAGCACCCCCTGGACAACACTTCAGCACCCCTTTAGGACTGGGACACTGCACAGGACTTTGGAGTGGACACAGCCCCTATGGAGAACTGACTGCACAACACAGTCCAGCCAGCCCCTATGGACTTTGAAGTAGTGGACACAGCCCCTATTAACAACAGCAGCACAGCACAACACAGCCAGCCCCTATGGACTTTGAAGTAGTGGACAACAGCAGCACTACACTACACTACACTACACAGCCCTAACTCCCACCCTCCCTCTTCACTGTCCACAGCCGAGTGAGAAAATGGCGCCGACGTGTGTACCTTATATAGGATCCAAAACCCGCGAGACTCGGAAGGCGGGAAGATGACGTTTTGCCTCGATTTCAGATCCGAGTCAGGCGGGAAAAGTCGAGCCTGACTCGGATCGGACTCGGATCGGGGGGGCTCGGATTTCAGAAATCCGAACCCGCTCACCCCTAATCTAGACCATCAGAACAAGCTTTTGCTTTTCAGGCAGGATATTGAAATGAGCTAGAAATGACGGCTATAATGGAATCCCGATCTCGCGAGGCTCTGCAGAGCTTTTTCACCCCATAAATGGAGCAGATTTGGAACAGCGCCTCAGAGGTGACGTTATCCACCGCTCAGAGGGAAAATAGGTCAGGAAGCTCGCATGCAGCAAATCCAGCATATATACCTTACGTTAGCAATCACTGTTTATTATATTTATCATTTTTATTGTATCATTTAAGAAGTAGAACACTAACCAGCCTCAATTTTTATTCATTAATCAAAACCCATACAGATGGGATAGAATAGCTTGGATTTGTCATCATGTTTTAGATCATTAAAAAAGAAAAAACAAACAAACATTGGTTGCCATGATGTGCCACAGGGCCAGATTAACAGTGGGGTGGATAGGACTACAGCTCCAGGCCACCGCATGAAAATAGGTCCATCAACATGACAGCATAGATCATAAATATTAAGATTGCATCTCTATCTTCCGCACAAAATCATGCAATTAATCTGCATTTATGCGTTTAGGAAGATATTGGGGCAGATAGTGTAGGGGGGGTGTAAACGCCCACATGGCACTGGCCACACCCACACGGAGCTGGTCACACCCACCCTCACACAGCACTGGTAACAGCCCCTCCTCTTCTCACAAAAGGCCCTGGGACGTTTCAGCCCCAGACACACATGGCCATTTACTGCAATAAAATCTACTCCATATATAAGCAATAATCAGTGCTTAAAGTGGTCCTAGAGAAGTGGTAGAACTCATTCCCCCCCCCTCCTTCTCCCCCCCATCTGTGAATTTTCAATAAAGGGACAGCGCGCACTGAAAAAAGGAGGCGTGATCTCAAAAGAAAGGGGCGTGGTCACAATAGTACTCCCAATTCAAATTACGCCACACAGTACAACAATCTTATCCACATTACACCACACATAGTGCCCCTGATTCACATTACACCACATAGTAGTGTCCCTTATTCATGTTATGACACACAGTAGTGCCACTTTTACACAATGCCACAGTATTGACCCTTATACACAATGTCCACAGTAGTAGTGCTCCTAATACACAATGCCGAAAGTAGTAGAGCCCTTTATACAATGCCCACAGCAGTAGTGCCCCTTATGCTATGCCCCCAGTACTGGGGCCCCTTATGCAGTGCCCCCAGTAGCGGTGGACCTTATGCAGTGCCCCCAGTAGTAGTGCCCCCAGTAGTAATGCCACTGTTGTAATGCCACAGAAGTAATGCCCAGTAGTAATGCCTCATGTAGTAGTGCCCCCAATAATAATCGGCCAATAGTAATGCTCCCTCTAGTAGTGCCCCCAATAGTAATGACCTCAATAGTATTGCCCCCCAGTAGTAATGCTCCCTATAGTAGTGCCCCCAATAGTAATGCACCCAGTAGTAATGCCCCCTGTAACAGTGCCCCCAATAATAATTCCCCCAGTAGTAATGCCCCACCTACTGTAGTAGTGCCCCCAATAGTAATGCCCCCAATAGTAACACTCCCTGTAGTAGTGCCCCCAATAGTAATGCCCCCAATAGTAATAGCCCCTGTAGTAATGCCCCCAATAGTAATATCCCCTGTAGTAGTGCCGCTTACACAAACAAAAACCCACAATACTTTCCTTAAATCCTGCTCCTGCGGCCGCGGTCATCTGACAGGCTGCTCCTCAGAAGCGGCTGGATAGTGCACTAACGGTCATCAATGTGTATTTGCACCAGCCACCAGTACACCACAGACGCTCCTCCTGCGAGGCAGATATGGGTCTGCGCCAAGTCTAATTATGGCGCATTTACATGTGCCCAATGTTATTATACCCACGTATGCCCACCGCCATTACTCCTGTCCAGGGGGACGCAAGTCTGCAATAAGCAAAAATCTACATCTGAAATGGCTACAAATACTCTGTGCTGTGGTTAATATGCTAATGCCTGTCTCCCATGTGCCCTCTTTCTTGAAGAATGAATACAATGTGCGCCCTGACACTACATAAATGCACCTAAATATACATTGCAGGAAATGGTTCATGTCTAAGACTAATAAACTAAACTAAAAAAAAAAAAATTAATTAATTCCTGTTTGGAATGTCTCATATTTTAAGTTTTGGGAGTTCAACAGAATATATGAAGAAGTAAAGTGATAGATGGGAGGGGGACATGTATTTCAGGCTTTAGAGAGAGTCTAGAAGTGAATCAATGGGGAACAAACCATTAGTGCAATGAATAAAGAGCGTTCTACACACTAAGGCTCAGGCTCACAGGGGGATGATCAGAGTCTGGGTAGTAAGTAGCTGAGTGTGTGAATGAAATGAGTGGGTGCCATGCTGACAGTGACCCCCTTTGCGGAGGTGGTGGAGGGGAGGTCCCAGAGACTGCCTGCGGGATATTACACAATAGACATGTCAGGGCTCATTACATCAGCAGATATTCTGGATTAGGGATGTTGTCTGTGATGTTCTCAGGGGGCATTAGAGCCCAAACGTTCAGCTTTTCCCTTAATCTGTTCTATCTCCGGCAACGTAACACAAGAAAGGAGAAAAGCCTCTTATAATGCAGTGATTTGTTCTCTGCTCCTCTAGCTCCTAACCAGTCACTGTAACATCTTACTGTGAGGATTTACCCTTCTCTCTGTAACTCTGACAATAATGTGTCTCCTCATAACCCCATACACACCTCATAACCCCATACACACCTCATAACCCATACACACCTCATACCCCATACACACCTCATAACCCCATACACACCTCATAACCCCATACACACCTCATAACCCATACACACCTCATACACCATACACACCTCATACCCCATACACACCTCATACCCCATACACACCTCATAACCCCATACACACCTCATAACCCCATACATACCTCATAACCCATACACACCTCATAACCCATACACACCTCATACCCCATACACACCTCATAACCCATAGACACCTCATACCCCATACACACCTCATACCCCATACACACCTCATAACCCCATACACACCTCATAACCCATACACACCTCATACCCCATACACACCTCATAACTCCATACACACCTCATACCCCATACACACCTCATAACCCATAAACACCTCATACCCCATACACACCTCATACCCCATACACACCTCATAACCCCATACACACCTCATAACCCCATACATACCTCATAACCCATACACACCTCATAACCCATACACACCTCATACCCCATACACACCTCATAACCCATACACACCTCATACCCCATACACACCTCATAACCCATACACACCTCATAACCCCATACACACCTCATAACCCATACACACCTCATAACCCATACACACCTCATACCCCATACACACCTCATACCCCATACACACCTCATAACCCCATACACACCTCATACCCCATACACACCTCATAACCCATAAACACCTCATACCCCATACACACCTCATACCCCATACACACCTCATAACCCCATACACACCTCATAACCCCATACATACCTCATAACCCATACACACCTCATAACCCATACACACCTCATACCCCATACACACCTCATAACCCATACACACCTCATACCCCATACACACCTCATAACCCATACACACCTCATAACCCCATACACACCTCATAACCCATACACACCTCATAACCCATACACACCTCATACCCCATACACACCTCATACCCCATACACACCTCATAACCCCATACACACCTCATAACCCCATACACACCTCATAACCCATACACACCTCATAACCCCATACACACCTCATAACCCATACACTCCTCATAACCCCATACACACCTCATAACCCATACACACCTCATAACCCCATACACACTTCATAACCCCATACACACCTCATAACCCATACACACTTCATAACCCCATACATACCTCATAACCCATACACACCTCATAACCCATACACACCTCATACCCCATACACACCTCATAACCCATACACACCTCATACCCCATACACACCTCATACCCCATACACACCTCATAACCCCATACACACCTCATAACCCATACACACCTCATACCCCATACACACCTCATAACCCCATACACACCTCATACCCCATACACACCTCATAACCCATAAACACCTCATACCCCATACACACCTCATAACCCCATACACACCTCATAACCCCATACATACCTCATAACCCATACACACCTCATAACCCATACACACCTCATACCCCATACACACCTCATAACCCATACACACCTCATACCCCATACACACCTCATAACCCATACACACCTCATAACCCCATACACACCTCATAACCCATACACACCTCATAACCCTTACACACCTCATACCCCATACACACCTCATACCCCATACACACCTCATAACCCCATACACACCTCATAACCCCATACACACCTCATAACCCATACACACCTCATAACCCATACACACCTCATAACCCCATACACACCTCATAACCCATACACTCCTCATAACCCCATACACACCTCATAACCCATACACACCTCATAACCCCATACACACTTCATAACCCCATACACACCTCATAACCCATACACACTTCATAACCCCATACACACCTCATAACCCCATACACACCTCATAACCCATACACACCTCATACCCCCATACACATCTCATAACCCATACACAACTACTAACCCCATACACACCTCATAACCCATACACACCTCATAATCCCATACACACCTCATAACCCCATACACACCTCATAACCCATACACACATCATACCCCCCTACACACCTCATAACCCATACACACATCATACCCCCCTACACACCTCATAACCCCATACACACCTCATAACCCATACACACCTCATAACCCCATACACACCTCATAACCCATACACACCTCATAACCCCCGTACACACCTCATAACCCATACACACCTCATAACCCCATACACACTTCATAACCCCATACACACCTCATAACCCATACACACTTCATAACCCCATACACACCTCATAACCCCATACACACCTCATAACCCATACACACCTCATACCCCCATACACATCTCATAACCCATACACAACTCCTAACCCCATACACACCTCATAACCCATACACACCTCATAACCCCATACACACCTCATAACCCCATACACACCTCATAACCCATACACACATCATACCCCCCTACACACCTCATAACCCCATACACACCTCATAACCCATACACACCTCATAACCCCATACACACCTCATAACCCATACACACCTCATAACCCCATACACACCTCATAACCCATACACACCTCATAACCCCCGTACACACCTCATAACCAATACACACCTCATAACCGCATACACACCTCATAACCCATACACACCTCATAACCCCATACACACCTCATAACCCATACACACCTCATAACCCCCGTACATACCTCATAACCAATACACACCTCATAACCCCATACACACCTCATAACCCATACACAGCTCCTAACCCCATACACACCTCATAACCCATAAACACCTCATAATCCCATAGACACCTCATAACCCATACACACCTCATAACCCATACACACCTCATAACTCATACACACCTCATACCTCCATACACACCTCATAACCCCATACACACCTCACAACCCCATACACACCTCATAACCCATACACACCTCATAACCCTATACACACCTCATAACCCATACACACATCATAACCCCATACACACCTCATAACCCCATAAACACCTCATAAGCCATACACACCTCATAACCCCATACACACCTCATAACCCCTACACACCTCATAACCCATACACACCTCATACCCCCCTACACACCTCATAACCCCATACACACCTCATAACCCCATACACACCTCATAACCCCATACACACCTCATACCCCCCTACACACCTAATAACCCCATACACACCTCATAACCCATACACACCTCATAACCCCATACATACCTCATAACCCATACAAACCACATAACCCCATACACACCTCATAACCCATACACACCTCATAACCCCCGTACACACCATATAACCAATACACACCTCATAACCCCATACACACCTCATAACCCATACACACCTCATAACTCATACACACCTCATACCCCCATACACACCTCATATGTGCGAGCAGACTAGGGACTGTCTCTAATGCGCTCCGTACCTCATCTGTCTTTCTCGCCATCTCTTTGATATTGTGACTATGACTACTCATCTCTTTTACCTTCTACACCTCATAACCCCATACACACCTCATAACCCCATACACACCTCATAACCCATACACACCTCATAACCCCATACACACCTCATAACCCATACACACCTCATAACCCCATACACACCTCATAACCCCTTACGCACCTCATAACCCATACACACCTCATAACCCATACACACCTCATAACCCCATACACACCTCATAACCCCATACACACCTCATATGTGCGAGCAGACTAGGGACTGTCTCTAATGCGCTCCGTACCTCATCTGTCTTTCTCGCCATCTCTTTGATATTGTGACTATGACTACCCATCTCTTCTCTTTTACCTTCTCTCTCTCTCTCTCTCTCTTTCTCTATCCATCACTTCTACCCATATCTCTATCCATCTCTTTTACATTCTGCCTCTCTAATGCCTCTCTCTCTCTTTCACTCACACTTTGGGGTCTATACAGGATTTTAGGTATCCGGGGTCCGTCGGGAAATCAGCTGTCTCGCGAGCGGCTTCACTGCTCCTCTCGGAGCAATGACACTAGTACACGTGAGTAACCTACAGGTCGCACATGCGCACAAAAGGCCCGACGTCTGCCGGTAGGAGCCGGACAGGGGCAGAGGGATCCCAAAGGATCCCTCTTCGAAACCCGTACCTCCTTCCCATAGGGAAGGAGCGGGTTGTTATACACAAGCGGGAGCAAACCCCATCTGAAGAGCACTGAAGATCAGAAAATATTGTATTTTCAGAGATTGTTTAATTCTGTCCTCATACTAGTGTATGGGGACAGCGGCCATTCCGCCAGAGAAAGGTAAGTAGGATAATATCTGTGATACTAGTGTATGGGGACAGCGGACCATTCCGCGAAAGGAAGGTAAGCAGGAGATATCTGTGATACTAGTGTATGGGGACAGCGGCCATTCCGCCAGAGGAAGGTAAGTAGGAGATATCTGTGATACTAGTGTATGGGGACAGCGGCCATTCTGGGAGAGGAAGGTAAGCAGGAGATATCTGTGATATTAGTGTATGGGGACAGCGGACCATTCCGCAAAAGGAAGGTAAGCAGGAGATATCTGTGATACTAGTGTATGGGGACAGCGGCCATTCCGCCAGAGGAAGGTAAGCAGGAGATATCTGTGATACTAGAGTATGGGGACAGCGGCCATTCTGGGAGAGGAAGGTAAGCAGGAGATATCTGTGATATTAGTGTATGGGGACAGCGGACCATTCCGCAAAAGGAAGGTAAGCAGGAGATATCTGTGATACTAGTGTATGGGGACAGCGGCCATTCCGCCAGAGGAAGGTAAGCAGGAGATATCTGTGATACTAGTGTATGGGGACAGCGGGCCTTTCCGGGAGAGGAAGGTAAGTAGGAGATATCTGTGATACTAGTGTATGGGGACAGCGGCCATTCCGCCAGAGGAAGGTAAGCAGGAGATATCTGTGATACTAGTGTATGGGGACAGCGGCCATTCTGGGAGAGGAAGGTAAGCAGGAGATATCTGTGATATTAGTGTATGGGGACAGCGGACCATTCCGCAAAAGGAAGGTAAGCAGGAGATATCTGTGATACTAGTGTATGGGGACAGCGGGCCATTTCGGGAGAGGAAGGTAAGCAGGAGATATCTGTGATATTAGTGTATGGGGACAGCGGACCATTCCGCAAAAGGAAGGTAAGCAGGAGATATCTGTGATACTAGTGTATGGGGACAGCGGGCCATTCTGGGAGAGGAAGGTAAGCAGGAGATATCTGTGATACTAGTGTATGGGGTGTATATCTGTGATATCTCCTGCTTTACCTTCTCCATGAATGGCCCGATAACTTAATCTTTACAATTGCAGGTGAAGATGGACATTATCACCTGCTTTTGTAAAAATTAAGTGATGACAAATAGGCCCCTATGGAGCCTATTTATCATTAAATATTTGTGGCTTATTCCCTGAAAACACCAGTTTTCGGGGATACCCGCAAATATCTAGTATCCCCCAGATGTACTATGGAGAGAGTGCAGCTGATAACTCCAAAAGATAATTTCCGCCAGCAGCCGCAACCCCCAAAGGTTGCTATGGGGGTTGTGAAGCTGTCGGAGTTACAAAGCTCCGGAAGGTGATGACCCACAGCTAACGCCATCTGAAAATGACGCTAGTCGCTGTAGCCTATAAGCTACATTTCACTACATTTCTGGAATCCTCCCCGGCAATGGCTGCCTCACATGAGTGGTCAATAGGCACGCATGAGGGGTGAAGAGACTGCTGATGATTTCGCAGTCCCTGTCCCTGCAGGTGCTATTTTATACATTCCGCCGGTATAAGCACATACTGAAACGCGAGTTCGGGTGCTAATATTGCGCCCAGAGCGCACTGAGTATGTGTACTGCGAATCCGGACACTGAATCAGGCCCTATGTCTCTATCCATGTCTTTATCTACTCCCTCTCCCTCCCTCTCTCTCTTCTCTCCCCCCTCTCTCTCTTTCTCCCTCTCTCCCTCCCTCTCTCCCTCTCTTCTCTCCCCCCTCTCTCCCTCTCCCTCTCTTCTCTCCCCCTCTCTTCTCTCCCCCTCTCTTCCTCCCTCTCTCCCTCTCTCTCTCTCTTCTCTCCCCCTCTCTTCCTCCCTCTCTCCCTCTCTTCTCTCCCCCTCTCTTCCTCCCTCTCTCCCTCTCTTCTCTCCCCCTCTCTTCCTCCCTCTCTCTCTCTTCTCTCCCCCCTCCCTCTCTCCCTCTCCCTCTCTCCCTTCCTCTCTCTCTTCTCTCCCCCCTCTCTCCCTCTCTCTCCCTCTTCTCTCCCCCTCTCTCCCTCTTCTCTCCCTCCCTCTCTCCCTCTCTCCCTTCCTCTCTCTCTTCTCTCCCCCTCTCTCCCTCCCTCTCTCCCTCTCTTCTCTCCCCCTCTCTTCCTCCCTCTCTCCCTCTCTTCTCTCCCCCTCTCTTCCTCCCTCTCTCCCTCTCTCTCTCTTCTCTCCCCCCTCCCTCTCTCCCTCTCCCTCTCTCTCTTCTCTCCCCCCTCTCTCCCTCTCTCTCCCTCTTCTCTCCCCCTCTCTCCCTCTTCTCTCCCTCCATCTCTCCCTCTCTCTTCTCTCCCCCTCTCTTCCTCCCTCTCTCCCTCTCTTCTCTCCCCCTCTCTTCCTCCCTCTCTCCCTCTCTTCTCTCCCCCTCTCTTCCTCCCTCTCTCCCTCTCTCTCTCTTCTCTCCCCCCTCCCTCTCTCCCTCTCCCTCTCTCCCTTCCTCTCTCTCTTCTCTCCCCCCTCTCTCCCTCTCTCTCCCTCTTCTCTCCCCCTCTCTCCCTCTCTCTCCCTCCCTCTCTCCCTCTCTCCCTTCCTCTCTCTCTTCTCTCCCCCTCTCTCCCTCCCTCTCTCTCCCTCTCCCTCTCTCTCTCCCTCTCTCTGTCTCTCTCCCTCTCCCTCTTTCTCTCTCTTCTCACTCCCTCTTTCTCTCCCTCTCCCTCTCTGCCTCTTTCTCTCCCTCCTCTCTCTCTTCATCTATGGGCTTATACTGCATCGCCCTGGTATGAGGGATCCGTTTGGATCCCTCCCAGCATGCCCCGTGGCCACCGCAACACTCTGCGCATGTGCAGATGGACTGCCGGGTCATAAATCAGTCCAAGGCGCAGGGCAGATCGCAAAGAACTGATCTTATCGGAAGAGCTGTCGTTTGTGCTACTGATCGCATATGTTAGTGCACATCATACCTGTCGACTTTCTGGCTGTTCCTACCGGGGGGGAGCAGCCAGATCGGCAGGACGGGGGGCGTGGGGGTTTAGGGGGGTGTGTCCGGGAAAAGGGTGAGTTACCGGGCGGGTGATAGCATTTGTCGGCGTGGTGGGGGCGGGGTCACAAGATCGCGTCAGTTTGGCCCCGCCCCCGCTACACAATGCCGATAAAATAGGCATTGTGAAGCAGGGGGCGGGGCCAAAATGACGCAAATCGCGTTGCCGGCCCCCCCGCTGCGGGAGAGATAGGAGGGGTGGGCGGCAGCTGGGAGAATTGCCTGCCTTCCCGGGCGGTCGGGAGCGGCACCCGATTTTCGGGAGGCTCCCGACCAAATCGTGAGGGTAGGCAAGTATGGTGCACATGCGATCAGTAGGGATGTGAAGCATGGTGGTAAGTAGCGCACTATGTTAGCGCATCCCGCCCAACATATCTCCAATTGTATATTTTTGTTTCTTACTTCTTGTCATCACTCTCTTCCCTTCCACTGACCCGTTATCCTGTGTATCCCTCCATATTCATTCCCTCTGCGTCCTCTTGTTACTCCCCCTCTGTCTCAGCCTTTCCTCAGCTGTTCCTCGGTTCTATCTGCATTTCTCCTCTATACAACTCTCCTATCTCTCTCTTATCCCCTCTCTTTCTCACTCTCCCTCCCTCTCTAAATCTCTCTTCTTCCCTCTTCATCTCCCTCTCTCTCTCCTTATCCTTCCTCTAGTCTCATTTTCCTGCGCTATCCCCACTGGTATAAGTACAGATTGCTGGACCCCAGGGCCAGAATACAGCTTCCCTCAGACACAGCAGAATATCACAGCCCAGCACAGTATACGGTCACATGACACATTGTACGGCAGCATATGGTACCACAGCCCAGCACATTATACAGCAGCATATGGTACCACAGCCCAGCACAGTATACGGTCACATGACACATTGTACGGCAGCATATGGTACCACAGCCCAGCACATTATACAGCAGCATATGGTACCGCAGCCCAGCACATTATACAGCAGCATATGGTACCACAGCCCAGCACATTATACAGCAGCATATGGTACCACAGCCCAGCACATTATACAGCAGCATATGGTACTGCAGCCCAGCACATTATATGGTCACAAGACACATTGTACGGTAGTATATGGTACCGCAGCCCAGCACATTATATGGTCACATGACACATTGTACGGTAGTATATGGTACCGCGGCCCAGCACATTATACAGCAGCATATGGTACCACAGCCCAGAACATTATACAGTCACATGACACATTATACAGCAGCAAGTGGTACTGCAGCCCAGCACATTATACGGTCACATGACACATTGTACGGCAGTATATGGTACCGCAGCCCAGCACATTATACAGCAGCATATGGTACCACTGCCCAGCACATTATACAGCAGCATATGGTACCACAGCCCAGCACGTTATACAGTCACATGACACATTATTCGACAGCATATGGTACCACAGCGCAGCACATTATACAGTCACATGACATCATTATACGGTAGTATAAGGTATCACACCACAGCACATTATACAATAACATAATTTATTATATATCAGCATATGGTATCACAGCCCAGCACATTACACAGTCAGATAACACATCATTCAGAAGCATATGGTATCACATCACAGCACATTATACAATCAAATAACATATTATACATCAGCATATGGTATCACAGTGCAGCACCTTACACACTCACATAACACAAGCATATGGTAAGTACCTAATACCTGATAGAACAGCATATAGTATCACAGTGCAGCACCTTACACACTCAAATAACACAAGCCTATGGTAAGTACCTAATACCTGACAGAACAACATATAGTATCATAGTGCAGCACATTACACACTCACATAACACAAGCCTATGGTAAGTACCTAATACCTGATAGAACAGCATATAGTATCACAGTGCAGCACATTGCACACTCACATAACACAAGCATATGGTAAGTACCTAATACCTGACAGAACAGCATATAGTATCATAGTGCAGCACATTACACACTCACATAACACAAGCCTATGGTAAGTACCTAATACCTGATAGAACAGCATATAGTATCACAGTGCAGCACATTACACACTCACATAACACAAGCATATGGTAAGTACCTAATACCTGATAGAACAGCATATAGTATCACAGTGCAGCACATTACACACTCACATAACACAAGCATATGGTAAGTACCTAATACCTGATAGAACAGCATATAGTATCACAGTGCAGCACATTACACACTCACATAACACAAGCATATGGTAAGTACCTAATACCTGATAGAACAGCATATAGTATCACAGTGCAGCACATTACACACTCACATAACACAAGCATATGGTAAGTACCTAATACCTGACAGAACAACATATAGTATCACAGTGCAGCACATTACACACTCACATAACACAAGCATATGGTAAGTACCTAATACCTGACAGAACAACATATAGTATCACAGTGCAGCACCTTACACACTCACATAACACAAGCATATGGTAAGTACCTAATACCTGACAGAACAGCATATGGTATCACAGTGCAGCACATTACACACTCACATAACACAAGCATATGGTAAGTACCTAATACCTGATAGAACAGCATATAGTATCACAGTGCAGCACATTACACACTCACATAACACAAGCCTATGGTAAGTACCTAATACCTGACAGAACAGCATATAGTATCACAGTGCAGCACATTACACATTCACATAACACAAGCCTATGGTAAGTACCTAATACCTGACAGAACAACATATGGTATCACAGTGCAGCACATTACACACTCACATAACACAAGCCTATGGTAAGTACCTAATACCTGACAGAACAGCATATAGTATCACAGTGCAGCACATTACACACTCATATAACACAAGCCTATAGTAAGTACCTAATACCTGACAGAACAACATATAGTATCACAGTGCAGCACATTACACACTCACATAACACAAGCATATGGTAAGTACCTAATACCTGACCGAACAACATATAGTATCACAGTGCAGCACCTTACACACTCACATAACACAAGCATATGGTAAGTACCTAATACCTGACAGAACAGCATATAGTATCACAGTGCAGCACATTACACACTCACATAACACAAGCATATGGTAAGTATGCCTAATACCTGACAGAACAGCATATAGTATCACAGTGCAGCACATTACACACTCACATAACATAACACAAGCATATGGTAAGTACCTAATACCTGACAGAACAGCATATGGTATCACAGTGCAGCACATTACACACTCACATAACACAAGCATATGGTAAGTACCTAATACCTGACAGAACAGCATATGGTATCACAGTGCAGCACATTACACACTCACATAACACAAGCATATGGTAAGTATGCCTAATACCTGACAGAACAGCATATAGTATCACAGTGCAGCACCTTACACACTCACATAACACAAGCATATGGTAAGTACCTAATATCTTACAGAACAGCATATAGTATCACAGTGCAGCACCTTACACACTCACATAACACAAGCATATGGTAAGTACCTAATACCTGACAGAACAGCATATAGTATCACAGTGCAGCACCTTACACACTCACATAACACAAGCATATGGTAAGTACCTAATACCTAACAGAACAGCATATAGTATCACAGTGCAGCACATTACACACTCACATAACACAAGCCTATGGTAAGTACCTAATAC
The DNA here is from genome assembly GCA_031769625.1 of Taudactylus pleione. NCBI lineage: Eukaryota > Metazoa > Chordata > Amphibia > Anura > Myobatrachidae > Taudactylus > Taudactylus pleione. Next base: position 5,853,928 of record JAUIMM010000532.1, on the reverse strand, counting down.
CTGACAGAACAGCATATAGTATCACAGTGCAGCACATTGCACACTCACATAACACAAGCATATGTTAAGTACCTAATACCTGACAGAACAGCATATAGTATCACAGTGCAGCACATTACACACTCACATAACATAAGCATATGGTAAGTACCTAATACCTGACAGAACAGCATATAGTATCACAGTGCAGCACATTACACACTCACATAACACAAGCCTATGGTAAGTACCTAATACCTGACAGAACAGTATATAGTATCACAGTGCAGCACCTTACACACTCACATAACACAAGCATATGGTAAGTACCTAATACCTGACAGAACAGCATATGGTATCACAGTGCAGCACATTACACACTCACATAACACAAGCATATGGTAAGTACCTAATACCTGACAGAACAGCATATGGTATCACAGTGCAGCACATTACACACTCACATAACACAAGCATATGGTAAGTATGCCTAATACCTGACAGAACAGCATATAGTATCACAGTGCAGCACCTTACACACTCACATAACACAAGCATATGGTAAGTACCTAATATCTTACAGAACAGCATATAGTATCACAGTGCAGCACCTTACACACTCACATAACACAAGCATATGGTAAGTACCTAATACCTGACAGAACAGCATATAGTATCACAGTGCAGCACCTTACACACTCACATAACACAAGCATATGGTAAGTACCTAATACCTAACAGAACAGCATATAGTATCACAGTGCAGCACATTACACACTCACATAACACAAGCCTATGGTAAGTACCTAATACCTGACAGAACAGCATATAGTATCACAGTGCAGCACATTGCACACTCACATAACACAAGCATATGTTAAGTACCTAATACCTGACAGAACAGCATATAGTATCACAGTGCAGCACATTACACACTCACATAACATAAGCATATGGTAAGTACCTAATACCTGACAGAACAGCATATAGTATCACAGTGCAGCACATTACACACTCACATAACACAAGCCTATGGTAAGTACCTAATACCTGACAGAACAGTATATAGTATCACAGTGCAGCACCTTACACACTCACATAACACAAGCATATGGTAAGTACCTAATACCTGACAGAACAGCATATAGTATCACAGTGCAGCACATTACACACTCACATAACACAAGCATATGGTAAGTACCTAATACCTGACAGAACAGCATATAGTATCACAGTGCAGCACCTTACACACTCACATAACACAAGCTTATGGTAAGTACCTAATACCTGACAGAACAGCATATAGTATCACAGTGCAGCACATTACACACTCACATAACACAAGCCTATGGTAAGTACCTAATACCTGACAGAACAGCATATAGTATCACAGTGCAGCACATTCCACACTCACATAACACAAGCCTATGGTAAGTACCTAATACCTGACAGAACAGCATATAGTATCACAGTGCAGCACCTTACACACTCACATAACACAAGCATATGGTAAGTACCTAATACCTGACAGAACAGCATATAGTATCACAGTGCAGCACATTACACACTCACATAACACAAGCATATGGTAAGTATGCCTAATACCTGACAGAACAGCATATAGTATCACAGTGCAGCACCTTACACACTCACATAACACAAGCATATGGTAAGTACCTAATACCTGACAGAACAGCATATAGTATCACAGTGCAGCACATTCCACACTCACATAACACAAGCCTATGGTAAGTACCTAATACCTGACAGAACAGCATATAGTATCACAGTGCAGCACATTACACACTCACATAACACAAGCATATGGTAAGTACCTAATACCTGACAGAACAGCATATAGTATCACAGTGCAGCACCTTACACACTCACATAACACAAGCATATGGTAAGTACCTAATACCTGACAGAACAGCATATAGTATCACAGTGCAGCACATTACACACTCACATAACACAAGCATATGGTAAGTACCTAATACCTGACAGAACAGCATATGGTATCACGGGGCCTGATTCAGAGCTGGACGCTATTTGCGCTCGCTCGTTCAGAAAAAAGGGCCGGATATTTAAATTGAGCGCTCGCTCTTTGCGGTCTGTTGACGCCTCTATATCTGAGCGAGCGAACGAAACATGCGCTCGCTATTTTGTAAAGACGCCCCCCTGGCCGCTCGCATCCTACGTCATCTCCGTTATTTATTAGATTAATCGAGTACATCGAAAGGCGTCTGAACTGCTCGCAGTGCTTGTGGTTGGATTTTCCTACCGCAATCATGCGAACAGTTCAGGCTAAGAGACAACCAAGTGGCGTGGTCGATGACGCTGCTTTGTTAATTATGCACACCCTTAAAATGCCCGTTTTGACCGTTTGGCACGCCTGCGTTCGGATCACCACTCCCCGTTTTCAAGCACCTTCCCCTGTTACCACCCACAAACGCCTCATCCTGTCACTCAAATTAGCAGGCACTCGCTATTTTGCGAGCGCTCGATTTCCGACCGTAATGACTGGTTGGCGCATACGCAGATGTGCGAACATCGCTCGGAGTGAACGAGCGGCCGCTTACGAGCGGCTCTGAATCAGGCCCTCAGTGCAGAGCGTTGCTGGATGGAACCTGCACTCCTCACGTGCCTACTCTCCTGTAATTGCATCAGTGTTATCTCACTGGTTGGATCTCTCTATTCATTCCCCTCCAGTCTGTGCTATGGGGCTTATGTCATTTTCAGACTTTTATCGCCTGTTATCGCGTCTCTGAATTCGATTGTTTTCGCCATATGTAGCATGCGCTCGCGAGCGGGTCTGAATCAGGCCCTATATTAACACCAGTATGTCAAGGTTATTCTACATGTTAACACACTTAAAAGTTTTGACATATGACATGTTCACATAGCCATAATGTCAACAATACTAATGTTAGGTTTAGCATCAGGGTGAGTGTTAGGGGTTAGCGATAGCATTAAGGTTAGCGTTAGGGGTTGGAACAGCATTAGGGTTAGTGTTAGGGATTAGGATCCGGTTAGTGGTTAGGAGTTAGTGTCAGGATTAGTGTTAATATTAGCGTTAGGGGTTACAGTTAGCATCTAGGGCTAGTGTTAATGGTCAGCATTAGAGTTCGTGTTAGGGATTAGGGTTAATGTTAGGGATTAGGGTTAGTATTTCCATAATACTAACCCTAATCCCTAACACTAACCCCAACACTAAGGATTAGGTTGAGGGATTAGGGTTAGTGTTAGGGATTAGGGTTAATGTTAGGTATTAGTGTTGGGGTTAGTGTTAGGGATTAGGGTTAGTATTTCCATAATACTAACCCTAATCCCTAACACTAACCCCAACACTAAGGATTAGGTTGAGGGATTAGGGTTAGTGTTAGGGATTAGGATTAGTGTTAGGGATTAGGATTAGTATAAAGTATTAGGGATAGTGTTAGGGGATAGGGTTAAATGTCAACATTTCATGATGTCAAATTTTTGCCATATTGACATTTATTCTGTCAACATGGATTATTAGGTTGAGTGGTTAGGGATTAGGGTAAATGTTAGGGTTAGTGTTAGGGATTAGGATTAGTGTTAGGGATTAGGATTAGTGTTAGGGGATAGAGTTAGATGTCAACATTTCAACATGTCAAATTTTATTTATTCTATCAACATGGATTATTAGGTTGAGGGGTTAGGGATTAGGGTAAATGTTAGGGATTAGGGTTAGTGTTAGGGATTAGGGTTAGTGTTAGGGATTAGGGTAAATGTTAGGGATTAGGGTTAGTGTTAGGGATTAGGATTAGTGTTAGGGATTAGGATTAGTGTTAGGGATTAGGGTAAATGTTAGGGATTAAGGTAAATGTTAGGGATTAGGGTAAATGTTAGGGATTAGGATTAGTGTTAGGGATTAGGGTAAATGTTAGGGATTAGGATTAGTGTTAGGGATTAGGGTTAGTGTTAGGGGATAGGGTTAGTGTTAGGGGATAGGGTTACATGTCAACATTTCAACAAGTACAATTTTTGCCATATTGACATTTATTCTCTCAACATGGATTACCTGTTGACAAACTGTAGTCTAAATTATCATTGTTGGCATTCTGAATACTGTATATGTATATATGAATTAGTGAAGCTGCACTGTACACTACATATTACTTATATCTCTTCTATGGCACATCTGATATTCATTTGGAGAAATCTACAAGGATGCATCTAAGTAATGACAACACTCAGTCAGTAATAGGTGATTATATGATACTATCATGTTCATCCACAGACACAGTACACACGGTGCACGCTATTCTCATTGTCCATCTTATCAGGACTTCTGTGCTGACACACTCTACGCTTCCCAGCATACAGCAAACGTATATAGGACTACGCTTCCCAGCATACAGCAAACGTATATAGGACTACGCTTCCCAGCATACAGCAAACGTATATAGGACTACGCTTCCCAGCATACAGCAAACGTATATAGGACTACGCTTCCCAGCATACAGCAAACGTATATAGGACTCTACGCTTCCCAGCATACAGCAAACATATATAGGACTACGCTTCCCAGCATACAGCAAACGTATATAGGACTACGCTTCCCAGCATACAGCAAACGTATATAGGACTACGCTTCCCAGCATACAGCAAACGTATATAGGACTACGCTTCCCAGCATACAGCAAACGTATATAGGACTACGCTTCCCAGCATACAGCAAACGTATATAGGACTCTACGCTTCCCAGCATACAGCAAACATATATAGGACTACGCTTCCCAGCATACAGCAAACGTATATAGGACTACGCTTCCCAGCATACAGCAAACGTATATAGGACTACGCTTCCCAGCATACAGCAAACGTATATAGGACTACGCTTCCCAGCATACAGCAAACGTATATAGGACTACGCTTCCCAGCATACAGCAAACGTATATAGGACTCTACGCTTCCCAGCATACAGCAAACATATATAGGACTACGCTTCCCAGCATACAGCATACGTATGTAGGAATGTACACTTCCCAGCATACAGTATACGTATATAGGACTCTACACTTCCCAGCATACAGTATACGTATATAGGACTCTACGCTTCCCAGCATACACCATACGTATGTAGGAATGTACACTTCCAAGCATACAGTATACGTATATAGGACTACGCTTCCCAGCATACAGCATACGTATGTAGGACTCTACACTTCCCAGCATACAGTATACGTATATAGGACTCTACGCTTCCCAGCATACAGCATACGTATGTAGGACTCTACACTTCCCAGCATACAGTATACGTATATAGGACTCTACGCTTCCCAGCATACAGCATACGTATGTAGGACTCTACACTTCCCAGCATACAGTATACGTATATAGGACTCTACGCTTCCCAGCATACAGCAAACATATTTAGGACTACGCTTCCCAGCATACAGCATACGTATGTAGGACTCTACACTTCCCAGCATACAGTATACGTATATAGGACTACGCTTCCCAGCATACAGCATACGTATGTAGGACTCTACACTTCCCAGCATACAGTATACGTATATAGGACTCTACGCTTCCCAGCATACAGCATACGTATATAGGACTCTACGCTTCCCAGCATACAGCATACGTATATAGGACTCTACGCTTCCCAGCATACAGCATACGTATGTAGGACTCTACACTTCCCAGCATACAGTATACGTATATAGGACTCTACGCTTCCCAGCATACAGCATACGTATATAGGACTCTACACTTCCCAGCATACAGCATACGTATATAGGACTCTACGCTTCCTAGCATACAGCAAACGTATATAGGACTCTACACTTCCCAGCATACAGCAAACGTATATAGGACTACGCTTCCCAGCATACAGCATACGTATGTAGGACTCTACGCTTCCCAGCATACAGCATACGTATATAGGACTACGCTTCCCAGCATACAGCATACGTATATAGGACTCTACGCTTCCCAGCATACAGTATACGTATATAGGACTCTACGCTTCCCAGCATACAGCATACGTATGTAGGACTCTACGCTTCCCAGCATACAGTATACGTATATAGGACTCTACACTTCCCAGCATACAGTATACGTATATAGGACTCTACGCTTCCCAGCACACAGCAAACATATATAGGACTACGCTTCCCAGCATACAGCATACGTATGTAGGACTCTACACTTCCCAGCATACAGTATACGTATATAGGGCTCTACACTTCCCAGCATACAGCAAACGTATATAGGACTACGCTTCCCAGCATACAGCATATGTAAGTAGGACTCTACGCTTCCCAGCATACAACATACGTATATAGGACTCTACGCTTCCCAGCATACAGCAAACGTATATAGGACTACGCTTCCCAGCATACAGCATACGTATGTAGGACTCTACGCTTCCCAGCATACAGTATACGTATATAGGACTCTACACTTCCCAGCATACAGCATACGTATATACTGTAGGACTCTACACTTCCCAGCATACAGCATACGTATATAGGACTCTACGCTTCCCATCATACAGTAAACGTATATAGGACTCTACGCTTCCCAGCATACAGCAAACGTATTTAGGACTCTACGCTTCCCAGCATACAGTATACGTATATAGGACTCTACACTTCCCAGCATACAGCATACGTATATAAAACTCTACAATTCCCAGCATACGTATATAGGACTCTACGCTGCCCAGCATACAGCATACGTATATAAGACTCTACACTTCCCAGCATACAGCATACGTATATAAAACTCTACACTTCCCAGAATACAGCATACGTATATATAAGACTCTACACTTCCAAGCATACAGCATACGTATATAGGACTCTACACTTCCCAGCATGCAGCATACGTATATAGGGCTCAACACTTCCCAGCATACAGCATACGTATATAGGACTCTACACTTCCCAGCATACAGCAGACGTATATAGGACTCTACACTTCCCAGTATACAGCATACGAATATAGGACTCTACACTTCCCAGCATACGTATATAGGACTCTACATTTCCCAGCATACATATATAGGACTCTACACTTCCCAGATTACGTATATAAGACTCTACACTTCCCAGCATACAGCATACGTATATAGGACTCTACGCTTCCCAGCATACAGCATACGTATATAGGACTCTACACTTCCCAGCATACAGCATACGTATACAGGACTCTACACTTCCCAGCATACAGCATACGTATATAGGACTCTACACGTCACAGCATACGTATATAAGACTCTACACTTCCCAGCATACAGCATACGTATATAGGACTCTACGCTGCCCCGCATACAGCATACGTATATAAGACTCTACACTTCCCAGCATACAGCATACGTATATAGGACACTACACTTCACAGCATACATATATAAAACTCTACACTTCCCAGTATACAGCATACGTATATAAGACTCTACACTTCCAAGCATACAGCATACGTATATAGGACTCTACACTTCCCAGCATACAGCATACGTATATAAAACTCTACACTTCCCAGCATACAGCATACGTATATAAGACTCTACACTTCCAAGCATACAGCATACGTATATAGGGCTCTACACTTCCCAGCATACAGCATACGTATATAGGACTCTACACTTCCCAGCATACAGCATCAGTATATAGGACTCTACACTTCCCAGCATACGTATATAGGACTCTACATTTCCCAGCATACAGCATACGTATATAGGACTCTACACTTCCCAGCATACAGCATACGTATATAGGACCCTAGACTTCCCAGCATACGTATATAAGACTCTACACTTCCCAGCATACAGCCTACATATATAGTACTCTACGCTTCCCAGCATACAGCATACATATATAGGACTCTACACTTCCAAGCATATAGCATATGTATATAGGACTCTACACTTCCCAGCACACAGCATACATATATAGGACTCTACACTTCCCAGCATACATATATAGGACTCTACACTTCCCAGCATACAGCATACGTATATAAGACCCTACACTTCCCAGCACACAGCACACGTATATAGGACTCTACACTTCCCAGCATACAGCATACGTATATAGGACTCTACACTTCCCAGCATACAGCATACGTATATAGGACTCTACACTTCCCAGCATACAGCATACGTATACAGGACTCTACACTTCCCAGCATACAGCATACGTATATAGGACTCTACACGTCACAGCATACGTATGTAAGACTCTACACTTCCCAGCATACAGCATACGTATATAGGACTCTACACTGCCCCGCATACAGCATACGTATATAAGACTCTACACTTCCCAGCATACGTATATAGGACACTACACTTCCCAGCATACAGCATACATATATAAAACTCTACACTTCCCAGCATACAGCATACGTATATAAGACACTACACTTCCAAGCATACAGCATACGTATATAGGGCTCTACACTTCCCAGCATACAGCATACGTATATAGGACTCTACACTTCCCAGCATACAGCATCAGTATATAGGACTCTACACTTCCCAGCATACGTATATAGGACTCTACATTTCCCAGCATACAGCATACGTATATAGGACTCTACACTTCCCAGCATACAGCATACGTATATAGGACCCTACACTTCACAGCATACAGCATACGTATATAGGACTCTACACTTCCCAGCATACGTATGTAAGACTCTACACTTCCCAGCATACAGCATACGTATATAGGACTCTACACTTCCCAGCATACAGCATACGTATACAGGACTCTACACTTCCCAGCATACAGCATACGTATATAGGACTCTACACGTCACAGCATACGTATGTAAGACTCTACACTTCCCAGCATACAGCATACGTATATAGGACTCTACACTGCCCCGCATACAGCATACGTATATAAGACTCTACACTTCCCAGCATACGTATATAGGACACTACACTTCCCAGCATACAGCATA